>OX463233.1:118121522-118124022 GCA_949820135.1 Sylvilagus floridanus | reverse complement strand
CTAAGGCTAGGGCTAGGGCTAGGGTTAGGGTTAAGGTTAGGTTTACTGTTAGGACTAGGGTTAGGGTTAGGGCTAGGGTTAGGACTAGCTTAGGGCTAGGTTTAGGGTTAGTGTTAGGGCTAGGGCTAGGGTTAGGGCTAGGTTTAGGGTTAGGGTTAGGGTTAGGGATAGGGCTAGGTTTATGGCTAGGGTTAGGGCTAGGGTTAGGGCTAGGGCTAGGGCTAGGGCTAGGGTTAGGGTTAGAGCTAGGGTTAGGGCTAGGGTTAGGGTCAGGGCTAGGGCTAGGGCTAGGATTAGGGTTAGGGTTACGGTTAGGGTTAGGTTTGGGGCTAGGGTTAGTGTTAGGGCTAGGGTTAGGGTTAGGATTAGGGCTAGGGCTAGGGCTAGGGCTAGGGGTTAGGATTTGAGCTAGGGCTAGGGTTAGGGTTTGGGTTAGGGTTAGGGCTAGGGCTAGGGTTAGGGTTAGGGTTAGGGTTAGGGTTAGGGAAGTGCTAGAGCTAGCGTTAGGGCTAGGGTTAGGGTTAGGTTTAGGGCTAGGGCTAAGGCTAGGGCTAGGGCTAGGGCTAGGGTTAGGTTTAGGGTTAGGGTTAGGGCTAGGGCTAGGGCTAGGGTTAGTGTTAGGGATAGGGTTAGGGTACGGGCTAGGGCTATGGCTAGGGCTAGGGCTATGGTTAGGGTTAGGTTTAGGGTTAGGGCTAGGGCTAGGGTGAGGGCTAGGTTTAGGTTTAGTGTTAGGGTTAGGGCTAGGGCTAGGGCTAGGGCTAGGGTTAGGGTTAGGGTTAGGGTTAGGGTTATGGCTAGGGCTAGGTTTAGGGTTAGGTCTAGGTTTAGGGTTAGGGTTAGGGTTAGGGCTAGGGCTAGGGTTAGGGCTAGGGCTAGGGCTAAGGTTAGGGTTAGAGCTAGGGCTAGGGTTAAGGTTAGGGTTAGGGTTAGGGCTAGAGCTAGGGCTAGGGCTAGGGCTAGGGTTAGGGTTAGGGTTAGGGTTTGGGCTAGGGCTAGGGCTAGAGGTAGGGTTAGGTTTAGGTCTAGGGCTAGGGCTAGGGCTAGGGTTAGGGTTAAGGTTAGGGTTACTGTTAGGACTATTGTTAGGATTAGGGCTAGGGCTAGGACTAGCGCTAGGGCTAGGTTTATTGTTAGTGTTAGGGCTAGGGTTAGGGTTAGGGCTAGGTTTAGGTTTAGGGTTAGGGTTAGGGCTAGGGCTAAGTTTAAGGTTAGGTTTAGGTTAGGCCTAGGGTTTGGGTTAGGGTTAGGGTTAGGCCTAGGGCTAGGGTTAGGGCTAGGGCTAGGACTAGGGCTAGGGTTTGGGTTAGGGTGAGGGCTCTTTCTAGGGCTAGGGTTAGGGTTAGATTTAGGTTTAGGGCTAGGGTTAGGTTTAGGGCTAGGGCTAGGGCTAGGGCTAGGGTTAGGGCTAGGGCTAGGACTAGGGCTAGGGTTCGGGTTAGGGTGAGGGCTCTTGCTAGGGCTAGGGTTAGGGTTAGAGTTAGGTTTAGGTTTAGGGTTAGGGTTATGGCTAGGGCTAGGGCTAGGGCTAGGTCTAGGGTTAGGGTTAGGGTTAGGGTTAGGGTTATGGCTAGGGCTAGGTTTAGGTTTAGGTCTAGGTTTAGGGTTAGGTTTAGGGTAGGGCTAGGGCTAGGGTTAGGGCTAGGGCTAGGGCTAGGGTTAGGGTTAGAGCTAGGGCTAGGGTTAGGGTTAGGGTTAGGGTTAGGGCTAGAGCTAGGGCTAGGCCTAGGGCTAGGGTTAGGGTTAGTGTTAGGGTTTGGGCTAGGGCTAGGGCTAGAGGTAGGGTTAGGTTTAGGTCTAGGGCTAGTGCTAGGGCTAGGGTTAGGGTTAGGGTTAGGGTTACTGTTAGGACTAGGGTTAGGGTTAGGGCTAGGGCTAGGACTAACGCTAGTGCTAGGTTTAGGGTTAGTGTTAGGGCTAGGGTTAGGGTTAGGGCTAGGTTTAGGGTTAGGGTTAGGGTTAGGGCTAGGGCTAGGGTTAGGGTTAGGGTTAGGTTAGGGCTAGGGTTTGGGTTAGGGTTAGGGTTAGGGCTAGGGCTAGGGTTAGGGCTAGGGGTAGGGCTAGGGCTAGGGTTCGGGTTAGGGTGAGGGCTCTTGCTAGGGCTAGGGTTAGGGTTAGAGTTAGGTTTAGGGCTAGGGTTAGGGTTAGGGCTAGGGCTAGGTTTAGGGCTAGGGTTAGGGCTAGGGTTAGGGCTAGGGCTAGGGCTAGGGCTAGGGTTAGGGTTAGAGCTAGGGTTAGGGCTAGGGTTAGGGTCAGGGCTAGGGCTAGGGCTAGGATTAGGGTTAGGGTTACGGTTAGGGTTAGGTTTGGGGCTAGGGTTAGTGTTAGGGCTAGGGTTAGGGTTAGGGTTAGGGCTATGGCTAGGGCTAGGGCTAGGGCTAGGGGTTAGGGTTAGAGCTATGGCTAGGGTTAGGGTTAGGGTTAGGGCTAGGGTTAGGGTTTGGGTTAGGGCTAGGGCTAGGGCTAGGGCTAGGGCTAGGGGTTAGGTTTTAAGCTAGGG
>OX463233.1:118046522-118049022 GCA_949820135.1 Sylvilagus floridanus | reverse complement strand
GTTAGGTCTAGGGTTAGGGTTAGGGATAGGGTTAAGGTTAGGGCTAGAGCTAGGGCTATTGCTAGGTCTAGGGTTAGGGTTAGGTTTAGGGCTAGGGTTAGGGTTAGGGTTAGGGCTAGGGTTAGGGTTAGGTTTAGGGCTAGGGTAAGGGTTAGGGTTAGGGTTAGGGCTAGGTTTAGGATTATGGTTAGGGCTAGGGTTAGGGTAAGGGTTAGGGTTAGGGCTAGGGTTAGGGTTAGGATTAGGGCTAGGGTTAGGGTTAGGGTTAGGGTTAGGGCTGGGGCTAGGGCTAGGGTTGGTGTTAGGGTTAGGGTTACGGTTAGGGCTAGGGCTAAGTCTAGGGCCAGGGCTAGGGCTAGGGTTAGGGTTAGGGTTAGGGCTAGGGCTAGGGCTAGGGTTAGGTTTAGGTTTAGGGATAGGGCAAGGTTTAGGGTTGGGTCTAGGGTTAGGTTTAGGGTTAGGGTTATGGCTAGTGCTAGGGTTAGGACTAGGGCTAGGGCTAGGGCTAGGGTTAGGTTTAGCGTTAGGGTTAGGGTTAGGGCTAGATTTAGGCCTGGGCTTGGGCTAGGCCTTGGGCTAGGGCTAGGGTTAGGGTTAGGGTTAGGGCTAGGGTTAGGGTTAGGGTTAGGGTTAGGGCTAGGGTTAGGGTTAGGTTTAGGGCTAGGGTTAAGGTTAGGGTTAGGGTTAGGGCTAGGGTTAGGGTTAGGTTTAGCTTTAGGGCTAGGGTTAGGGTTAGGGGTAGGGCTAGGGTTAGGGTTAGGGTTAGGGCTGGGGCTAGGGCTAGGGTTAGGTTTAGGTTTAGGGTTAGGGTTAGGTCTAGGTCTAAGTCTAGGTCTAGGGCTAGGTCTAGGGTTAGGGTTAGGGTTAGGGCTAGAGCTAGGGTTAGGGCTAGGGTTAGGATTAGGGTTAGGGTTAGGGCTAGGGCTAGGTTTAAGGTTGGGTCTAGGTTTAGGGTTATGATTAGGGTTAGGGCTAGGGCTAGGGTTTGTGCTAGGTTTAGGGCTAGGGCTCTTGCTAGGGCTAGGGTTAGGGTTAGGGCTAGGGATAGGTTTAGGGTTAGGTTAGGGTTAGGGCTAGGACTAGGACTATGGCTAGGGCTAGGGTTAGGGTTAGGGTTAGGGTTAAGGTTAGGGTTAGGGCTAGAGTCTGGCCTGGGCTAGGGCTAGGCCTAGGGCTAGGGCTAGGGTTAGGGTTAGGGTTAGGGCTAGGGTTAGGGTTAGGGTTAGGGTTAGGGCTAGGGTTAGGGTTAGGTTTAGTGCTAGGGTTAGGATTAGGGTTAGGGTTAGGGCTAGGGTTAGGTTTAGGGCAAGGGTGAGGGTTAGGGTTAGGGTTAGGGCTAGGGTTAGGTTTAGGGTTAGGGTTAGGGTTAGGGCTAGGGCTAAGTCTAGGGCTAGTTCTAGGTCTAGGGTTAGGGTTAGGGTTAGGGTTAGGGTTAGGATTAGGGCTAGGGCTAGGGCTAGAGTTAGGATTAGGGTTAGGGTTAGGGTAGGGATAGGTTTAAGGTTAGGGTAGGGCTAGGGTTAGGGTTAGGTTTAGGGCTAGGGTTAGGGTTAGGGTTAGGGCTAGGGCTAGGGCTAGGTCTAGTGCTAGGGCTAGGGTTAGAATTAAGGTTAGGGTTAGGGTTAGGGTTAGGTTTAGGGCTAGGGCTAGGGTTAGGGTTAGTGTTAGGGTTAGGGTTAGGGCTAGGGCTAGGGCTAGTGCTAGGGCTAGAGTTAGAATTAAGGTTAGGGTTAGGGTTAGGGTTAGGTTTAGGGCTAGGGTTAGGGTTTGGGTTAGGGTTAGGGCTAGGGTTAGCGTTAGGGTTAGGGTTACGCTAGGGTTAGTGTTAGGTTTAGGGCTAGGGTTAAGGTTAGGGTTAGGGTTAGCGCTAGTGTTAGGGTTAGGGTTAGGGCTAGGGTTAGGGTTAGGGTTAGGGCTAGGGTTAGGGTTAGAGTTAGGGCTAGGGTTAGGGTTATGGTTAGGGTTAGGGCTGGGGCTATGGCTAGGGTTAGGGTTAGGGTTAGGGCTAGGGCTAATTCTAGGGCTAGGGCTAGGGCTAGGGTTATGGTTAGGGTTAGGGTTAGGGTTAGGGCTAGGGCTAGGGCTAGGGCTAGGGTTAGGATTAGGTTTAGGTTTAGGGCTAGGGCTAGGGCTAAGTAAGGGCTAGGGTAGGGTTAGGGTTAGGGTTAGGGTTAGGGCTAGGGTTAGGGCTAGGGCTAGGGCTAGGGTTAGGGTTAGGGCTAGGGCTAGGGTTAGGGTTAGTGTTAGGGCTAGGGCTAGGGCTAGGGCTACAGCTAGGGCTAGGGTTAGGATTAGGTTTAGGTTTAGGTCTAGGGCTAGGGCTAAGTAAGTGCTAGGGTAGGGTTAGGGTTAGGGTTAGGGCTAGGGCTAAGGTTAGGGCTAGGGCTAGGGCTACGGTTAGGATTAGGGCTAGGGCTAGGGTTAGGGTTAGGGTTAGGGCTAGGGCTAGGGCTAGGGCTAGGGCTAGGGCTAGGGTTAGGGTTAGGGCTAGGGCTAGGTT
>OX463233.1:118009022-118011522 GCA_949820135.1 Sylvilagus floridanus | reverse complement strand
AGGGTTAGGGCTAGGGCTAGGTCTTCGGCTAGGGCTAGGGTTAGGCTTAGGGTTAGGGCTAGGGTTAGGGCTAGAGTTAGGCCTGGGCTAGGGCTAGGCCTAAGGCTAGGACTAGGGTTATGGTTAGGGTTAGGGTTAGGGATAGGGCTAAGGTTAGGGTTAGGGTTAGGGTTAAGTTTAGGGCTAGGGCTAGGGCTAGGGTTAGGGTTAGGCTTAGGGTTATGGTTAGGGCTAGGGCTAGGGCTAGGGCTAGCTTTAGGGTTAGGGTTAGGGTTAGGGCTAGGGCATGGTTTAGGGTTGAGTCTAGGGTTAGGGTTAGGGTTAGTGTTAGGGCTAGGGCTAGGGTTAGGGCTAGGGCTAGGGCTAGGCCTAGGGTTAATTTTAGGGTTAGGGTTAGGGATAGGGCTAGAGTTAGGCCTGGGCTAGGGCTAGGCCTAGGGCTAGGGCTAGGATTAGGGTTAGGGTTAGGGCTAGTGTTAGGGTTATGGTTAGGGTTAGGGCTAGTGTGAGGGTTAGGTTTAGGGCTAGGGTTAGGGTTTGGGTTAGGGTTAGGGCTAGGGTTAGGGTTACGGTAAGGGCTAGGGTTAGCGTTAGGGTTAGGTTTAGGGCTAGGTTTAGGGTTAGGGTTAGGGCTAGGGTTATGGTGAGGGTTAGGGTTAGGGTTAGGGCTGGGGCTAGGGCTAGGGTTAGGTTTAGGGTTAGGGTTAGGGTTAGGGCTAGGGCTAAGTCTAGGGCTAGGTCTAGGTATAGGGTTAGGGTTAGGGTTAGGGTTAGGGCTAGGGCTAGGGCTAGGGCTAGGGTTAGGATTAGGGTTAGGGTTAGGGCTAGGGCTAGGTTTAAGGTTAGGTCTACGGTTAGGGTTAGGGTTAGGGTTAGGGCTAGGGCTAGGGTTAGGGCTAGGGCTAGGGCTAGGGCTAGGATTAGAGTTAGGGCTAGGGCTAAAATTAGGGCTAGGGCTAGGGCTAGGGCTATGGCTAGGTTAGGGTTAGGGCTAGGGCTAGGGTTAGTGCTAGGTTTAGGGCTAGGGATAGGGCTAGGGCTAGGGCTAGGGTTAGGGTTATGGTTAGGGTTAGGGTTAGGGCTAGAGTTAGGCCTGGGCTAGGGCTAGGCCTAGGGCTAGGGCTAGGGTTAGGGTTAGGGTTAGGTCTAGGGTAAGGGTTAGGGTTAGGGTTAGGGCTAGGGTTAGGGTTAGGTTTAGGACTAGGGTTAGGGTTAGGGTTTGGGCTAGGGTTAGGTTTAGGGTTAGGTTTAGGTTTAGGGCTAGGGTTAGGGTGGGTTAGGGCTAGGGTTAGGGTTAGGGTTAGGGTTAGGGCTAGGGCTAAGTCTAGGGCTAGGGCTAGGTCTAGGGTTAGGGTTAGGGTTAGGGTTAGGGCTAGGGCTAGGGCTAGGGCTAGCGTTAGGATTAGGGTTAGGGTTAGGGCTAGGGCTATGTTTAAGGTTAGGTCTAGGGTTAGGGTTAGGGTTAGGGTTAGGGCTAGGGCTAGGGTTAGGGCTAGGGCTAGGCCTAGGGCTAGGGTTAGGTTTAGGTCTAGGGCTAGGGTTTGGGCTAGGTTTAGGGCTAGGGCTAGGGCTAGGGCTAGAATTAGGGTTAGGGATAGGGTTAGGGCTAGAGTTAGGCCTGGGCTAGGGCTACGACTAGGGCTTGGGCTAGGGTTAGGGTTAGGGTTAGGGCTAGGGTTAGGGTTAGTGTTAGGGTTAGGGCTAGGGTTAGGGTTAGGGCTAGGGTTAGGTTTAGGGTTAGGGTTAGGGTTAGGGCTAGGGCTAGGGTTGGGGTTAGGGCTAGGGCCAGGGCTAGGGCTAGGGTAAGGTTTAGGGCTAGGGCTAGGTTTAGAGTTAGGGTTAGTGTTAGGGCTAGGGCTAGGGCTAGTGCTAGGGTTAGGGTTAGGGTTAGGGTTATGGCTAGGGTTAGGGTTAGGGTTAGGGCTAGGGTTAGGGTTAGGGTTAGGGCTATGGTTAGGGTTAGGGTTAGAGTTTGAGTTAGGGCTAGAGTTAGGCCTGGGCTAGTGCTAGGCCTAGTGCTAGGGCTAGGGTTAGGATTAGCGTTAGGAGTAGGGTTAGGGTTAGGGTTAGGGTTAGGGCTAGGGTTAGGGTTAGGTTTAGGGCTAGGGTTAGGGTTAGGGTTAGGGTTAGGGCTAGGGTTAGGTTTAGGGTTAGGATTAGGGTTAGGGCTAGGGCTAAGTCTAGGGCTAGGGCTAGGTCTAGGGTTAGGGTTAGGGTTAGGGTTAGGGCTAGGCCTAGGGCTAGGGTTAGGATTAGGTTAGGGTTAGGGCTAGGGATAGGTATAAGGTTAGGTCTAGGGTTAGGGTTAGGGTTAGGGCTAGGGCTAGGGTTAGGGCTAGGGCTAGGGCTAGGGCTAGGGTTAGGGTTAGGGCTAGGGCTAGGGTTAGGGTTAGTGTTAGGGCTAGGGCTAGGGTTAGGGCTAGGGCTAGGGCTAGGGCTAGGGTTACGTTTAGGCTTAGGGTTAGGTTTAGGGCTAGAGCTAGGCCTGGGCTAGGGCTAG
>OX463233.1:117971522-117974022 GCA_949820135.1 Sylvilagus floridanus | reverse complement strand
TAGGTTAGGGTTAGGGCTAGGGATAGGTTTAAGGTTAGGTCTAGGGTTAGGGTTAGGGTTAGGGCTAGGGCTAGGGTTAGGGCTAGGGCTAGGGCTAGGGCTAGGGTTAGGGTTTGGGTTAGGGCTAGGGCTAGGTTTAGTGTTAGGGTTAGGGCTAGGGCTAGGGTTAGGGCTAGGGCTAGGGCTAGGGGTAGGGCTAGGGCTAGGGTTACGTTTAGGCTTAGGGTTAGGGTTAGGGCTAAAGCTAGGCCTGGTCTAGGGCTAGGACTAGGGCTAGGGCTAGGGTTAAGCTTAGGGTTAGGGCTAGGGTTAGGGTTAGGGTTAGGGTTAGGGCTATGGTTAGGGTTAGGGTTAGGGTTAGAGTTTGGGTTAGGGCTAGAGTTAGGCCTGGGCTAGTGCTAGGCCTAGTGCTAGGGCTAGGGTTAGGATTAGCGTTAGGGGTAGGGTTAGGGTTAGGGTTAGGGTTAGGGCTAGGGTTAGGGTTAAGTTTAGGGCTAGGGTTAGGGTTAGGGTTAGGGTTAGGGCTAGGGTTAGGTTTAGGGTTAGGATTAGGGTTAGGGCTAGGGCTAAGTCTAGGGCTAGGGCTAGGTCTAGGGTTAGGGTTAGGGTTAGGGTTAGGGATTGGCCTAGGGCTAGGGTTAGGATTAGGTTAGGATTAGGGCTAGGGATAGGTTTAAGGTTAGGTCTAGGGTTAGGGTTAGGGTTAGGGCTAGGGCTAGGGTTAGGGCTAGGGCTAGGGCTAGGGCTAGGGTTAGGGTTAGGGCTAGGGCTAGGGTTAGGGTTAGGGTTAGGGCTAGGGCTAGGGTTAGGGCTAGGGCTAGGGCTAGGGCTAGGGCTAGGGTTACGTTTAGGCTTAGGGTTAGTGTTAGGGCTAGAGCTAGGCCTGGGCTAGGGCTAGGACTAGGGCTCGGGCTAGGGTTAGGCTTAGGGTTAGGGCTAGGGTTAGGGTTAGGGTTAGGGCTAGGGTTAGGGTTAGGTTTAGGGCTAGGGTTAGGGTTAGGGTTAGGGCTAGGGTTAGGGTTAGGGTTAGGGCTATGGTTAGTGTTAGGGTTAGGGCTAGGGTTAGGTTTAGGGTTAGGGCTAGGGTTAGGTTTAGGGTTAGGGCTAGGGCTAGGGCTAGGGCTAGGGCTAGGTTTAGGTTTAGGGTTAGGGTTAGGTTTAGGGCTAGAGTTAGGCCTGGGTTAGGGCTAGGCCTAGTGCTAGAGCTAGTGTTAGTGTTAGGGTTAGGGCTAGGGTTAGGGTTAGGGTTAGGATTAGGTTTAGGTTTAGGGATAGGGCTAGAATTAGGTTTAGGTTTAGGGTTAGGGTTAGGGTTAGGGTTAGGGCTAGGTCTAGGGCTAGGGCTAGAAGCTAGGGTTAGGGTTAGGGTTAGGGCTAGGGCTAGGGTTAGGGCTAGGGCTAGGGTAGGGTTAGGTTTAGGGCTAGGTCTAGGGCTAGGGTTAGGGTTAGGGCTAGGGCTAGGGTTAGGGTTAGGGTTAGGGTTAGGGCTAGGGCTAGGGCTAGAAGCTAGGGTTAGGGTTAGGGTTAGGGCTAGGGTTAGGGCTAGGTGTAGGGCTAGGGCTAGAAGCTAGGGTTAGGGTTAGGGTTAGGGCTAGGGCTAGGGTTAGGGCTAGGGGTAGGTCTAGGGTTATGTTTAGGGCTAGGGCTAGGGCTAGGGTTAGGGTTAGGGCTAGGTCTAGTGTTAGGGTTAGGGTTAGGGTTAGGGCTAGGGCTAGGTTTAAGTTTAGGTCTAGGGTTAGGGTTAGGGTTAGGGTTAGGGCTAGGGCTAGGATTAGAGCTAGGGCTAGGGCTAGGGCTAGGGTTAGGTTTAGGGCTAGGGCTAGGGCTAGGGTTAGGGTTAGGGCTAGGTTTAGTGTTAGGTTTAGGGCTAGGTTAAGGGTTAGGGTTAGGGCTAGGGTTAGGGTTAGGGTTAGGGTTAGGGCTAGGGTTAGGGTTATGTTTAGGGCTAGTGTTAGGGTTAGGTTTAGGGCTAGGGCTAGGGTTAGGGCTAGGGCTAATTAAGGGCTAGTGTTAGGGTTAGGGTTAGGGCTAGGGCTAGGGTTAGGGCTAGGGCTAGGGCTAGGGTTAGGGTTAGGGCTAGGGCTAGGGTTAGGGTTAGGGCTAGGGCTAGGGCTAAGGCTAGGGCTAGGGTTAGGTTTAGGGTTAGGGTTAGGTTTAGGGCTAGAGATAGGCCTGGGCTAGGGCTAGGCCTAGGGCTAGGGCTAGGGTTAGGGTTAGGGTTAGGGTTAGGGCTAGGTTTAGGGTTAGGGTTAGGGCTAGGGTTAGGGTAAGGGTTAGGGTTAGGGCTAGGGTTAGGGTTAGGGTTAGGGTTAGGGCTAGGGCTAGGGCTAGGGCTAGGGTTAGGGTTAGGGCTAGGGCAAGGTTTAGGGTTGGGTCTAGGGTTAGGGTTAGGGTTAGGGTTAGGGTTAGGTCTAGGGCTAGGGTTAGGGTTAGGGTTAGGGCTGGGGCTAGGGCTAGGGTTAGGTTTAGGGTTAGGGCTGGGGCTAGGGCTAGGGTTAGG
>OX463233.1:117921522-117924022 GCA_949820135.1 Sylvilagus floridanus | reverse complement strand
AGGTTTAGGGTTGGGTCTAGGGTTAGGGTTAGGGTTAGGGTTAGGTCTAGGGCTAGGGTTAAGGTTAGGGTTAGGGCTGGGGCTAGGGCTAGGGTTAGGTTTAGGGTTAGGGCTGGGGCTAGGGCTAGGGTTAGGTTTAGGGTTAGGGTTAGGGTTAGGGCTAGAGTTAGGCCTGGGCTAGGGCTAGGCCTATGGCTAGGGCTAGGGTTAGGGTTGGGGTTAGGGTTAGGGCTAGGGTTAGGGTTAGGTTTAGGGCTAGGGTTAGGGTTAGGGTTAGGGTTAGGGCTAGGGTAAGGGTTAGGGTTAGGGTTAGGACTAGAGTAAGGCCTGGGCTAGGGCTAGGCCTAGGGCTAGGGCTAGGTTTAGGGTTAGGGTTAGGGCTAGGGTTAGGGTTAGGGTTAGTGTTAGGGTTAGCGCTAGGGTTAGTGTTAGGTTTAGGGCTAGGGTTAGGGTTTTGGTTAGGGTTAGGGCTAGGGTTAGGTTTAGGGTTAGGGTTAGGGTTAGGGCTAGGGCTAAGTCTAGGGCTAGGGCTAGGTCTAGGGATAGGGTTAGGGTTAGGGCTAGGGCTAGGGCTAGGGTTAGGATTAGGGTTAGGGTTAGGGCTAGGGATAGGTTTAAGTTTAGGTCTAGGGTTAGGGTTAGGGTTACGGTTAGGGCTAGGGCTAGGGTTAGGGCTAGGGCTAGGGCTAGGGTTAGGGTTAGGGCTAGGGCTAGGGTTAGGGTTAGGGTTAGGGTTAGGGTTAGGGTTAGGGTTAGGGCTAGAGCTAGGGCTAGGGCTAGGGTTAGGGTTAGGTTTAGGGTTAGGGCTAGGGCTAGGTTTAAGATTGGGTCTAGGGTTGGGTTAGGGTTAGGGTTAGGGCTAGGGCTAGGGTTAGGTTTAGGGTTAGGGTTAGGGCTAGGTTTAGGGTTAGGGTTAGGGCTAGGGTTAGGGTAAGGGTTAGGGTTAGGGCTAGGGTTAGGGTTAGGGTTAGGGTTAGGGCTAGGGCTAGGGCTAGGGCTAGGGTTAGGGTTAGGGCTAGGGCAAGGTTTAGGGTTGGGTCTAGGGTTAGGGTTAGGGTTAGGGTTAGGGTTAGGTCTAGGGCTAGGGTTAGGGTTAGGGTTAGGGCTGGGGCTAGGGCTAGGGCTACGGTTAGGGTTAGGGCTAGGGTTAGGTTTAGGGTTAGGGTTAGGGTTAGGGTTAGGGCTGGGGCTAGGGCTAGGGCTAGGGTAAGGGTTAGGGTTAGGGTTAGGACTAGAGTTAGGCCTGGGCTAGGGCTAGGCCTAGGGCTAGGGCTATGGTAAGGGTTAGGGTTAGGGCTAGGGTTAGGGTTAGGGTTAGGGTTAGGGTTAGGGTTAGCGCTAGGTTTAGGGTTAGGTTTAGGGCTAGGGTTAGGGTTTTGGTTAGGGTTAGGGCTAGGGTTAGGTTTAGGGTTAGGGTTAGGGTTAGGGCTAGGGCTAAGTCTAGGGCTAGGGCTAGGTCTAGGGTTAGAGTTAGTGTTAGGGTTAGGGCTAGGGCTAGGGCTAGGGTTAGGATTAGGGTTAGGGTTAGGGCTAGGGCTAGGGATACGTTTAAGGTTAGGTCTAGGGTTAGGGTTAGGGTTAGGGTTAGGGCTAGGGCTAGGGTTAGGGCTAGGGCGAGGGCTAGGGTTAGGGTTAGGGTTAGGTTTAGGGCTAGTGTGAGGGTTAGGTTTAGGGCTAGGGTTAGGGTTTGGGTTAGGGTTAGGGCTAGGGTTAGGGTTACGGTAAGGGCTAGGGTTAGCGTTAGGGTTAGGTTTAGGGCTAGGTTTAGGGTTAGGGTTAGGGCTAGGGTTATGGTTAGGGTTAGGGTTAGGGTTAGGGCTGGGGCTAGGGCTAGGGTTAGGTTTAGGGTTAGGGTTAGGGTTAGGGCTAGGGCTAAGTCTAGGGCTAGGTCTAGGTATAGGGTTAGGGTTAGGGTTAGGGTTAGGGCTAGGGCTAGGGCTAGGGCTAGGGTTAGGATTAGGGTTAGGGTTAGGGCTAGGGCTAGGTTTAAGGTTAGGTCTACGGTTAGGGTTAGGGTTAGGGTTAGGGCTAGGGCTAGGGTTAGGGCTAGGGCTAGGGCTAGGGCTAGGATTAGAGTTAGGGCTAGGGCTAAAATTAGGGCTAGGGCTAGGGCTATGGCTAGGTTAGGGTTAGGGCTAGGGCTAGGGTTAGTGCTAGGTTTAGGGCTAGGGATAGGGCTAGGGCTAGGGCTAGGGTTAGGGTTATGGTTAGGGTTAGGGTTAGGGCTAGAGTTAGGCCTGGGCTAGGGCTAGGCCTAGGGCTAGGGCTAGGGTTAGGGTTAAGGTTAGGTCTAGGGTAAGGGTTAGGGTTAGGGTTAGGGCTAGGGTTAGGGTTAGGTTTAGGACTAGGGTTAGGGTTAGGGTTTGGGCTAGGGTTAGGTTTAGGGTTAGGTTTAGGTTTAGGGCTAGGGTTAGGGTGGGTTAGGGCTAGGGTTAGGGTTAGGGTTAGGGTTAGGGCTAGGGCTAAGTCTAGGGCTAGGGCTAGGTCTAGGGTTAGGGTT
>OX463233.1:117681522-117684022 GCA_949820135.1 Sylvilagus floridanus | reverse complement strand
GGTTAGGGTTAGGGTTAGGGTTAGGGTTAGGGCTAGGGCTAGGGCTATGGCTAGGGTTAGGTTACGGTTAGGGTTAGGGTTATGGCTAGGGCCAGGGCTACGGCTAAGGCTAGGGCTAGGGTTATGGTTAGTGTTAGGGCTAGGGTAGGGTTAGGGCTAGTGTTAGGTTTAGGGTTAGGGTTAGCGTTAGGGCAAGGGCTAGGGTTAGGGTTAGGGTTAGGGTTAAGGCTAGGGCTAGGACTAGGGTTAGGGTTAGGGTTAGGGTTATGGCTAGGGCTAGGTTTTGGGCTAGGGCTAGAGATAGGGTTAGGTTTAGGGTTAGGGTTAGTGTTAGGGTTAGGTCTAGGGCTAGGGCTAGGATTAGGGTTAGGATTAGGGTTAGGGTTAGGGTTAGGGCTAGGGTTAGGGTTAGGGATAGGGCTAGGGTTAGGGTTAGGGCTAGGGTTAGGGCTAGGGCTAGGATTATGGTTAGGGTTAGGGTTAGGGCTAGGGTTAGGTCTAGGGCTAGGGCTAGGGCTAGGGTTAGGGTTAGGGTGAGGGCTAGTGCTAGGGCTAGGTCTAGGGATAGGGTTAGGGTTAGCGTTAGGGCTAGGGCTAGGGCTAGAGCTAGGCTAGGGCTAGGGTTAGGGTTAGGGCTATGGCTAGGGCTAGGGCTAAGGGTAGTGTTAGGGTTAGGTTTAGGGCTAGGGCTAGGGCTAGGGCGAGGGTTAGTGTTAGGGTTAGGGTTAGGGTTAGGGCTAGGGCTTGGGATAGGGCTAGGGCTAGGGTTAGGGTTAGGGTTAGGGTTTGGCCTAGGATAAGGCTAGGGTGAGTGCTAGGGTTAGTTTTAATGTTAGGGTTAGTGCTAGGGCTTGGGATAGGGCTAGGGCTAGGGATAGGTTAGGGTTAGGGTTAGGGTAAGGGCTAGGGCTAGGGTTAGGGTTAGGGTTAGGGTAGGGTTAGGTTTAGGGTTAGGGCTAGAGCAAGGGGTAGGGTTAGGGTTAGGGTTAGGGCTAGGGCTAAGACTAGGGCTAGAGCTAGGATTAGGGTTAGTTTTAGGTTTAGGGCTAGGGCTACGGCTAGTGCTAGGGCTAGGCCTAGGGCTAGGGCTAGGGCTAGGAATAGGGCTAGGGTTAGGGTTAGTGTTAGGGCTAGGGTTAGGGTTATGGTTAGGGTTAGGACTAGGGTTAGGGTTAGGGTTAGGGTTAGGGTTAGGGTTAAAGTTAGGGCTAGGGCTAGGGCTAGGGCTAGGGATAGGGCTAGGTTTAGTGTTAGGGTTAGGTCTAGGGCTAGGGTTAGGGCTAGGGCTAGGGTTAGGGTTAGGTTTAGGGCTAGGTTTAGGGTTAGGATTAGGGCTAGGGCAAAGGCTAGGGCTAAGGCTAGGGCTAGGGTTAATGTCAGGGTTAGGGTTAGGGTTAGGGCTAGGACTTGGGCTAGGTTTAGAGTTAGGGTTAGGGCTAGGGTTAGGGTTAGGGTTAGGGTTAGGGCTATGGCTAGGGTTAGGGTTAAGGTTAGGGTTAGGGTTAGGGCTAGGGTGAGGGTTAGGGTTAGGGTTACGTTTAGGGCTAGGGCTAGGTTTAGGGTTAGGTCTTGTGTTAGGTTTAGGGTTAGGGTTAGGGCTAGGGCTAGTGTTAGGGCTAGTGTTAGGGTTAGGGTTAGGGTTAGTGCTAGGGCTAGGGCTAGGATTAGGGTTAGCTTTAGGTTTTGGGTTTGGGCTAGGGTTAGTGTTAGGGCTAGGTTTAGGTTTAGGGTTAGGGTTAGGGCTAGGGCTAGGGCTAGGGCTAGGGTTAGGTTTAGGGTTAGGTTTAGGCCTAGGGTTTGGGTCAGGGCTAGGGCTAGGGCTAGGGCTAGGTCTAGAGCTAGGATTAGGGTTAGGATTAGGGCTAGGGCTAGCGCTAGATATAGGGTTAGGGTTAGGGTTAGGGTTAGGGCTAGGTCTAGGGCTAGGGTTAGTGTTAGTGTTAGGGTTAGGGTCAGGGCTAGGGCTAGGGCTAGGGCTAGGGATAGGGTTAGTGTTAGAGTTAGGGTTAGGGCTAGGGCTAGGGTGAGGGCTACGTTTAGGTTTAGGGTTAGAGTTAGGGCTAGGGCTGGGGTTAGGGTTAGGGTTAGGGCTATGGCTAGGGCTAGGGTTAGGGTTAGGTCTAGGTTTAGGGTTAGCGTTAGGGTTAGGGCTAGGGCTACGTTTAGGGCTAGGGCTAGGGCTAGGGCTAGGGTTAGGGTTAGGGCTAGGGCAAGGGTTAGGGTTAGGGTTAGGGTTACGGCTAGGGCTAGGGCTAGGGCTAGGTCTAGGGCTAGTGTTGTGGTTAGGGTTAGGGTTAGGGCTATGGTTAGGCCTGGGCTAGGGCTAGGACTAGGGCTAGGTCTAGGGTTTCGTATAGGGTTAGGGCTAGGTTTAGGGTTAGGGTTAGGGTTAGGGCTAGGGTTAGGGTTAGGTTTAGGGCTAGGGTTAGGGTTAGGGTTAGGGTTAGTGTTAGGGCTAGGGTTAGGGTTAGGGTTAGGGTTTGGGCTAGGGCTAGGGTTA
>OX463233.1:117671522-117674022 GCA_949820135.1 Sylvilagus floridanus | reverse complement strand
GGGTGAGGGTTAGTGTTAGGGTTAGGTCTAGGGCTAGGGCTAGGGCTAGGGTTAGGTTTAGGGCTAGGGCTAGGGCTAGGGTTAGGGTTAGGTTAGGGTTAGGGCTAGGGCTAGGGTTAGGGCTAGGGCTAGGTCTAGGGCTAGTGCGAGGGTTAGGGTTAGGGCTAGGGCTAGGTTTAGGGCTAGGGCTAGGGTTAGGGTTAGGTCTAGGGCTAGGGCTAGGGCTAGGGCTAGGCTTAGGGTTAGGATTAGGGCTAGGGTTTGGGTTAGGGCTAGGGTTAGGGTTAGGTTTAGGGTTTGGTCTAGGGCTAGGGTTAGGGTTAGGGTTAGGGTTAGGGCTAGGACTATGGTTAGGGTTAGGGTTAGGGTTAGGATTAGGGCTAGGGCTAGGGCTAGGGTTAGGTTTAGGGCTAGGGCTAGGGTTAGTGTTAGGGTTAGGGTTAGGTTTAGGGCTAGGTCTAGGGCTATGGTTAGGGTTAGGTTTAGGGCTAGGGCTAGGGCTAGGACTAGGGCTAGGACTATGGCTAGGGTTAGGGTTAGGTTTAGGGCTAGGGCTAGGGCTAGGGCTATGGTTATGGTTAGGGTTAGGGCTAGGGTTAGGGTTAGGGCTAGTGTAAGGGTTAGGTTTAGGGTTAGGGCTAGGGCTAGCGTTAGTGTTAGGGTTAGGGCTAGGGCTAGGGTTAGGGTTAGGCTTAGGTTTAGGTATAGGGCTAGGGCTAGGGCAAGGGCTAGGGCTAGGTCTAGGGTTAGGGCTAGGGTTAGGGTTAGGGCTAGGGCTAGGGTTAGGATTAGGGTTAGGGCTAGATTTAGGGTTAGGGTTAGGGCTAGGGTTGGTGTTAGGGTTAGGGTTAGGGTTAGTTTTAGGGCTAGGTTTAGGGTTAGGGATAGGGTTAGGGCTAGGGTTAGGTTTAGGGTTAGGGCTAGGGCTAGGGCTAGGGCTAGGGCTTGGTTTAGTGTTAGTGTTAGGGTTAGTGTTAGGGCTACGGCTAGGGCTAGGGCTAGAGTTAGGGTTAGGGTTAGGGCTAGGGCTAGGGTTAGGGTTAGGACTCGGGCTAGGGTTAGATTTAGGGCTAGGGCTAGGGCTAGGGCTAGGGCTACGACTATGGCTAGGGTTAGGGTTAGGGTTAGGGCTAATGTTAGGGTTAGGGTTAGGGCTCGGGCTATGTTTAGGGTTAGGGTTAGGGCTAGGTCTAGGGTTAGGGCTAGGGTTAAGGTCAGGGTTAGGGTTAGGGTTAGGGCTAGGGTTAGGGCTAGGGCTAGGGCTAGGTCTAGGGTTAGGGTTAGGGTTAGGATTAGGGCTAGGGTTAGGGTTACGGTTAGGGTTAGGGCTCGGGCTAGGGTTAGCGTTAGGTTTAGGGCTAGGGCTAGGGCTAGGGTAAAGTTCAGGGTTAGGGTTAGGGTTAGGGTTATGGCTAGGGCTAGGGTTAGGGTTAGGTCTAGGTTTAGGGTTAGCGTTAGGGTTAGGGCTAGGGCTACGTTTAGGGCTAGGGCTAGGGCTAGGGCTAGGGTTAGGGTTAGGGCTAGGGCAAGGGTTAGGGTTAGGGTTAGGGTTACGGCTAGGGCTAGGGCTAGGGCTAGGTCTAGGGCTAGTGTTGTGGTTAGGGTTAGGGTTAGGGCTATGGTTAGGCCTGGGCTAGGGCTAGGACTAGGGCTAGGTCTAGGGTTTCGTATAGGGTTAGGGCTAGGTTTAGGGTTAGGGTTAGGGTTAGGGCTAGGGTTAGGGTTAGGTTTAGGGCTAGGGTTAGGGTTAGGGTTAGGGTTAGGGTTAGGGCTAGGGTTAGGGTTAGGTTTAGTGTTTGGGCTAGGGCTAGGGTTAGGGTTAGGGTTAGGGCGAGGACTACGGTTAGGGTTAGGGTTAGGGCAATGGTTAGGGCTAGGGCTAGGTCTAGGGATAGGGTGAGGGTTAGTGTTAGGGTTAGGTCTAGGGCTAGGGCTAGGGCTAGGGTTAGGTTTAGGGCTAGGGCTAGGGTTAGGGTTAGGGTTAGGTTAGGGTTAGGGCTAGGGCTAGGGTTAGGGCTAGGGCTAGGGCTAGGGCTAGTGCTAGGGTTAGGGTTAGGGCTAGGGCTAGGTTTAGGGCTAGGGCTAGGGTTAGGGTTAGGTCTAGGGCTAGGGCTAGGCCTAGGCTTAGGGTTAGGATTAGGGCTAGGGTTAGGGTTAGGGCTAGGGTTAGGGTTAGGGTTAGGGTTTGGTCTAGGGCTAGGGTTAGGGTTAGGGTTAGGGCTAGGACTATGGTTAGGGTTAGGGTTAGGGTTAGGATTAGGGCTAGGGCTAGGGCTAGGGCTAGGGATAGGGCGAGGGTTAGTGTTAGGGTTAGGGCTTGGGCTAGGGCTAGGGCTAGGGTTAGGTTTAGGGCTAGGGCTAGGGTTAGGGTTAGGGTTAGGTTTAGGGGTAGGGCTAGGGCTAGGACTAGGGCTAGGACTATGGCTAGGGTTAGGGTTAGGTTTAGGGTAGGGCTAGTGCTAGGGCTAGGGTTATGGTTAGGGTTAGGGCTAGGGTTAGG
>OX463233.1:117654022-117661522 GCA_949820135.1 Sylvilagus floridanus | reverse complement strand
AAGGTCAGGGTTAGGGTTAGGGTTAGGGCTAGGATTAGGACTAGGGCTAGGGCTAGGTCTAGGGTTAGGGTTAGGGTTAGGGCTAGGGTTAGGGTTACGGTTATGGTTAGGGCTCGGGCTAGGGTTAGCGTCAGGGTTAGGGCTAGGGCAAGGGCTAGGGCTAGTGTTAGGGTTAGGGTTACGGTTTGGGCTAGGGCTAGGGCTAGGGCTAGGGCTAGGGCTAGGGCTAGGGTTAAGGTTAGGGTTAGTGTTAGGGCTAGGGTTAGGGCTAGGCCTAGGGCTAGGGCTAGGGCTAGTTGAAGGGTTAGGGTTAGGGCTAGGGCTAGGTTTAGGGCTAAGCCTAGGGTTAGGGTTAGGGCTAGATCTAGGGCTAGGGCTAGGGCTAGGGTTAGGATTAGGGTTAGGGATAGGATTAGTGTTAGGGCTAGGGTTAGGGTTATGGTTAGGGTTTGGGCTAGGGCTAGGTTTAGGGTTAGGGTTAGGGTTAGGGTTAGGGCTAGGGCTAGGGTTAGGGTTAGGGTTAGGGCTAGGTCTAGGGTTAGGGTTAGGGTTAGGGTTAGGGTTAGGGCTAGGGCTAGGGTTAGGGTTAGGAATAGGGTAGGGTTAGTGTTAGGGTTAGGGCTAGGGCTAGGGTTAGGTCTAGGGCTATGGTTATTGTTTGGTTTAGGGTTAGGTTTAGGGTTAGGGTTAGGGCTAGGACAAGGGCTAGGGCTAGGGCTAGGGCTAGGGTAAGGGTTAGGTTTAGGGCTAGGGTTAGGGTTAGGGCTAGGGTTAGGGTTAGGGTTAGTGCTAGGGCTAGGGCTAGGGCTAGGGCTAGGGCTAGGGCTAGGGTAAGGGTTAAGTTTAGGGCTACGGCTAGGGCTGGGGTTAGGGTTAGGGCTAGGGCTAGGTTTAGGGCTAGGGCTAGGGTTTGGGTTAGGGCTAGGGCTAGGGCTATGGCTAGGGCTAGGTTTAGGGTTAGGGATAGGGCTATTTTTAGGGTTAGGGCTAGGGTTATGGTTAGGGTTAGTGTTAGGGCTAGGTCTAGGTTTGGTTTAGGGTTAGGGTTAGTGCTAGGGCTAGGGTTAGGGTTAGGGTTAGGGTTAGGGCTAGGGCTAGGGCTAGGGCTAGGGCTAGGACTAGTGTTAGGGTTAGGCTAGGGCCAGGGCTAGGGCTAGGGCTAGGGCTAGGGCTAGGTTTAGGGTTAGGGTGAGGGCTAGAGTTAGGGTTAGGGCTAGGATTAGGGTTAGGGTTAGTGTTAGGGCTAGGGCTAGGTTTAGGGTTAGGGTTAGGTTAGGGCTAGGGTTAGGGTTAGGGTTAGGGTTAGGGCTAGGGCTAGGGATGGGGCTAGGGCTAGGGCAAGGTTTAGGGTTCGGGCTAGGGTTAGTGCTAGGGCTAGGGCTAGGCCTAGGGCTAGGGCTAGTGTTAGGGTTAGGGTTAGGGCTAGGGATAGGGCTAGGGCTATGGCAAGGGTTAGGTTAGGGTTAGGGTTAGGGTTAGGGCTAGGGCTAGGGCTATGGCTAGGGTTAGGTTACGGTTAGGGTTAGGGTTATGGCTAGGGCTAGGGCTACGGCTAAGGCTAGGGCTAGGGTTAGGGTTAGTGTTAGGGCTAGGGTAGGGTTAGGGCTAGTCTTAGGGTTAGGGTTAGGGTTAGCGTTAAGGCTAGGGCTAGGGCTAGGTCTAGGGTTAGGGTTAGGGTTATGGCTAGGGCTAGGTTTTGGGCTATGGCTAGAGATAGGGTTAGGTTTAGTGTTAGGGTTAGGGTAAGGGTTAGGTCTAGGGCTAGGGCTAGGATTAGGGTTAGGATAAGGGTTAGGGTTAGGGTTAGGGCTAGGGTTAGGGTTAGGGATAGGGCTAGGGTTAGGGTTAGGGCTAGGGTTAGGGCTAGGGCTAGGGCTAGGATTATGGTTAGGGTTAGGGTTAGGGCTAGGGTTAGGTTTTGGGCTAGGGCTAGGTTTAGGGCTAGGGCTAGGTCTAGGGCTAGGGTTAGGGTTAGGGTGAGGGCTAGTGCTAGGGCTAGGTCTAGGGATAGGGTTAGGGTTAGGGTTAAGGCTAGGGCTAGGGCTAGAGCTAGGCTAGGGCTAGGGTTAGGGTTAGGGCTATGGCTAGGCCTAGGGCTAAGGCTAGGGTTAGGGTTAGGTTTAGGGCTAGGGCTAGGGCTAGGGCGAGGGTTAGTGTTAGTGTTAGGGTTAGGGTTAGGGCTAGGGCTTGGGATAGGGCTAGGGCTAGGGTTAGGGTTAGGGTTAGGGTTAGGACTAGGGCTAGGGCTAGGGTGAGTGCTAGGGTTAGTTTTAATGTTAGGGTTAGTGCTAGGGCTAGGGCTAGGGATAGGTTAGGGTTAGGGTTAGGGTAAGGGCTAGGGCTAGGGTTAGGGTTAGGGTTAGGGCTAGGGTTAGGTTTAGGGTTAGGGCTAGAGCAAGGGCTAGGGCTAGGTTTAGTGTTAGGGTTAGGGTTTGGGTTAGGGCTAGGGCTAAGACTAGGGCTAGAGCTAGGATTAGGGTTAGTTTTAGGTTTAGGGCTAGGGTTAGGGTTAGGGCTAGGGTTAGGGTCAGGGCTAGTATAAGGGTTAGGTTTAGGGTTAGGGCTAGGGCTAACGTTAGTGTTAGGGTTAGGGCTAGGGCTAGGGTTAGGGTTAGGCTTAGGTTTAGGTATAGGGCTAGGGCTAGGGCTAGGGCAAGGGCTAGGGCTAGGTCTAGGGTTAGGGCTAGGGTTAGGGTTAGGGCTAGGGCTAGGGTTAGTGTTAGGGTTAGGGCTAGAATTAGGGTTAGGGTTAGGGCTAGGGTTAGTGTTAGGTTAGGGTTAGGGTTAGGGTTAGGGCTAGGGTTAGGGTTAGGGTTAGGGTTAGGGTTAGGGCTAGGGTTAGGTTTAGGGTTAGGGCTAGGGCTAGGGCTAGGGCTTGGTTTAGTGTTAGTGTTAGGGCTACGGCTAGGGCTAGGGCTAGAGTTAGGGTTAGGGTTAGGGCTAGGGCTAGGGTTAGGGTTAGGTTTAGGGCTCGGGCTAGGGTTAGATTTAGGGCTAGGGCTAGGGCTAGGACTAGGGCTACGACTATGGCTTGGTTTAGGGTTAGGGTTAGGTCTAGTGTTAGGGTTAGGATTAGGGCTCGGGCTATGTTTAGGGTTAGGGTTAGGGCTAGGTCTAGGGCTAGGGCTAGGGTTAAGGTCAGGGTTAGGGTTAGGGTTGGGGCTAGGGTTAGGGCTAGGGCTAGGGCTAGGTCTAGGGTTAGGGTTAGGGTTAGGGTTAGGGCTAGGGTTAGGGTTACGGTTATGGTTAGGGCTCGGGCTAGGGTTAGCGTCAGGGTTAGGGCTAGGGCTAGGGCTAGGGCTAGGGCTAGAGTTAAGGTCAGGGTTAGGGTTAGGGTTAGGGCTAGGGCTAGGGCTAGGTTTAGGTTAGGGTTAAGGTTAGGGCTAGGGTTATGGTTAGAGTTAGAGTTAGGGCTAGGGCTAGTGTTAGGGTTAGGGTTACGGTCAGGGCTAGGGCTAGGGCTAGGGCTAGGGCTAGGGCTAGGGTTAAGGTTAGGGTTAGTGTTAGGGCTAGGGTTAGGGCTAGGGCTAGGGCTAGGGCTATGGCTAGTGCAAGGGTTAGGGTTAGGGCTAGGGCTAGGTTTAAGGCTAAGCCTAGGGTTAGGGTTAGGGCTAGATCTAGGGCTAGGGCTAGGGCAAGGGTTAGGATTAGGGTTAGGGATAGGATCAATGTTAGGGCTAGGGTTAGGGTTATGGTTAGGGTTTGGGCTAGGGCTAGGGTTAGGGTTAGGGTTAGGGTTAGGGTTAGGTCTAGGGTAGGGTTAGGGCTAGGTTTAGGGTTAGGGTTAGGGCTAGGTTTAGGGTTAGGGTTAGGGTTAGGGTTAGGGTTAGGGCTAGGGCTAGGGTTAGGGTTAGGGTTAGGGCTAGGACTAGGGTTAGGGTTAGGGTTAGTGTTAGGGTTAGGGCTAGGGCTAGGTTTAGGGTTAGGAATAGTGTAGGGTTAGTGTCAGGGTTAGGGCTAGGGCTAGGGTTAGGGCTAGGGCTATGGTTAGGGTTTGGTTTAGGGTTAGGTTTAGGGTTAGGGTTAGGGCTAGGACAAGGGCTAGGGCTAGGGCTAGGGCTAGGGTAAGGGTTAGGTTTAGGGCTAGGGTTAGGGTTAGGGCTAGGGTTAGGGTTAGGGTTAGGGCTAGGGCTAGGGCTAGGGCTAGGGCTAGGGTTAGGGTTAAGTTTAGGGCTACGGCTAGGGCTTGGGTTAGGGTTAGGGCTAGGGCTATGGCTAGGGCTAGGTTTAGGGTTAGGGATAGGGCTATTTTTAGGGTTAGGGCTAGGGTTAGGGTTAGGGTTAGTGTTAGGGCTAGGGCTAGGTTTGGTTTAGGGTTAGGGTTAGTGCTAGGGCTAGGGTTAGGGTTAGGGTTAGGGTTAGGGCTAGGGCTAGGGCTAGGGCTAGGGCTAGGACTAGTGTTAGGGTTAGGCTAGGGCCAGGGCTAGGGCTAGGGCTAGGGCTAGGGCTAGGTTTAGGGTTAGGGTGAGGGCTAGGGTTAGGGTTAGGGCTAGGATTAGGGTTAGGGTTAGTGTTAGGGCTAGGGCTAGGTTTAGGGTTAGGGTTAGGTTAGGGCTAGGGTTAGGGTTAGGGTTAGGGTTAGGGCTAGGGCTAGGGCTGGGGCTAGGGCTAGGGCAAGGGTTAGGGTTCGGGTTAGGGTTAGTGCTAGGGCTAGGGCTAGGCCTAGGGCTAGGGCTAGTGTTAGGGTTAGGGTTAGGGCTAGGGCTAGGGCTAGGGCTATGGCAAGGGTTAGGTTACGGTTAGGGTTAGGGTTAGGGCTAGGGCTAGGGCTATGGCTAGGGTTAGGTTACGGTTAGGGTTAGGGTTATGGCTAGGGCTAGGGCTACGGCTAAGGCTAGGGCTAGGGTTAGGGTTAGTGTTAGGGCTAAGGTAGGGTTAGGGCTAGTGTTAGGGTTAGGGTTAGCGTTAGGGCAAGGGCTAGGGTTAGGGTTAGGGTTAGGGTTAAGGCTAGGGCTAGGGCTAGGGCTAGGGCTAGGGTTAGGGTTAGGGTTATGGCTAGGGCTAGGTTTTGGGCTAGGGCTAGAGATAGGGTTAGGTTTAGGGTTAGGGTTAGGGTTAGGGTTAGGTCTAGGGCTAGGGCTAGGATTAGGGTTAGGATTAGGGTTAGGGTTAGGGTTAGGGCTAGGGTTAGGGTTAGGGCTAGGGTTAGGGCTAGGGCTAGGATTATGGTTAGGGTTATGGTTAGGGCTAGGGTTAGGTTTGGGGCTAGGGCTAGGGTTAGGGCTAGGGCTAGGTCTAGGGCTAGGGTTAGGGTTAGGGTGAGGGCTAGTGCTAGGGCTAGGTCTAGGGATAGGGTTAGGGTTAGGGTTAGGGCTAGGGCTAGGGCTAGTGCTAGGCTAGGGCTAGGGTTAGGGTTAGGGCTATGGCTAGGGCTAGGGCTAAGGCTAGGGTTAGGGTTAGGTTTAGGGCTAGGGCTAGGGCTAGGGCGAGGGTTAGTGTTAGGGTTAGGGTTAGGGTTAGGGCTAGGGCTTGGGATAGGGCTAGGGCTAGGGTTAGGGTTAGGGTTAGGGTTAGGCCTAGGGCTAGGGCTAGGGTGAGTGCTAGGGTTAGTTTTAATGTTAGGGTTAGCGCTAGGGCTAGGGCTAGGGATAGGTTAGGATTAGGGTTAGGGTAAGGGCTAGGGCTAGGGTTAGGGTTAGGGTTAGGGCTAGGGTTAGTTTTAGGGTTAGGGCTAGAGCAAGGGCTAGGGCTAGGTTTAGTGTTAGGGTTAGGGTTAGGGTTAGGGCTAGGACTAAGACTAGGGCTAGAGCTAGGATTAGGGTTAGTTTTAGGTTTAGGGCTAGGGCTAGGGCTAGTGCTAGGGCTAGGCCTAGGGCTAGGGCTAGGGCTAGGACTAGGGCTAGGGTTAGGGTTAGTGTTAGGGCTAGGGTTTGGGTTAGGGTTAGGGTTAGGACTAGGGTTAGGATTAGGGTTAGGGTTAGGGTTAAAGTTAGGGCTAGGGCTAGGGCTAGGGATAGGGATAGGGCTAGGTTTAGTGTTAGGGTTAAGTCTAGGGCTAGGGTTAGGGCTAGGGCTAGGGTTAGGGTTAGGTTTAGGGTTGGGTTTAGGGTTAGGATTAGGGCTAGGGCAAGGGCTAGGGCTAGGGGTAGGGCTAGGGTTAATGTCAGGGTTAGGGTTAGGGTTAGGGCTAGGGCTTGGGGTAGGTTTAGCGTTAGGGTTAGGGCTAGGGTTAGGGTTAGGGTTAGGGTTAGGTCTATGGCTAGGGCTAGGGTTAAGGTTAGGGTTAGGGTTAGGGCTAGGGTGAGGGTTAGGGTTAGGGTTACGTTTAGGGCTAGGGCTAGGTTTAGGGTTAGGTCTTGTGTTAGGGTTAGGGTTAGGGTTAGGGCTAGGGCTAGTGTTAGGGCTAGTGTTAGGGTTAGGGTTAGGGTTAGGGCTAGGGCTAGGGCTAGGATTAGGGTTAGCTTTAGGTTTAAGGTTTGGGCTAGGGTTAGTGTTAGGGCTAGGTTTAGGTTTAGGGTTAGGGTTAGGGCTAGGGCTAGGGCTAGGGCTAGGGTTAGGGTTAGGGTTAGGTTTAGGCCTAGGGTTAGGGTCAGGGCTAGGGCTAGGGCTTGGGCTAGGGCTAGAGCTAGGATTAGGGTTAGGGTTAGGGCTAGGGCTAGCGCTAGATATAGGGTTAGGGTTAGGGTTAGGGTTAGGTTTAGGGCTAGGTCTAGGGCTAGGGTTAGTGTTAGGGTTAGGGTTAGGGTCAGGGCTAGGGCTAGGGCTAGGGCTAGGGATAGGGTTAGTGTTAGAGTTAGGGTTAGGGCTAGGGCTAGGGTGAGGGCTACGTTTAGGTTTAGGGTTAGAGTTAGGGCTAGGGCTGGGGTTAGGGTTAGGGTTAGGGTTATTTCTAGGGCTAGGGTTAGGGTTAGGTCTAGGTTTACGGTTAGCGTTAGGGTTAGGGCTAGGGCTACGTTTAGGGCTAGGGCTAGGGCTAGTGTTAGGGTTAGGGCTAGGGCAAGGGTTAGGGTTAGGGTTAGGGTTACGGCTAGGGCTAGGGCTAGGGCTAGGGCTAGTGTTGTGGTTAGCGTTAGGGTTAGGGCTATGGTTAGGCCTGGGCTAGGGCTAGGTCTAGGGCTAGGGCTAGGGTTTCGTATAGGGTTAGGGCTAGGGTTAGGGTTAGGGTTAGGGTTAGGGCTAGGGTTAGGGTTAGGTTTAGGGCTAGGGTTAGTGTTAGGGTTAGGGTTAGGGTTAGGGCTAGGGTTAGGGTTAGGGTTAGGGTTTGGACTAGGGCTAGGGTTAGGGTTAGGGTTAGGGCTAGGACTACGGTTAGGGTTAGGGTTAGGGCAATGGTTAGGGCTAGGGCTAGGGCTAGGGATAGGGTGAGGGTTAGTGTTAGGGTTAGGTCTAGGGCTAGGGCTAGGGCTAGGGTTAGGTTTAGGGCTAGGGCTAGGGTTAGGGTTAGGGTTAGGTTAGGGTTAGGGCTAGGGCTAGGGTTAGGGCTAGGGCTAGGGCTAGGGCTAGTGCTAGGGTTAGGGTTAGGGCTAGGGCTAGGTTTAGGGCTAGGGCTAGGGTTAGGGT
>OX463233.1:117639022-117646522 GCA_949820135.1 Sylvilagus floridanus | reverse complement strand
GTTAGGGTTAGGGTGAGGGTTAGGGCTAGGTCTAGGGCTAGGGTTAGTGTTAGGGTTAGGGTTAGGGTTAGGGTTAGGGCTAGGGCTAGGGCTAGGGCTAGGGATAGGTTAGGGTTAGGGTTAGGGTTAGGGTTAGGGTTAGGGCTAGCCTTAGGGTTAGGGTTAGGGTTAGGGCTAGGGTTGGGTTTAGGGTTAGGGCTAGGGCTAGGGCTAGGGCTAGGGTTAGTGTTAGGTTTAGGGTTAGGGTTAGGGTTAGGGTTAGGGTTAGGGCTAGGGCTAGGGCTAGGGCTAGGGTTTCGTATAGGGTTAGGGCTAGAGTTAGGGTTAGGGTTAGGGTTAGTGCTAGGGTTAGGGTTAGGGTTAGGGCTAGGGTTAGAGTTAGGGTTAGGGTTAGGGCTAGGGTTAGGGTTAGGGTTAGGGCTAGGGTTAGGGTTAGGTTAGGGTTAGGGTTAGGGTTAGGGTTAGGGTTAGGGTTAGGGCTAGGGTTAGGGTTAGGGTTAGGGCTAGGGTTAGGGTTAGGTTTAGGGTTAGGGTTAGGGCTAGGGTTAGGGTTAGGGTTAGGGCTAGCCTTAGGGTTAGGGTTAGGGTTAGGGCTAGGGTTAGGTTTAGGGTTAGGGCTAGGGCTAGGGCTAGGGCTAGGGTTAGTGTTAGGTTTAGGGTTAGGGTTAGGGTTAGGGTTAGGGTTAGGGCTAGGGCTAGGGCTAGGGTTAGGGATAGGGTTAGCGTTAGGGTTAGGTCTAGGGCTAGGGTTAGGGTTAGGGCTAGGGCTAGGGCTAGGGCTAGGGTTAGGATTAGGGTTAGGGTTAGGTCTAGGGTTAGGGTTATGGTTAGGGCTGGGGTTAGGGTTAGGGTTAGGGTTAGGGCTAGGGCTAGGGCTAGGGCTAGGGCTAGGGCTAGGGCTAGGTTTAGTGCTAGGGCTAGAGTTAGGGTTAGGGTTAGTGTTAGGGCTAGGGCTAGGGCTAGGTTTAGGGTTAGGGCTAGTGCTAGGGTTAGGGTTAGGGTTAGGGTTAGGGTTAGGGCTAGGGTTAGGGCTAGGGCTAGGGCTAGGGCTAGGGCTAGTGCTAGGGTTAGGATTAGGGCTAGGGCTAGGTTTAGGGATAGGGCTAGGGTTAGGATTATGGCTAGGGCTGAAGCTTGGGCTAGGGCTAGGGCTAGGGTTAGGGTTAGGGTTAGGGCAAGGGTTAGGGTTAGGGCTAGGGTTAGGGTTAGGGTTAGGGTTTGGGCTAGGGCTTGGGCTAGGATTAGGGTTAGCTTTAGGTTTAGGGTTTGGGCTAGGGTTAGTGTTAGGGCTAGGTTTAGGTTTAGGGTTAGGGTTAGGGCTAGGGCTAGGGCTAGGGATAGGGTTAGGGTTAGGGTTAGGGCTAGGGTTAGGGTTAGGGTTAGGGTTAGGTCTATGGCTAGGGCTAGGGTTAAGGTTAGGGTTAGGGTTAGGGCTAGGGTGAGGGTTAGGGTTAGGGTTACGTTTAGGGCTAGGGCTAGTTTTAGGGTTAGGTCTTGTGTTAGTGTTAGGGTTAGGGTTAGGGCTAGGGCTAGTGTTAGGGCTAGTGTTAGGGTTAGGGTTAGGGTTAGGGCTAGGGCTAGGGCTAGGATTAGTGTTAGCTTTTGGTTTAGGGTTTGGGCTAGGGTTAGTGTTAGGGCTAGGTTTAGGTTTAGGGTTAGGGTTAGGGCTAGGGCTAGGGCTAGGGCTAGGGTTAGGGTTAGGGTTAGGTTTAGGCCTAGGGTTAGGGTCAGGGCTAGGGCTAGGGCTAGGGCTAGGGCTAGAGCTAGGATTAGGGTTAGGGTTAGGGCTAGGGCTAGCGCTAGATATAGGGTTAGGGTTAGGGTTAGGGTTAGGGTTAGGGTTAGGGCTAGGTCTAGGGCTAGGGTTAGGGTTACGGTTAGGGTTAGGGTCAGGGCTAGGGCTAGGGCTAGGGCTAGGGATAGGGTTAGTGTTAGGGTTAGGGTTAGGGCTAGGGCTAGGGTGAGGGCTACGTTTAGGCTTAGGGTTAGAGTTAGGGCTAGGGCTGGGGTTAGGGTTAGGGTTAGGGTTATGGCTAGGGCTAGGGTTACGCTTAGGTCTAGGTTTAGGGTTAGCGTTAGGGTTAGGGCTAGGGCTACGTTTAGGGCTAGGGCTAGGGCTAGGGCTAAGGTTAGGGTTAGGGCTAGGGCAAGGGTTAGGGTTAGGGTTAGGGTTACGGCTAGGGCTAGGGCTAGGGCTAGGGCTAGGGCTAGGGTTAGGGTTAGGGTTAGGGCTATGGTTAGGCCTGGGCTAGGCCTAGGACTAGGGCTAGGGCTAGGGTTTCGTATA
This sequence comes from Sylvilagus floridanus, assembly GCA_949820135.1. Classification (NCBI taxonomy): domain Eukaryota; kingdom Metazoa; phylum Chordata; class Mammalia; order Lagomorpha; family Leporidae; genus Sylvilagus; species Sylvilagus floridanus. Next base: position 117,644,235 of record OX463233.1, on the reverse strand, counting down.
GGGTTAGGGCTAGGGTTAGGGTTAGGGTTAGGGTTAGGGCTAGGGTTAGGGTTAGGTTTAGGGCTTGGGTTAGAGTTAGGGTTAGGGTTAGGGTTAGGGCTAGGGTTAGGGTTAGGGTTAGGGTTTGGGCTAGGGCTAGGGTTAGGTTTAGGGTTAGGGCTAGGACTACGGTTAGGGTTAGGGTTAGGGCAATGGTTAGGGCTAGGCCTAGGGCTAGTGCTAGGGATAGGGATAGGGTGAGGGTTAGTGTTAGGGTTAGGTCTAGGGCTAGGGATAGGGCTAGGGTTAGGTTTAGGGCTAGGGCTAGTGTTAGGGTTAGGGTTAGGTTAGGGTTAGGGCTAGGGCTAGTGTTAGGGCTAGGGCTAGGGCTAGGGCTAGGCTTAGTGCAAGGGTTAGGGTTAGGGCTAGGGCTAGGTTTAGGGCTAGGGCTAGGGTTAGGGTTAGGTCTAGGGCTTGGGCTAGGGCTAGGGCTAGGCTTAGGGTTAGGATTAGGGCTAGGGTTAGGGTTAGGGCTAGGGTTAGGGTTAGGGTTAGGGTTTGGTCTAGGGCTAGTGTTAGGGTTAGGGTAGGTCTAGGACTATGGTTAGGGTTAGGGTTAGGGTTAGGATTAGGGCTAGGGCTAGGGCTAGGGCTAGGGATAGGGCGAGGGTTAGTGTTAGGGTTAGGGCTTGGGCTAGGGCTAGGGCTAGGGTTAGGTTTAGGGCTAGGGCTAGGGTTAGGGTTAGGGTTAGGTTTAGGACTAGGGCTAGGGCTAGGGTTAGGGTTAGGGCTAGGGCTAGGGTTATGGTTAGGGTTAGGGCTAGGGTTAGGGTTAGGGCTAGTGTAAGGGTTAGGTTTAGGGTTAGGGCTACGGCTAGCGTTAGTGTTAGGGTTAGGGCTAGGGCTAGCGTTAGGGTTAGGCTTAGGTTTAGGTATAGGGCTATGGCTAGGGCAAGGGCTAGGGCTAGGTCTAGGGTTAGGGCTAGGGTTAGGGTTAGGGCTAGGGCTAGGGTTAGGGTTAGGTTTAGGGCTAGATTTAGGGTTAGGGTTAGGGCTAGGGTTGGTGTTAGGGTTAGGGTTAGGGTTAGGTTTAGGGCTAGGGTTGGGGTTAGGGATAGGGTTAGGGCTAGGGTTAGGTTTAGGGTTAGTGCTATGGCTAGGGCTAGGGCTTGGTTTAGTGTTAGTGTTAGGGTTAGTGTTAGGGCTACGGCTAGGGCTAGGGCTAGAGTTAGGGTTAGGGTTAGGGCTAGGGCTAGGGTTAGGGTTAGGGTTAGGACTCGGGCTAGGGTTAGATTTAGGGCTAGGGCTAGGGCTAGGGCTAGGGCTACGACTATGGCTAGGGTTAGGGTTAGGGTTAGGGCTAGTGTTAGGGTTAGGGTTAGGGTTCGGGCTAGGTTTAGGGTTAGGGTTAGGGCTAGGTCTAGGGCTAGGGCTAGGGTTAAGGTCAGGGTTAGGGTTAGGGTTAGGGCTAGGGTTAGGATTAGGGCTAGGGTTAGGGTTACGGTTAGGGTTAGGGCTAGGGCTAGGGTTTGCGTTAGGTTTAGGGCTAGGACTAGGGCTAGGGCTAGGGTTAAGGTCAGGGTTAGGATTAGGGTTACGGCTACTGTTAGGGCTAGGGCTAGGGCTAGGGTTAGGTTAGGGTTAAGGTTAGGGCTAGGGTTAGGGTTAGAGTTAGGGTTAGGGCTAGGGCTAGTGTTAGGGTTAGGGTTACGGTTAGGGCTAGGGCTACGGCTAGGGCTAGGGTTAAGGTTAGGGTTAGTGTTAGGGCTAGGGTTAGGGCTAGGGCTAGGGCTAGGGCTAGTGCAAGGGTTAGGGTTAGGGCTAGGGCTAGGTTTAGGGCTAAGCCTAGGGTTAGGGTTAGGGTTAGGGCTAGATCTAGGGCTAGGGCTAGGGCTAGGGTTAGGATTAGGGTTAGGGGTAGGATTAGTGTTAGGGCTAGTGTTAGGGTTGTGGTTAGGGTTTGGGCTAGGGCTAGGGTTAGGGTTAGGGTTAGGGCTAGGGTAGGGTTAGGGCTAGGGTTAGGGTTAGGGTTAAGGGCTAGGTTTAGGGTTAGGGCTAGGGTTAGGGTTAGGGTTAGGGTTAGGGTTAGGGCTAGGGTTAGGGTTAGGGCTAGGGTAGCGTTAGTGTTATGGTTAGGGCTAGGGCTAGGGTTAGGGTTTGGTTTAGGGTTAGGTTTAGGGTTAGGGTTAGGGCTAGGACAAGGGCTAGGGCTAGGGCTAGGGCTAGGGTAAGGGTTAGGTTTAGGGCTAGGGTTAGGGTTAGGGCTAGGTTTAGGGTTAGGGTTAGGGCTAGGGCTAGGGCTAGGGCTAGGGCTAGGGTTATGGTTAAGTTTAGGGCTAGGGCTAGGGCTGGGGTTAGGGTTAGGGCTAGGGCTAGGGTAGGGTTAGGGCTAGGGTTAGGGTTAGGGTTAGGGCTAGGTTTAGGGTTAGGGCTAGGGTTAGGGTTAGGGTTAGGGTTAGGGTTAGGGCTAGGGTTAGGTTTGGGGCTAGGGCTAGGGTTAGGGCTAGGGCAAGGGCTAGGGCTAGGGTTAGGGTTAGGGTGAGGGCTAGTGCTAGGGCTAGGTCTAGGGATAGGGTTAGGGTTAGGGTTAGGGCTAGGGCTAGGGCTAGAGCTAGGCTAGGGCTAGGGTTAGTGTTGGGGCTATGGCTATGGCTAGGGCTAAGGCTAGGGTTAGTGTTAGGTTTAGGGCTAGGGCTAGGGCTAGGGCGAGGGTTAGTGTTAGGGTTATGGTTAGGGTTAGGGCTAGGGCTTGGGATAGGGCTAGGGCTAGGGTTAGTGTTAGGGTTAGGGTTAGGCCTAGGGCTAGGGCTAGGGTGAGTGCTAGGGTTAGGTTTAGTGTTATGGTTAGTGCTAGGGCTAGGGCTAGGTCTAGGTTAGGGTTAGGGTTAGGGTAAGGGCTAGGGCTAGGGTTAGGGTTAGGGTTAGGGCTAGGGTTAGGTTTAGGGTTAGGGCTAGAGCAAGGGCTAGGGCTAGGTTTAGTGTTAGGGTTAGGGTTAGGGTTAGGGCTAGGGCTAAGTCTAGGGCTAGAGCTAGGGTTAGGGTTAGTTTTAGGTTTAGGGCTAGGGCTAGGGCTAGTGCTAGGGCTAGGCCTAGGGCTAGGTCTAGGGCTAGTACTAGGGCTAGTGTTAGGGTTAGTGTTAGGGTTAGGGCTAGGGCTAGGGTTAGGGTTAGGGTTAGAGCTAGGGCTAGGGCTAGGTCTAGGGCTACGGCTAGGGTTAATGTCAGGGTTAGGGTTAGGGTTAGGGCTAGGGCTAGGGCTAGGTTTAGGGTTAGGGCTACGGCAGGGTTAGGGTTAGTGTTAGGGCTAGGGTTAGGTTTGGGGCTAGGGGTAGGGTTAGGGCTAGGGCTAGGGCTAGGGCTAGGGTTAGGGTTAGGGTGAGGGCTAGTGCTAGGGCTAGGTCTAGGGATAGGGTTAGGGTTAGGGTTAGGGCTAGGGCTAGAGCTAGGGCTAGAGCTAGGCTAGGGTTAGGGTTAGTTTTAGGTTTAGGGCTAGGGCTAGGGCTAGTGCTAGGGCTTGGCCTAGGGCTAGGGCTAGGGCTAGGACTAGGGCTAGGGTTAGGGTTAGTGTTAGGGCTAGGGTTAGGGTTAGGATTAGGGTTAGGCCTAGGGATAGGGTTAGGGTTAGGGTTAGGGCTAGGGCTAGGGCTAGGTCTAGGGCTAGGGCTAGGGTTAATGTCAGGGTTAGGGTTAGGGTTAGGGCTAGGGCTAGGGCTAGGGTTAGGGTTAGGGCTACGGCTACGGCTAGGGTTAAGGTTAGGGTTAGGGTTAGGGCTAGGGTGAGGGTTAGGATTAGGGTTACGTTTAGGGCTAGGGCTAGTTTTAGGGTTAGGTCTTGTGTTAGGGTTAGGGTTAGGGTTAGGGCTAGGGCTAGTGTTAGGGCTAGTGTTAGGGTTAGGGTTAGGGTTAGGGTTAGGGCTAGGGCTAGGGCTAGGATTAGGGTTAGCTTTAGGGTTAGGGTTTGGGCTAGGGTTAGTGTTAGGGCTAGGTTTAGGTTTAGGGTTATGGTTAGGGCTAGGGCTAGGGCTAGGGCTAGGGTTAGGGTTAGGGTTAGGGTTAGGCCTAGGGTTAGGGTCAGGTCTAGGGCTAGGGCTAGGGCTAGGGCTAGGGCTAGGGCTAGGGCTAGGATTAGGGTTAGGGTTAGGGCTAGGGCTAGCGCTAGATATAGGGTTAGGGTTAGGGTTAGGGTTAGGGTTAGGGCTACGTCTAGGGCTAGGGTTAGGGTTAGGGTTAGGGTTAGGGCTAGGGCTAGGGCTAGGGCTAGGGATAGGGTTAGTGTTAGGGTTAGGGTTAGGGCTAGGGCTAGGGTGAGGGCTACGTTTAGGTTTAGGGTTAGAGTTAGGGCTAGGGCTGGGGTTAGGGTTAGGGTTAGGGTTATGGCTAGGGCTAGGGTTAGGGTTAGGTCTAGGTTTAGGGTTTGCGTTAGGGTTAGGGCTAGGGCTACGTTTAGGGCTAGGGCTAGGGCTAGGGCTAGGGTTAGGGTTAGGGCTAGGGCAAGGGTTAGGGTTAGGGTTAGGGTTACGGCTAGGGCTAGGGCTAGGGCTAGGGCTAGGGCTAGGGCTAGGTTTAGGGTTAGAGTGAGGGCTAGTGCTAGGGCTAGGTCTAGGGATAGGGTTAGGTTTAGGGTTAGGGCTAGGGCTAGGGCTAGAGCTTGGCTAGGGCTAGGGTTAGGGTTAGGGCTATGGCTAGGGCTAGGGCTAAGGCTAGGGTTAGGGTTAGGTTTAGGGCTAGGGCTAGGGCTAGGGCGAGGGTTAGTGTTAGGGTTAGGGTTAGGGTTAGGGCTAGGGCTTGGGATAGGGCTAGGGCTAGGGTTAGGGTTAGGGTTAGGGTTAGGCCTAGGGCTAGGGCTAGGGTGAGTGCTAGGGTTAGGTTTAGTGTTAGGGTTAGTGCTAGGGCTAGGGCTAGGGCTAGGTTAGGGTTAGGGTTAGGGTAAGGGCTAGGGCTAGGGTTAGGGTTAGGGTTAGGGCTAGGGATAGGTTTAGGGTTAGGGCTAGAGCAAGGGCTAGGGCTAGGGCTAGGGCTAGGGTTAGGGCTAGGCCTAGGGCTAGGGCTAGGGCCAGGACTAGGGCTAGGGTTAGGGTTAGTGTTAGGGCTAGGGTTAGCGTTAGGGTTAGTGCTAGGGTTAGGGTTAGGGTTAGGGTTAGGGCTAGGGCTAGGGCTAGGTGTAGGGCTAGGGCTAGGGTTAATGTCAGGGTTAGGGTTAGGGTTAGGGCTAGGGCTAGGGCTAGGGTTAGGGT
>OX463233.1:117626522-117636522 GCA_949820135.1 Sylvilagus floridanus | reverse complement strand
GCTAGTGTTAGGGCTAGTGTTAGGGTTAGGGTTAGGGTTAGGGCTAGGGCTAGGGCTAGGATTAGTGTTAGCTTTTGGTTTAGGGTTTGGGCTAGGGTTAGTGTTAGGGCTAGGTTTAGGTTTAGGGTTAGGGTTAGGGCTAGGGCTAGGGCTAGGGCTAGGGTTAGGGTTAGGGTTAGGTTTAGACCTAGGGTTAGGGTCAGGGCTAGGGCTAGGGCTAGGGCTAGGGCTAGAGCTAGGATTAGGGTTAGGGTTAGGGCTAGGGCTAGCGCTAGATATAGGGTTAGGGTTAGGGTTAGGGTTAGGGTTAGGGTTAGGGCTAGGTCTAGGGCTAGGGTTAGGGTTACGGTTAGGGTTAGGGTCAGGGCTAGGGCTAGGGCTAGGGCTAGGGATAGGGTTAGTGTTAGTGTTAGGGTTAGGGCTAGGGCTAGGGTGAGGGCTACGTTTAGGCTTAGGGTTAGAGTTAGGGCTAGGGCTGGGGTTAGGGTTAGGGTTAGGGTTATGGCTAGGGCTAGGGTTACGGTTAGGTCTAGGTTTAGGGTTAGCGTTAGGGTTAGGGCTAGGGCTACGTTTAGGGCTAGGGCTAGGGCTAGGGCTAAGGTTAGGGTTAGGGCTAGGGCAAGGGTTAGGGTTAGGGTTAGGGTTACGGCTAGGGCTAGGGCTAGGGCTAGGGCTAGGGCTAGGGTTAGGGTTAGGGTTAGGGCTATGGTTAGGCCTGGGCTAGGCCTAGGACTAGGGCTAGGGCTAGGGTTTCGTATAGGGCTAGGGCAAGGGTTAGGGTTAGGGTTAGGGTTACGGCTAGGGCTAGGGCTAGGGCTAGGGCTAGGGCTAGGGTTAGGGTTAGGGTTAGGGCTATGGTTAGGCCTGGGCTAGGCCTAGGACTAGGGCTAGGGCTAGGGTTTCGTATAGGGTTAGGGCTAGGGTTAGGGTTAGGGTTAGGGTTAGGGCTAGGGTTAGGGTTAGGTTTAGGGCTTGGGTTAGAGTTAGGGTTAGGGTTAGGGTTAGGGCTAGGGTTAGGGTTAGGGTTAGGGTTTGGGCTAGGGCTAGGGTTAGGTTTAGGGTTAGGGCTAGGACTACGGTTAGGGTTAGGGTTAGGGCAATGGTTAGGGCTAGGGCTAGGGCTAGGGCTAGGGATAGGGATAGGGTGAGGGTTAGTGTTAGGGTTAGGTCTAGGGCTAGGGATAGGGCTAGGGTTAGGTTTAGGGCTAGGGCTAGTGTTAGGGTTAGGGTTAGGTTAGGGTTAGGGCTAGGGCTAGTGTTAGGGCTAGGGCTAGGGCTAGGGCTAGGCTTAGTGCAAGGGTTAGGGTTAGGGCTAGGGCTAGGTTTAGGGCTAGGGCTAGGGTTAGGGTTAGGTCTAGGGCTTGGGCTAGGGCTAGGGCTAGGCTTAGGGTTAGGATTAGGGCTAGGGTTAGGGTTAGGGCTAGGGTTAGGGTTAGGGTTAGGGTTTGGTCTAGGGCTAGTGTTAGGGTTAGGGTAGGTCTAGGACTATGGTTAGGGTTAGGGTTAGGGTTAGGATTAGGGCTAGGGCTAGGGCTAGGGCTAGGGATAGGGCGAGGGTTAGTGTTAGGGTTAGGGCTTGGGCTAGGGCTAGGGCTAGGGTTAGGTTTAGGGCTAGGGCTAGGGTTAGGGTTAGGGTTAGGTTTAGGACTAGGGCTAGGGCTAGGGTTAGGGTTAGGGCTAGGGCTAGGGTTATGGTTAGGGTTAGGGCTAGGGTTAGGGTTAGGGCTAGTGTAAGGGTTAGGTTTAGGGTTAGGGCTAGGGCTAGCGTTAGTGTTAGCTTTTGGTTTAGGGTTTGGGCTAGGGTTAGTGTTAGGGCTAGGTTTAGGTTTAGGGTTAGGGTTAGGGCTAGGGCTAGGGCTAGGGCTAGGGTTAGGGTTAGGGTTAGGTTTAGACCTAGGGTTAGGGTCAGGGCTAGGGCTAGGGCTAGGGCTAGGGCTAGAGCTAGGATTAGGGTTAGGGTTAGGGCTAGGGCTAGCGCTAGATATAGGGTTAGGGTTAGGGTTAGGGTTAGGGTTAGGGTTAGGGCTAGGTCTAGGGCTAGGGTTAGGGTTACGGTTAGGGTTAGGGTCAGGGCTAGGGCTAGGGCTAGGGCTAGGGATAGGGTTAGTGTTAGTGTTAGGGTTAGGGCTAGGGCTAGGGTGAGGGCTACGTTTAGGCTTAGGGTTAGAGTTAGGGCTAGGGCTGGGGTTAGGGTTAGGGTTAGGGTTATGGCTAGGGCTAGGGTTACGGTTAGGTCTAGGTTTAGGGTTAGCGTTAGGGTTAGGGCTAGGGCTACGTTTAGGGCTAGGGCTAGGGCTAGGGCTAAGGTTAGGGTTAGGGCTAGGGCAAGGGTTAGGGTTAGGGTTAGGGTTACGGCTAGGGCTAGGGCTAGGGCTAGGGCTAGGGCTAGGGTTAGGGTTAGGGTTAGGGCTATGGTTAGGCCTGGGCTAGGCCTAGGACTAGGGCTAGGGCTAGGGTTTCGTATAGGGCTAGGGCAAGGGTTAGGGTTAGGGTTAGGGTTACGGCTAGGGCTAGGGCTAGGGCTAGGGCTAGGGCTAGGGTTAGGGTTAGGGTTAGGGCTATGGTTAGGCCTGGGCTAGGCCTAGGACTAGGGCTAGGGCTAGGGTTTCGTATAGGGTTAGGGCTAGGGTTAGGGTTAGGGTTAGGGTTAGGGCTAGGGTTAGGGTTAGGTTTAGGGCTTGGGTTAGAGTTAGGGTTAGGGTTAGGGTTAGGGCTAGGGTTAGGGTTAGGGTTAGGGTTTGGGCTAGGGCTAGGGTTAGGTTTAGGGTTAGGGCTAGGACTACGGTTAGGGTTAGGGTTAGGGCAATGGTTAGGGCTAGGGCTAGGGCTAGGGCTAGGGATAGGGATAGGGTGAGGGTTAGTGTTAGGGTTAGGTCTAGGGCTAGGGATAGGGCTAGGGTTAGGTTTAGGGCTAGGGCTAGTGTTAGGGTTAGGGTTAGGTTAGGGTTAGGGCTAGGGCTAGTGTTAGGGCTAGGGCTAGGGCTAGGGCTAGGCTTAGTGCAAGGGTTAGGGTTAGGGCTAGGGCTAGGTTTAGGGCTAGGGCTAGGGTTAGGGTTAGGTCTAGGGCTTGGGCTAGGGCTAGGGCTAGGCTTAGGGTTAGGATTAGGGCTAGGGTTAGGGTTAGGGCTAGGGTTAGGGTTAGGGTTAGGGTTTGGTCTAGGGCTAGTGTTAGGGTTAGGGTAGGTCTAGGACTATGGTTAGGGTTAGGGTTAGGGTTAGGATTAGGGCTAGGGCTAGGGCTAGGGCTAGGGATAGGGCGAGGGTTAGTGTTAGGGTTAGGGCTTGGGCTAGGGCTAGGGCTAGGGTTAGGTTTAGGGCTAGGGCTAGGGTTAGGGTTAGGGTTAGGTTTAGGACTAGGGCTAGGGCTAGGGTTAGGGTTAGGGCTAGGGCTAGGGTTATGGTTAGGGTTAGGGCTAGGGTTAGGGTTAGGGCTAGTGTAAGGGTTAGGTTTAGGGTTAGGGCTAGGGCTAGCGTTAGTGTTAGAGTTAGGGCTAGGGCTAGCGTTAGGGTTAGGCTTAGGTTTTGGTATAGGGCTATGGCTAGGGCAAGGGCTAGGGCTAGGTCTAGGGTTAGGGCTAGGGTTAGGGTTAGGGCTAGGGCTAGGGTTAGGGTTAGGTTTAGGGCTAGATTTAGGGTTAGGGTTAGGGCTAGGGTTGGTGTTAGGGTTAGGGTTAGGGTTAGGTTTAGGGCTAGGGTTGGGGTTAGGGATAGGGTTAGGGCTAGGGTTAGGTTTAGGGTTAGTGCTATGGCTAGGGCTAGGGCTTGGTTTAGTGTTAGTGTTAGGGTTAGTGTTAGGGCTACGGCTAGGGCTAGGGCTAGAGTTAGGGTTAGGGTTAGGGCTAAGGCTAGGGTTAGGGTTAGGGTTAGGACTCGGGCTAGGGTTAGATTTAGGGCTAGGGCTAGGGCTAGGGCTAGGGCTACGACTATGGCTAGGGTTAGGGTTAGGGTTAGGGCTAGTGTTAGGGTTAGGGTTAGGGCTCGGGCTAGGTTTAGGGTTAGGGTTAGGGCTAGGTCTAGGGCTAGGGCTAGGGTTAAGGTCAGGGTTAGGGTTAGGGTTAGGGCTAGGGTTAGGGCTAGGGCTAGGTCTAGGTCTAGGGTTAGGGTTAGGGTTAGGGTTAGGGTTAGGATTAGGGCTAGGGTTAGGGTTACGGTTAGGGTTAGGGCTAGGGCTAGGGTTTGCGTTAGGTTTAGGGCTAGGACTAGGGCTAGGGCTAGGGTTAAGGTCAGGGTTAGGATTAGGGTTACGGCTACTGTTAGGGCTAGGGCTAGGGCTAGGGTTAGGTTAGGGTTAAGGTTAGGGCTAGGGTTAGGGTTAGAGTTAGGGTTAGGGCTAGGGCTAGTGTTAGGGTTAGGGTTACGGTTAGGGCTAGGGCTACGGCTAGGGCTTGGGTTAAGGTTAGGGTTAGTGTTAGCGCTAGGGTTAGGGCTAGGGCTAGGGCTAGGGCTAGTGCAAGGGTTAGGGTTAGGGCTAGGGCTAGGTTTAGGGCTAAGCCTAGGGTTAGGGTTAGGGTTAGGGCTAGATCTAGGGCTAGGGCTAGGGCTAGGGTTAGGATTAGGGTTAGGGGTAGGATTAGTGTTAGGGCTAGTGTTAGGGTTGTGGTTAGGGTTTGGGCTAGGGCTAGGGTTAGGGTTAGGGTTAGGGCTAGGGTAGGGTTAGGGCTAGGGTTAGGGTTAGGGTTAAGGGCTAGGTTTAGGGTTAGGGCTAGGGTTAGGGTTAGGGTTAGGGTTAGGGTTAGGGCTAGGGTTAGGGTTAGGGCTAGGTTAGGGTTAGTGTTATGGTTAGGGCTAGGGCTAGGGTTAGGGTTTGGTTTAGGGTTAGGTTTAGGGTTAGGGTTAGGGCTAGGACAAGGGCTAGGGCTAGGGCTAGGGCTAGGGTAAGGGTTAGGTTTAGGGCTAGGGTTAGGGTTAGGGCTAGGTTTAGGGTTAGGGTTAGGGCTAGGGCTAGGGCTAGGGCTAGGGCTAGGGTTATGGTTAAGTTTAGGGCTAGGGCTAGGGCTGGGGTTAGGGTTAGGGCTAGGGCTAGGGTAGGGTTAGGGCTAGGGTTAGGGTTAGGGTTAGGGCTAGGTTTAGGGTTAGGGCTAGGGTTAGGGTTAGGGTTAGGGTTAGGGTTAGGGCTAGGGTTAGGTTTGGGGCTAGGGCTAGGGTTAGGGCTAGGGCAAGGGCTAGGGCTAGGGTTAGGGTTAGGGTGAGGGCTAGTGCTAGGGCTAGGTCTAGGGATAGGGTTAGGGTTAGGGTTAGGGCTAGGGCTAGGGCTAGAGCTAGGCTAGGGCTAGGGTTAGTGTTGGGGCTATGGCTATGGCTAGGGCTAAGGCTAGGGTTAGTGTTAGGTTTAGGGCTAGGGCTAGGGCTAGGGCGAGGGTTAGTGTTAGGGTTATGGTTAGGGTTAGGGCTAGGGCTTGGGATAGGGCTAGGGCTAGGGTTAGTGTTAGGGTTAGGGTTAGGCCTAGGGCTAGGGCTAGGGTGAGTGCTAGGGTTAGGTTTAGTGTTATGGTTAGTGCTAGGGCTAGGGCTAGGTCTAGGTTAGGGTTAGGGTTAGGGTTAGGGTAAGGGCTAGGGCTAGGGTTAGGGTTAGGGTTAGGGCTAGGGTTAGGTTTAGGGTTAGGGCTAGAGCAAGGGCTAGGGCTAGGTTTAGTGTTAGGGTTAGGGTTAGGGTTAGGGCTAGGGCTAAGTCTAGGGCTAGAGCTAGGGTTAGGGTTAGTTTTAGGTTTAGGGCTAGGGCTAGGGCTAGTGCTAGGGCTAGGCCTAGGGCTAGGTCTAGGGCTAGTACTAGGGCTAGTGTTAGGGTTAGTGTTAGGGTTAGGGCTAGGGCTAGGGTTAGGGTTAGGGTTAGAGCTAGGGCTAGGGCTAGGTCTAGGGCTACGGCTAGGGTTAATGTCAGGGTTAGGGTTAGGGTTAGGGCTAGGGCTAGGGCTAGGTTTAGGGTTAGGGCTACGGCAGGGTTAGGGTTAGTGTTAGGGCTAGGGTTAGGTTTGGGGCTAGGGGTAGGGTTAGGGCTAGGGCTAGGGCTAGGGCTAGGGTTAGGGTTAGGGTGAGGGCTAGTGCTAGGGCTAGGTCTAGGGATAGGGTTAGGGTTAGGGTTAGGGCTAGGGCTAGAGCTAGGGCTAGAGCTAGGCTAGGGTTAGGGTTAGTTTTAGGTTTAGGGCTAGGGCTAGGGCTAGTGCTAGGGCTTGGCCTAGGGCTAGGGCTAGGGCTAGGACTAGGGCTAGGGTTAGGGTTAGTGTTAGGGCTAGGGTTAGGGTTAGGATTAGGGTTAGGCCTAGGGATAGGGTTAGGGTTAGGGTTAGGGCTAGGGCTAGGGCTAGGTCTAGGGCTAGGGCTAGGGTTAATGTCAGGGTTAGGGTTAGGGTTAGGGCTAGGGCTAGGGCTAGGGTTAGGGTTAGGGCTACGGCTACGGCTAGGGTTAAGGTTAGGGTTAGGGTTAGGGCTAGGGTGAGGGTTAGGATTAGGGTTACGTTTAGGGCTAGGGCTAGTTTTAGGGTTAGGTCTTGTGTTAGGGTTAGGGTTAGGGTTAGGGCTAGGGCTAGTGTTAGGGCTAGTGTTAGGGTTAGGGTTAGGGTTAGGGTTAGGGCTAGGGCTAGGGCTAGGATTAGGGTTAGCTTTAGGGTTAGGGTTTGGGCTAGGGTTAGTGTTAGGGCTAGGTTTAGGTTTAGGGTTATGGTTAGGGCTAGGGCTAGGGCTAGGGCTAGGGTTAGGGTTAGGGTTAGGGTTAGGCCTAGGGTTAGGGTCAGGTCTAGGGCTAGGGCTAGGGCTAGGGCTAGGGCTAGGGCTAGGATTAGGGTTAGGGTTAGGGCTAGGGCTAGCGCTAGATATAGGGTTAGGGTTAGGGTTAGGGTTAGGGTTAGGGCTAGGTCTAGGGCTAGGGTTAGGGTTAGGGTTAGGGTTAGGGCTAGGGCTAGGGCTAGGGCTAGGGATAGGGTTAGTGTTAGGGTTAGGGTTAGGGCTAGGGCTAGGGTGAGGGCTACGTTTAGGTTTAGGGTTAGAGTTAGGGCTAGGGCTGGGGTTAGGGTTAGGGTTAGGGTTATGGCTAGGGCTAGGGTTAGGGTTAGGTCTAGGTTTAGGGTTTGCGTTAGGGTTAGGGCTAGGGCTACGTTTAGGGCTAGGGCTAGGGCTAGGGCTAGGGTTAGGGTTAGGGCTAGGGCAAGGGTTAGGGTTAGGGTTAGGGTTAAGGCTAGGGCTAGGGCTAGGGCTAGGGCTAGGGCTAGGGCTAGGTTTAGGGTTAGGGTGAGGGCTAGTGCTAGGGCTAGGTCTAGGGATAGGGTTAGGTTTAGGGTTAGGGCTAGGGCTAGGGCTAGAGCTTGGCTAGGGCTAGGGTTAGGGTTAGGGCTATGGCTAGGGCTAGGGCTAAGGCTAGGGTTAGGGTTAGGTTTAGGGCTAGGGCTAGGGCTAGGGCGAGGGTTAGTGTTAGGGTTAGGGTTAGGGTTAGGGTTAGGGCTAGGGCTTGGGATAGGGCTAGGGCTAGGGTTAGGGTTAGGGTTAGGGTTAGGCCTAGGGCTAGGGCTAGGGTGAGTGCTAGGGTTAGGTTTAGTGTTAGGGTTAGTGCTAGGGCTAGGGCTAGGGCTAGGTTAGGGTTAGGGTTAGGGTAAGGGCTAGGGCTAGGGTTAGGGTTAGGGTTATGGCTAGGGCTAGGGTTACGGTTAGGTCTAGGTTTAGGGTTAGCGTTAGGGTTAGGGCTAGGGCTACGTTTAGGGCTAGGGCTAGGGCTAGGGCTAAGGTTAGGGTTAGGGCTAGGGCAAGGGTTAGGGTTAGGGTTAGGGTTACGGCTAGGGCTAGGGCTAGGGCTAGGGCTAGGGCTAGGGTTAGGGTTAGGGTTAGGGCTATGGTTAGGCCTGGGCTAGGCCTAGGACTAGGGCTAGGGCTAGGGTTTCGTATAGGGCTAGGGCAAGGGTTAGGGTTAGGGTTAGGGTTACGGCTAGGGCTAGGGCTAGGGCTAGGGCTAGGGCTAGGGTTAGGGTTAGGGTTAGGGCTATGGTTAGGCCTGGGCTAGGCCTAGGACTAGGGCTAGGGCTAGGGTTTCGTATAGGGTTAGGGCTAGGGTTAGGGTTAGGGTTAGGGTTAGGGCTAGGGTTAGGGTTAGGTTTAGGGCTTGGGTTAGAGTTAGGGTTAGGGTTAGGGTTAGGGCTAGGGTTAGGGTTAGGGTTAGGGTTTGGGCTAGGGCTAGGGTTAGGTTTAGGGTTAGTGCTATGGCTAGGGCTAGGGCTTGGTTTAGTGTTAGTGTTAGGGTTAGTGTTAGGGCTACGGCTAGGGCTAGGGCTAGAGTTAGGGTTAGGGTTAGGGCTAAGGCTAGGGTTAGGGTTAGGGTTAGGACTCGGGCTAGGGTTAGATTTAGGGCTAGGGCTAGGGCTAGGGCTAGGGCTACGACTATGGCTAGGGTTAGGGTTAGGGTTAGGGCTAGTGTTAGGGTTAGGGTTAGGGCTCGGGCTAGGTTTAGGGTTAGGGTTAGGGCTAGGTCTAGGGCTAGGGCTAGGGTTAAGGTCAGGGTTAGGGTTAGGGTTAGGGCTAGGGTTAGGGCTAGGGCTAGGTCTAGGTCTAGGGTTAGGGTTAGGGTTAGGGTTAGGGTTAGGATTAGGGCTAGGGTTAGGGTTACGGTTAGGGTTAGGGCTAGGGCTAGGGTTTGCGTTAGGTTTAGGGCTAGGACTAGGGCTAGGGCTAGGGTTAAGGTCAGGGTTAGGATTAGGGTTACGGCTACTGTTAGGGCTAGGGCTAGGGCTAGGGTTAGGTTAGGGTTAAGGTTAGGGCTAGGGTTAGGGTTAGAGTTAGGGTTAGGGCTAGGGCTAGTGTTAGGGTTAGGGTTACGGTTAGGGCTAGGGCTACGGCTAGGGCTTGGGTTAAGGTTAGGGTTAGTGTTAGCGCTAGGGTTAGGGCTAGGGCTAGGGCTAGGGCTAGTGCAAGGGTTAGGGTTAGGGCTAGGGCTAGGTTTAGGGCTAAGCCTAGGGTTAGGGTTAGGGTTAGGGCTAGATCTAGGGCTAGGGCTAGGGCTAGGGTTAGGATTAGGGTTAGGGGTAGGATTAGTGTTAGGGCTAGTGTTAGGGTTGTGGTTAGGGTTTGGGCTAGGGCTAGGGTTAGGGTTAGGGTTAGGGCTAGGGTAGGGTTAGGGCTAGGGTTAGGGTTAGGGTTAAGGGCTAGGTTTAGGGTTAGGGCTAGGGTTAGGGTTAGGGTTAGGGTTAGGGTTAGGGCTAGGGTTAGGGTTAGGGCTAGGTTAGGGTTAGTGTTATGGTTAGGGCTAGGGCTAGGGTTAGGGTTTGGTTTAGGGTTAGGTTTAGGGTTAGGGTTAGGGCTAGGACAAGGGCTAGGGCTAGGGCTAGGGCTAGGGTAAGGGTTAGGTTTAGGGCTAGGGTTAGGGTTAGGGCTAGGTTTAGGGTTAGGGTTAGGGCTAGGGCTAGGGCTAGGGCTAGGGCTAGGGTTATGGTTAAGTTTAGGGCTAGGGCTAGGGCTGGGGTTAGGGTTAGGGCTAGGGCTAGGGTAGGGTTAGGGCTAGGGTTAGGGTTAGGGTTAGGGCTAGGTTTAGGGTTAGGGCTAGGGTTAGGGTTAGGGTTAGGGTTAGGGTTAGGGCTAGGGTTAGGTTTGGGGCTAGGGCTAGGGTTAGGGCTAGGGCAAGGGCTAGGGCTAGGGTTAGGGTTAGGGTGAGGGCTAGTGCTAGGGCTAGGTCTAGGGATAGGGTTAGGGTTAGGGTTAGGGCTAGGGCTAGGGCTAGAGCTAGGCTAGGGCTAGGGTTAGTGTTGGGGCTATGGCTATGGCTAGGGCTAAGGCTAGGGTTAGTGTTAGGTTTAGGGCTAGGGCTAGGGCTAGGGCGAGGGTTAGTGTTAGGGTTATGGTTAGGGTTAGGGCTAGGGCTTGGGATAGGGCTAGGGCTAGGGTTAGTGTTAGGGTTAGGGTTAGGCCTAGGGCTAGGGCTAGGGTGAGTGCTAGGGTTAGGTTTAGTGTTATGGTTAGTGCTAGGGCTAGGGCTAGGTCTAGGTTAGGGTTAGGGTTAGGGTTAGGGTAAGGGCTAGGGCTAGGGTTA
>OX463233.1:117619022-117621522 GCA_949820135.1 Sylvilagus floridanus | reverse complement strand
GTTAGGGTTAGGGCTAGGGCTAGCGTTAGGGTTAGGCTTAGGTTTAGGTATAGGGCTATGGCTAGGGCAAGGGCTAGGGCTAGGTCTAGGGTTAGGGCTAGGGTTAGGGTTAGGGCTAGGGCTAGGGTTAGGGTTAGGGTTAGGGCTAGATTTAGGGTTAGGGTTAGGGCTAGGGTTGGTGTTAGGGTTAGGGTTAGGGTTAGGTTTAGGGCTAGGGTTGGGGTTAGGGATAGGGTTAGGGCTAGGGTTAGGTTTAGGGTTAGTGCTATGGCTAGGGCTAGGGCTTGGTTTAGTGTTAGTGTTAGGGTTAGTGTTAGGGCTACGGCTAGGGCTAGGGCTAGAGTTAGGGTTAGGGTTAGGGCTAGGGCTAGGGTTAGGGTTAGGGTTAAGACTCGGGCTAGGGTTAGATTTAGGGCTAGGGCTAGGGCTAGGGCTAGGGCTACGACTATGGCTAGGGTTAGGGTTAGGGTTAGGGCTAGTGTTAGGGTTAGGGTTAGGGCTCGGGCTAGGTTTAGGGTTAGGGTTAGGGCTAGGTCTAGGGCTAGGGCTAGGGTTAAGGTCAGGGTTAGGGTTAGGGTTAGGGCTAGGGTTAGGGCTAGGGCTAGGTCTAGGTCTAGGGTTAGGGTTAGGGTTAGGGTTAGGGTTAGAATTAGGGCTAGAGTTAGGGTTACGGTTAGGGTTAGGGCTAGGGCTAGGGTTTGCGTTAGGTTTAGGGCTAGGGCTAGGGCTAGGGCTAGGGTTAAGGTCAGGGTTAGGATTAGGGTTACGGCTACTGTTAGGGCTAGGGCTAGGGCTAGGGTTAGGTTAGGGTTAAGGTTAGGGCTAGGGTTAGGGTTAGAGTTAGGGTTAGGGCTAGGGCTAGTGTTAGGGTTAGGGTTACGGTTAGGGCTAGGGCTACGGCTAGGGCTAGGGTTAAGGTTAGGGTTAGTGTTAGGGCTAGGGTTAGGGCTAGGGCTAGGGCTAGGGCTAGGGCTAGTGCAAGGGTTAGGGTTAGGGCTAGGGCTAGGTTTAGGGCTAAGCCTAGGGTTAGGGTTAGGGTTAGGGCTAGATCTAGGGCTAGGGCTAGGGCTAGGGTTAGGATTAGGGTTAGGGGTAGGATTAGTGTTAGGGCTAGTGTTAGGGTTGTGGTTAGGGTTTGGGCTAGGGCTAGGGTTAGGGTTAGGGTTAGGGCTAGGGTAGGGTTAGGGCTAGGGTTAGGGTTAGGGTTAAGGGCTAGGTTTAGGGTTAGGGCTAGGGTTAGGGTTAGGGTTAGGGTTAGGGTTAGGGCTAGGGTTAGGGTTAGGGCTAGGGTAGGGTTAGTGTTATGGTTAGGGCTAGGGCTAGGGTTAGGGTTTGGTTTAGGGTTAGGTTTAGGGTTAGGGTTAGGGCTAAGACAAGGGCTAGGGCTAGGGCTAGGGCTAGGGTAAGGGTTAGGTTTAGGGCTAGGGTTAGGGTTAGGGCTAGGTTTAGGGTTAGGGTTAGGGCTAGGGCTAGGGCTAGGGCTAGGGCTAGGGTTATGGTTAAGTTTAGGGCTAGGGCTAGGGCTGGGGTTAGGGTTAGGGCTAGGGCTAGGGTAGGGTTAGGTCTAGGGTTAGGGTAAGGGTTAGGGCTAGGTTTAGGGTTAGGGCTAGGGTTAGGGTTAGGGTTAGGGTTAGGGTTAGGGCTAGGGTTAGGTTTGGGGCTAGGCTAGGGTTAGGGCTAGGGCAAGGGCTAGGGCTAGGGTTAGGGTTAGGGTGAGGCCTAGTGCTAGGGCTAGGTCTAGGGATAGGGTTAGGGTTAGGGTTAGGGCTAGGGCTAGGGCTATAGCTAGGCTAGGGCTAGCGTTAGTGTTGGGGCTATGGCTATGGCTAGGGCTAAGGCTAGGGTTAGTGTTAGGTTTAGGGCTAGGGCTAGGGCTAGGGCGAGGGTTAGTGTTAGGGTTATGGTTAGGGTTAGGGCTAGGGCTTGGGATAGGGCTAGGGCTAGGGTTAGTGTTAGGGTTAGGGTTAGGCCTAGGGCTAGGGCTAGGGTGAGTGCTAGGGTTAGGTTTAGTGTTATGGTTAGTGCTAGGGCTAGGGCTAGGTCTAGGTTAGGGTTAGGGTTAGGGTAAGGGCTAGGGCTAGGGTTAGGGTTAGGGTTAGGGCTAGGGTTAGGTTTAGGGTTAGGGCTAGAGCAAGGGCTAGGGCTAGGTTTAGTGTTAGGGTTAGGGTTAGGGTTAGGGCTAGGGCTAAGTCTAGGGCTAGAGCTAGGGTTAGGGTTAGTTTTAGGTTTAGGGCTAGGGCTAGGGCTAGTGCTAGGGCTAGGCCTAGGGCTAGGTCTAGGGCTAGTACTAGGGCTAGTGTTAGGGTTAGTGTTAGGGTTAGGGCTAGGGCTAGGGTTAGGGTTAGGGTTAGAGCTAGGGCTAGGGCTAGGTCTAGGGCTACGGCTAGGGTTAATGTCAGGGTTAGGGTTAGGGTTAGGGCTAGGGCTAGGGCTAGGTTTAGGGTTAGGGCTACGGCAGGGCTAGGGTTAAGGTTAGGGTTAGGGTTAGGGCTAGGGTGAG
>OX463233.1:117269022-117611522 GCA_949820135.1 Sylvilagus floridanus | reverse complement strand
AGGGCTAGGTTTAGGTTTAGGGTTAGGGTTAAGGCTAGGGCTAGGGCTAGGGCTAGGGCTAGGGTTAGGGTTAGGGTTAGGTTTAGGCCTAGGGTTAGGGTCAGGGCTAGGGCTAGGGCTAGGGCTAGGGCTAGAGCTAGGATTAGGGTTAGGGTTAGGGCTAGGGCTAGCGCTAGATATAGGGTTAGGGTTAGGGTTAGGGTTAGGGTTAGGGTTAGGGCTAGGTCTAGGGCTAGGGTTAGGGTTACGGTTAGGGTTAGGGTCAGGGCTAGGGCTAGGGCTAGGGCTAGGGATAGGGTTAGTGTTAGGGTTAGGGTTAGGGCTAGGGCTAGGGTGAGGGCTACGTTTAGGCTTAGGGTTAGAGTTAGGGCTAGGGCTGGGGTTAGGGTTAGGGTTAGGGTTATGGCTAGGGCTAGGGTTACGGTTAGGTCTAGGTTTAGGGTTAGCTTTAGGGTTAGGGCTAGGGCTACGTTTAGGGCTAGGGCTAGGGCTAGGGCTAAGGTTAGGGTTAGGGCTAGGGCAAGGGTTAGGGTTAGGGTTAGGGTTACGGCTAGGGCTAGGGCTAGGGCTAGGGCTAGGGCTAGGGTTAGGGTTAGGGTTAGGGCTATGGTTAGGCCTGGGCTAGGCCTAGGACTAGGGCTAGGGCTAGGGTTTCGTATAGGGTTAGGGCTAGGGTTAGGGTTAGGTTTAGGGCTTGGGTTAGAGTTAGGGTTAGGGTTAGGTTTAGGGCTAGGGTTAGGGTTAGGGTTAGGGTTTGGGCTAGGGCTAGGGTTAGGTTTAGGGTTAGGGCTAGGACTACGGTTAGGGTTAGGGTTAGGGCAATGGTTAGGGCTAGGGCTAGGGCTAGGGCTAGGGATAGGGATAGGGTGAGGGTTAGTGTTAGGGTTAGGTCTAGGGCTAGGGCTAGGGCTAGGGTTAGGTTTAGGGCTAGGGCTAGGGTTAGGGTTAGGGTTAGGTTAGGGTTAGGGCTAGGGCTAGTGTTAGGGCTAGGGCTAGGGCTAGGGCTAGGCTTAGTGCAAGGGTTAGGGTTAGGGCTAGGGCTAGGTTTAGGGCTAGGGCTAGGGTTAGGGTTAGGTCTAGGGCTTGGGCTAGGGCTAGGGCTTGGCTTAGGGTTAGGATTAGGGCTAGGGTTAGGGTTAGGGCTAGGGTTAGGGTTAGGGTTAGGGTTTGGTCTAGGGCTAGTGTTAGGGTTAGGGTTAGGGCTAGGACTATGGTTAGGGTTATGGTTAGGGTTAGGATTAGGGCTAGGGCTAGGGCTAGGGCTAGGGATAGGGCGAGGGTTAGTGTTAGGGTTAGGGCTTGGGCTAGGGCTAGGGCTAGGGTTAGGTTTAGGGATAGGGCTAGGGTTAGGGTTAGGGTTAGGTTTAGGGCTAGGGCTAGGGCTATGGTTAGGGTTAGGGCTAGGGCTAGGGTTATGGTTAGGGTTAGGGCTAGGGTTAGGGTTAGGGCTAGTGTAAGGGTTAGGTTTAGGGTTAGGGCTAGGGCTAGCGTTAGTGTTAGGGTTAGGGCTAGGGCTAGCGTTAGCGTTAGGCTTAGGTTTAGGTATAGGGCTAGGGCTAGGGCAAGGGCTAGGGCTAGGTCTAGGGTTAGGGCTAGGGTTAGGGTTAGGGCTAGGGCTAGGGTAGGGTTAGGATTAGGGCTAGATTTAGGGTTAGGGTTAGGGCTAGGGTTGGTGTTAGGGTTAGGGTTAGGGTTAGGTTTAGGGCTAGGGTTGGGGTTAGGGATAGGGTTAGGGCTAGGGTTAGGTTTAGGGTTAGTGCTAGGGCTAGGGCTAGGGCTTTGTTTAGTGTTAGTGTTAGGGTTAGTGTTAGGGCTACGGCTAGGGCTAGGGCTAGAGTTAGGGTTAGGGTTAGGGCTAGGGCTAGGGCTAGGGCTAGGGCTATGACTATGGCTAGGGTTAGGGTTAGGGTTAGGGCTAGTGTTAGGGTTAGGGTTAGGGCTCGGGCTAGGTTTAGGGTTAGGGTTAGGGCTAGGTCTAGGGCTAGGGCTAGGGTTAAGGTCAGGGTTAGGGTTAGGGTTAGGGCTAGGGTTAGGGCTAGGGCTAGGTCTAGGTCTAGGGTTAGGGTTAGGGTTAGGGTTAGGATTAGGGCTAGGGTTAGGGTTACGGTTAGGGTTAGGGCTAGGGCTAGGGTTTGCGTTAGGTTTAGGGCTAGGGCTAGGGCTAGGGCTAGGGTTAAGGTCAGGGTTAGGATTAGGGTTACGGCTACTGTTAGGGCTAGGGCTAGGGCTAGGGTTAGGTTAGGGTTAAGGTTAGGGCTAGGGTTAGGGTTAGAGTTAGGGTTAGGGCTAGGGCTAGTGTTAGGGTTAGGGTTACGGTTAGGGCTAGGGCTACGGCTAGGGCTATGGTTAAGGTTAGGGTTAGTGTTAGGGCTAGGGTTAGGGCTAGGGCTAGGGCTAGGGCAAGTGCAAGGGTTAGGGTTAGGGCTAGGGCTAGGTTTAGGGCTAAGCCTAGGGTTAGGGTTAGGGTTAGGGCTAGATCTAGGGCTAGGGATAGGGCTAGGGTTAGGATTAGGGTTAGGGGTAGGATTAGTGTTAGGGCTAGTGTTAGGGTTGTGGTTAGGGTTTGGGCTAGGGCTAGGGTTAGCGTTAGGGTTAGGGCTAGGGTAGGGTTAGGGCTAGGGTTAGGGTTAGGGTTAAGGGCTAGGTTTAGGGTTAGGGCTAGGGCTAGGGTTAGGGTTAGGGTTAGGGTTAGGGCTAGGGTTAGGGTTAGGGCTAGGGTAGGGTTAGTGCTATGGTTAGGGCTAGGGCTAGGGTTAGGGTTTGGTTTAGGGTTAGGTTTAGGGTTAGGGTTAGGGCTAGGACAAGGGCTAGGGCTAGGGCTAGGGCTAGGGTAAGGGTTAGGTTTAGGGCTAGGGTTAGGGTTAGGGCTAGGTTTATTGTTAGGGTTAGGGCTAGGGCTAGGGCTAGGGCTAGGGCTACGGTTATGGTTAAGTTTAGGGCTAGGGCTAGGGCTGGGGTTAGGGTTAGGGCTAGGGCTAGGGTAGGGTTAGGGCTAGGGTTAGGGTTAGGGTTAGGGCTAGGTTTAGGGTTAGGGCTAGGGTTAGGGTTAGGGTTAGGGTTAGGGTTAGGGCTAGGGTTAGGTTTGGGGCTAGGGCTAGGGTTAGGGCTAGGGCAAGGGCTAGGGCTAGGGTTAGGGTTAGGGTGAGGGCTAGTGCTAGGGCTAGGTCTAGGGATAGGGTTAGTGTTAGGGTTAGGGCTAGGGCTAGGGCTAGAGCTAGGCTAGGGCTAGGGTTAGTGTTGGGGCTATGGCTATGGCTAGGGCTAAGGCTAGGGTTAGTGTTAGGTTTAGGGCTAGGGCTAGGGCTAGGGTGAGGGTTAGTGTTAGGGATATGGTTAGGGTTAGGGCTAGGGCTTGGGATAGGGCTAGGGCTAGGGTTAGTGTTAGGGTTAGGGTTAGGCCTAGGGCTAGGGCTAGGGTGAGTGCTAGGGTTACGTTTAGTGTTATGGTTAGTGCTAGGGCTAGGGCTAGGTCTAGGTTAGGGTTAGGGTTAGGGTAAGGGCTAGGGCTAGGGTTAGGGTTAGGGTTAGGGCTAGGGTTAGGTTTAGGGTTAGGGCTAGAGCAAGGGCTAGGGCTAGGTTTAGTGTTAGGGTTAGGGTTAGGGTTAGGGCTAGGGCTAAGTCTAGGGCTAGAGCTAGGGTTAGGGTTAGTTTTAGGTTTAGGGCTAGGGCTAGGGCTAGTGCTAGGGCTAAGCCTAGGGCTAGGTCTAGGGCTAGGACTAGGGCTAGTGTTAGGGTTAGTGTTAGGGTTAGGGCTAGGGCTAGGGTTAGGGTTAGGGTTAGGGCTAGGGCTAGGGCTAGGTCTAGGGCTACGGCTAGGGTTAAGGTTAGGGTTAGGGTTAGGGCTAGGGTGAGGGTTAGGGTTAGGGTTACATTTAGGGCTAGGGCTAGATTTAGGGTTAGGTCTTGTGTTAGTGTTAGGGTTAGGGTTAGGGCTAGGGCTAGTGTTAGGGCTAGTGTTAGGGTTAGGGTTAGGGTTAGGGCTAGGGCTAGGGCTAGGATTAGTGTTAGCTTTAGGTTTAGGGTTTGGGCTAGGGTTAGTGTTAGGGCTAGGTTTAGGTTTAGGGTTAGGGTTAAGGCTAGGGCTAGGGCTAGGGCTAGGGCTAGGGTTAGGGTTAGGGTTAGGTTTAGGCCTAGGGTTAGGGTCAGGGCTAGGGCTAGGGCTAGGGCTAGGGCTAGAGCTAGGATTAGGGTTAGGGTTAGGGCTAGGGCTAGCGCTAGATATAGGGTTAGGGTTAGGTTTAGGGTTAGGGTTAGGGTTAGGGCTAGGTCTAGGGCTAGGGTTAGGGTTACGGTTAGGGTTAGGGTCAGGGCTAGGGCTAGGGCTAGGGCTAGGGATAGGGTTAGTGTTAGGGTTAGGGTTAGGGCTAGGGCTAGGGTGAGGGCTACGTTTAGGCTTAGGGTTAGAGTTAGGGCTAGGGCTGGGGTTAGGGTTAGGGTTAGGGTTATGGCTAGGGCTAGGGTTACGGTTAGGTCTAGGTTTAGGGTTAGCGTTAGGGTTAGGGCTAGGGCTACGTTTAGGGCTAGGGCTAGGGCTAGGGCTAAGGTTAGGGTTAGGGCTAGGGCAAGGGTTAGGGTTAGGGTTAGGGTTACGGCTAGGGCTAGGGCTAGGGCTAGGGTTAGGGTTAGGGTTAGGGCTATGGTTAGGCCTGGGCTAGGCCTAGGACTAGGGCTAGGGCTAGGGTTTCGTATAGGGTTAGGGCTAGGGTTAGGGTTAGGGTTAGGGTTAGGGCTAGGGTTAGGGTTAGGTTTAGGGCTTGGGTTAGAGTTAGGGTTAGGGTTAGGTTTAGGGCTAGGGTTAGGGTTAGGGTTAGGGTTTGGGCTAGGGCTAGGGTTAGGTTTAGGGTTAGGGCTAGGACTACGGTTAGGGTTAGGGTTAGGGCAATGGTTAGGGCTAGGGCTAGGGCTAGGGCTAGGGATAGGGATAGGGTGAGGGTTAGTGTTAGGGTTAGGTCTAGGGCTAGGTCTAGGGCTAGGGTTAGGTTTAGGGCTAGGGCTAGGGTTAGGGTTAGGGTTAGGTTAGGGTTAGGGCTAGGGCTAGTGTTAGGGCTAGGGCTAGGGCTAGGGCTAGGCTTAGTGCAAGGGTTAGGGTTAGGGCTAGGGCTAGGTTTAGGGCTAGGGCTAGGGTTAGGGTTAGGTCTAGGGCTTGGGCTAGGGCTAGGGCTTGGCTTAGGGTTAGGATTAGGGCTAGGGTTAGGGTTAGGGCTAGGGTTAGGGTTAGGGTTAGGGTTTGGTCTAGGGCTAGTGTTAGGGTTAGGGTTAGGGCTAGGACTATGGTTAGGGTTATGGTTAGGGTTAGGATTAGGGCTAGGGCTAGGGCTAGGGCTAGGGCTAGGGATAGGGCGAGGGTTAGTGTTAGGGTTAGGGCTTGGGCTAGGGCTAGGGCTAGGGTTAGGTTTAGGGATAGGGCTAGGGTTAGGGTTAGGGTTAGGTTTAGGGCTAGGGCTAGGGCTAGGGTTAGGGTTAGGGCTAGGGCTAGGGTTATGGTTAGGGTTAGGGCTAGGGTTAGGGTTAGGGCTAGTGTAAGGGTTAGGTTTAGGGTTAGGGCTAGGGCTAGCGTTAGTGTTAGGGTTAGGGCTAGGGCTAGCGTTAGCGTTAGGCTTAGGTTTAGGTATAGGGCTAGGGCTAGGGCAAGGGCTAGGGCTAGGTCTAGGGTTAGGGCTAGGGTTAGGGTTAGGGCTAGGGTTGGTGTTAGGGTTAGGGTTAGGGTTAGGTTTAGGGCTAGGGTTGGGGTTAGGGATAGGGTTAGGGCTAGGGTTAGGTTTAGGGTTAGTGCTAGGGCTAGGGCTAGGGCTTGGTTTAGTGTTAGTGTTAGGGTTAGTGTTAGGGCTACGGCTAGGGCTAGGGCTAGAGTTAGGGTTAGGGTTAGGGCTAGGGCTAGGGCTAGGGCTAGGGCTATGACTATGGCTAGGGTTAGGGTTAGGGTTAGGGCTAGTGTTAGGGTTAGGGTTAGGGCTCGGGCTAGGTTTAGGGTTAGGGTTAGGGCTAGGTCTAGGGCTAGGGCTAGGGTTAAGGTCAGGGTTAGGTTTAGGGTTAGGGCTAGGGTTAGGGCTAGGGCTAGGTCTAGGTCTAGGGTTAGGGTTAGGGTTAGGGTTAGGATTAGGGCTAGGGTTAGGGTTACGGTTAGGGTTAGGGCTAGGGCTAGGGTTTGCGTTAGGTTTAGGGCTAGGGCTAGGGCTAGGGCTAGGGTTAAGGTCAGGGTTAGGATTAGGGTTACGGCTACTGTTAGGGCTAGGGCTAGGGCTAGGGTTAGGTTAGGGTTAAGGTTAGGGCTAGGGTTAGGGTTAGAGTTAGGGTTAGGGCTAGGGCTAGTGTTAGGGTTAGGGTTACGGTTAGGGCTAGGGCTACGGCTAGGGCTATGGTTAAGGTTAGGGTTAGTGTTAGGGCTAGGGTTAGGGCTAGGGCTAGGGCTAGGGCAAGTGCAAGGGTTAGGGTTAGGGCTAGGGCTAGGTTTAGGGCTAAGCCTAGGGTTAGGGTTAGGGTTAGGGCTAGATCTAGGGCTAGGGCTAGGGCTAGGGTTAGGATTAGGGTTAGGGGTAGGATTAGTGTTAGGGCTAGTGTTAGGGTTGTGGTTAGGGTTTGGGCTAGGGCTAGGGTTAGCGTTAGGGTTAGGGCTAGGGTAGGGTTAGGGCTAGGGTTAGGGTTAGGGTTAAGGGCTAGGTTTAGGGTTAGGGCTAGGGCTAGGGTTAGGGTTAGGGTTAGGGTTAGGGCTAGGGTTAGGGTTAGGGCTAGGGTAGGGTTAGTGTTATGGTTAGGGCTAGGGCTAGGGTTAGGGTTTGGTTTAGGGTTAGGTTTAGGGTTAGGGTTAGGGCTAGGACAAGGGCTAGGGCTAGGGCTAGGGCTAGGGTAAGGGTTAGGTTTAGGGCTAGGGTTAGGGTTAGGGCTAGGTTTATTGTTAGGGTTAGGGCTAGGGCTAGGGCTAGGGCTAGGGCTACGGTTATGGTTAAGTTTAGGGCTAGGGCTAGGGCTGGGGTTAGGGTTAGGGCTAGGGCTAGGGTAGGGTTAGGGCTAGGGTTAGGGTTAGGGTTAGGGCTAGGTTTAGGGTTAGGGCTAGGGTTATGGTTAGGGTTAGGGTTAGGGTTAGGGCTAGGGTTAGGTTTGGGGCTAGGGCTAGGGTTAGGGCTAGGGCAAGGGCTAGGGCTAGGGTTAGGGTTAGGGTGAGGGCTAGTGCTAGGGCTAGGTCTAGGGATAGGGTTAGTGTTAGGGTTAGGGCTAGGGCTAGGGCTAGAGCTAGGCTAGGGCTAGGGTTAGTGTTGGGGCTATGGCTATGGCTAGGGCTAAGGCTAGGGTTAGTGTTAGGTTTAGGGCTAGGGCTAGGGCTAGGGTGAGGGTTAGTGTTAGGGTTATGGTTAGGGTTAGGGCTAGGGCTTGGGATAGGGCTAGGGCTAGGGTTAGTGTTAGGGTTAGGGTTAGGCCTAGGGCTAGGGCTAGGGTGAGTGCTAGGGTTACGTTTAGTGTTATGGTTAGTGCTAAGGCTAGGGCTAGGTCTAGGTTAGGGTTAGGGTTAGGGTAAGGGCTAGGGCTAGGGTTAGGGTTAGGGTTAGGGCTAGGGTTAGGTTTAGGGTTAGGGCTAGAGCAAGGGCTAGGGCTAGGTTTAGTGTTAGGGTTAGGGTTAGGGTTAGGGCTAGGGCTAAGTCTAGGGCTAGAGCTAGGGTTAGGGTTAGTTTTAGGTTTAGGGCTAGGGCTAGGGCTAGTGCTAGGGCTAGGCCTAGGGCTAGGTCTAGGGCTAGGACTAGGGCTAGTGTTAGGGTTAGTGTTAGGGTTAGGGCTAGGGCTAGGGTTAGGGTTAGGGTTAGGGCTAGGGCTAGGGCTAGGTCTAGGGCTACGGCTAGGGTTAAGGTCAGGGTTAGGGTTAGGGTTAGGGCTAGGGCTAGGGCTAGGTTTAGGGTTAGGGCTACGGCAGGTCTAGGGTTAAGGTTAGGGTTAGGGTTAGGGCTAGGGTGAGGGTTAGGGTTAGGGTTACGTTTAGGGCTAGGGCTAGTTTTAGGGTTAGGTCTTGTGTTAGGGTTAGGGT
Organism: Sylvilagus floridanus; assembly: GCA_949820135.1. Lineage (NCBI taxonomy): Eukaryota > Metazoa > Chordata > Mammalia > Lagomorpha > Leporidae > Sylvilagus > Sylvilagus floridanus. Next base: position 117,603,511 of record OX463233.1, on the reverse strand, counting down.
TAGGGTTAGTGCTAGGGCTAGTGTTAGGGCTAGTGTTAGGGTTAGGGTTAGGGTTAGGGCTAGGGCTAGGGCTAGGATTAGGGTTAGCTTTAGGGTTAGGCTTTGGGCTAGGGTTAGTGTTAGTGCTAGGTTTAGGTTTAGGGTTAGGGTAAGGGCTAGGGCTAGGGCTAGGGCTAGGGTTAGGGTTAGGGTTAGGGTTAGGCCTAGGGTTAGGGTCAGGGCTAGGGCTAGGGCTAGGGCTAGGGCTAGGGCTAGGGCTTGGGCTAGGGCTAGGGCTAGGGCTAGGATTAGGGTTAGGGTTAGGGCTAGGGCTAGCGCTAGATATAGGGTTAGTGTTAGGGTTAGGGTTAGGGTTAGGGCTAGGTCTAGGGCTAGGGTTAGTGTTAGGGTTAGGGTTAGGGTTAGGGCTAGGGCTAGGGCTAGGGCTAGGGATAGTGTTAGTGTTAGGGTTAGGGTTAGGGCTAGGGCTAGGGTGAGGGCTACGTTTAGGTTTAGGGTTAGAGTTAGGGCTAGGGCTGGGGTTAGGGTTAGGGTTAGGGTTATGGCTAGGGCTAGGGTTAGGGTTAGGTCTAGGTTTAGGGTTAGCGTTAGGGTTAGGGCTAGGGCTACGTTTAGGGCTAGGGCTAGGGCTAGGGCTAGGGTTAGGGTTAGGGCTAGGGCAAGTGTTAGGGTTAGGGTTAGGGTTACGGCTAGGGCTAGGGCTAGGGCTAGTGCCAGTGTTAGGGTTAGGGTTATGGTTAGGGCTAGAGTTAGGCCTGGGCTAGGGCTAGGACTAGGGCTAGGGCTAGGGTTTCGTATAGGGTTAGGGCTAGGGTTAGTGTTAGGGTTAGGGTTAGGGCTAGGGTTAGGGTTAGGGTTAGGGTTAGGGTTAGGGTTAGGGCTAGGGTTAGGGTTAGGGTTAGGGTTAGGGCTAGGGTTAGGGTTAGGGTTAGGGCTAGGGTTAGGGTTAGGGTTAGGGTTAGGGTTAGGTCTAGGGTTAGGGTTAGGGTTAAAGCTAGCCTTAGGGTTAGGGTTAGGGTTAGGGTTAGGGTTAGGGTTAGGGTTAGGGCTAAGGCTAAGTCTAGGGCTAGGGCTAGGTTTAGTCCTAGGGCTAGGGTTAGGTTTAGGGTTAGGTTTAGGTTTAGGGCTAGGGCTAGGGCTAGGTTTAGGGATAGGGTTAGTGTTAGGGTTAGGGCTAGGGCTAGGGTTAGGGTTAGGGCTAGGGCTAGGGCTAGGGCTAGGGTTAGGATTAGGGTTAGGGTTAGGTCTAGGGTTAGGGTTATGTTTAGGGCTGGGTTTAGGTTTAGGGTTAGGGTTATGGCTAGGGCTAGGGCTAGGGCTAGGGCTAGGTTTAGGGTTAGGGCTAGTGCTAGGGTTAGGGTTAGGGTTAGGGCTAGGGTTAGGGCTAGGGCTAGGGCTAGGGCTATTGCTAGGGTTAGGGTTAGGGCTAGGGCTAGGTTTAGGGATAGGGCTAGGGTTAGGGTTATGGCTAGGGCTGAAGCTTGGGCTAGGGCTAGGGCTAGGGTTAGGGTTAGGGTTAGGGCTAGGGTTAGGGTTAGGGCTGGGGTTAGGGTTAGGGTTAGGGTTTGGGGTAGGGCTAGGGTTAGGGTTAGGGTTAGGGCTAGGACTACGGTTAGGGTTAGGGTTAGGGTAATGGTTAGGGCTAGGGCTAGGGCTAGGTCTAGGTCTAAGGCTAGGGATAGGGTGAGGGTTAGTGTTAGGGTCAGGTCTAGGGCTAGGGCTAGGGCTAGGGTTAGGTTTAGGGCTAGGGCTAGGGCTAGGGCTAGTGCTAGGTTTAGGGTTAGGGCTAGGGCTAGGTTTAGGGCTAGGGCTAGGGTTAGGGTTAGGTCTAGGGCTAGGGCTAGGGCTAGGGCTAGGCTTAGGGTTAGGATTAGGGCTAGGGTTAGGGTTAGGGCTAGGGTTAGGGTTAGGGTTAAGGTTTGGTCTAGGGCTAGGGTTAGGGTTAGGGTTAGGGCTAGGACTATGGTTAGGGTTAGGGTTAGGGTTAGGATTAGGGCTAGGGCTAGGGCTAGGGCTAGGGATAGGGCGAGGTTTTGTGTTAGGGTTAGGGCCTGGGCTAGGGCTAGTTCTAGGGTTAGGTTTAGGGCTAGGGCTAGGGTTAGGGTTAGGGTTAGGTTTAGGGCTAGGGCTAGGGCTAGGGTTAGGGTTAGGGTTAGGGCTAGGGCTAGGGCTAGGACTAGGGCTAGGACTACGGCTAGGGTTAGGGTTAGGGTTAGGGCTAGGGTTAGGGCTAGGGCTAGGGCTAAGGCTAGTGCTAGGGTTAGGGTTAGGGCTAGGGCTATGTTTAGGGCTAGGGCTAGGGTTAGGGTTAGGGCTAGGGCTGAAGCTAGGGCTAGGGCTAGGGCTAGGGTTAGGGTTAGCGTTAGGGCTAGGGTTAGGGTTAGGGCTAGGGTTAGGGTTAGGGTTAGGGTTTGGGCTAGGGCTAGGGTTAGGGTTAGTGTTAGGGCTAGGACTACGGTTAGGGTTAGGGTTAGGGTAATGGTTAGGGCTAGGGCTAGGCCTACGGCTAGGGATAGGGCGAGGGTTAGTGTTAGGGTTAGGGCAAGGGCTAGGGCTAGGGCTAGGGTTAGGTTTAGGGCTAGGGCTAGGGTTAGGGTTAGGGTTAGGTTTAGTGTTAGGGCTAGGGCTAGGGTTAGGTTTAGGCTTAGGGTTAGGGTTAGGGCTAGGGCTAGGGTTAGGGCAAGGGCTAGGGCTAGGGCTAAGGTTAGGGCTAGGGTTAGAGTTAGGGCTAGGGTTAGGGTTAGGGTTAGGGTTAGGGTTAGGGTTTGGTCTAGGGCTAGGGTTAGGGTTAGTGTCAGGGCTAGGACTATGGTTAGGTTTAGGGTTAGGGTTAGGGTGTGTTCTAGGGCTAGGGCTAGGGCTAGTGTTAGGTTTAGGGCTAGGGCTAGGGTTAGGGTTAGGGTTAGGTTTAGGGCTAGGTCTAGGGCTAGGGTTAGGGTTAGGGTTTGGGCTAGGGCTAGCTCTAGGGCTAGGGCTAGGACTATGGCTAGGGTTAGGGTTAGGGTTAGGGTAGTGTTAGGGTTAGGGATAGGGCTCGGGCTAGTTTTAGGGTTAGGGTTAGGGCTAGTGTTAGGGTTAGAGATAGGGCTCGGGCTAGGATTAGGGTTAGGGTTAGAGCTAGGGCTAGGGCTAGGGCTAGGGCTAGGTTTAAGGTCTGGGTTAGGGTTAGGGTTAGGGCTAGAGTTAGGGCTAGGGCTAGGGCTAGAGTTAGGTTAGGGTTAAGGTTAGGGTTAGGGTTAGGGTTAGGGTTAGGGTTAGGGCTAGGGCTAGGGTTAGGATTAGGGTTAGGGCTAGGGCTAGGGTTAGGGTTAGGGTTAGGGTTAGGGTTAGGGCTAGGGTTAGGGCTAGGGCTAGGGTTAGTGCTAGGGTTAGGGTTAGGGCTAGGGCTATGGCTAGGGTTAGGATTAGGGTTAGGGCTAGGGCTAGTGTTAGGGTTAGGGTTAGGTTTAGGGTTAGGGTTAGGGCTAGGTCTAGGGCTAGGGCTAGGTCTAAGTCTAGGGTTATTGTTAGGGTTAGGGCTAGGGGTAAGGTTAGGTTTAGGTTTAGGTTTAGGTATAGGGCTAGGACAAGGGCTAGGGCTAGGGCTACGGCTAGGGCTAGGGCTAGGGCTAGGGTAAGGGTTAGGTTTAGGGCTAGGGTTAGGGTTAGGGCTAGGGTTAGGGTTAGGGTTAGGGCTAGGGCTAGGGCTAGGGCTAGGGCTAGGGCTAGGGTTAGGGTTAAGGTTACGGCTACGGCTAGGGCTAGGGTTAGGGTTAGGGCTAAGGCTAGGTTTAGGGCTAGGGCTAGGTTCAGGGTTAGGACTAGGGCTAGGGCTACGGCTAGTGCTGGATTATGGTTAGGGATAGGCCTAGGGTTAGGGTTATGGCTAGGGTTAGGTTTAGGGTTGGCGTTAGGGCTAGGGATAGGTTTGGGTTAGGGTTAGGGCTAGAGCTAGGGCTAGGGCTAGGGTTAGTGTTAGGGTTAGGGTTAAGGTTAGGGCTAGGGCTAAGTCTAGGTCTAGGGCTAGGGTTAGGGTTAGTTTTAGGTTAAGGGCTAGGGCTAGGGCTAGTGCTAGGGCTAGGCCTAGGTCTAGGGCTAGGGTTATTGTTAGGTTTAGGGCTAGGTTCAGGGCTCGGGCTAGGGTTAGGGTTAGGGTTAGGGCTAGGGCTAGGGCAAGGGTTATGTTTAGGGTTAGGGCTAGGGTTAGAGTTAGGGCTAGGGTAAGGGATAGGTTATTGTTAGGGCTAGGGTTAGGGTTAGGGTTAGGATTAGGTCTAGGGCTAGGGTTAGGTTTAGGCTTAGGGTTAGGGTTATGGCTAGGGCTAGGGTTATAGCAAGGGCTAGGGCTAGGGCTAAGGTTAGGGCTAGGGTTAGGGTTAGGGCTAGGGTTAACGTTAGGGTTAGGGTTAGGGCTAGGGTTAGGGTTAGGGTTAGGGCTAGCGTTAGGTTTAGGGTTAGGGTTAGGGTTAGGACTAGGGTTAGGGTTAGGGTTAGGGCTAGTGTTAGAGTTAGGGTTAGGGTTAGGGTTAGGGCTACGGTTAGGGTTAGGGTTAGCCTAGGGTTAGGGTTAGGGTTAGGGTTAGGGCTAGGGTTAGGGTTAGGGTTAGAGCTAGGGCTAGGGCTAGGGCTAGTGTTAGTGTTAGGGTTACCGTTAGTGTTAGGGCTATGGCTAGGGCTAGGTCTAGGTTAGGTTTAGGGTTAGGGCTAGGGCTAGGGTTAGGGTTAGGGTTAGGGCTCGGGTTAGGGTTAGTGTTAGGGCTAGAGCTAGGGCTAGGGTTAAGGTCAGGGTTAGGTTTAGGGTTAGGGTTAGGGTTAGGGCTAGGGCTACTGTTAGGGTTAGGGTTAGGGTTAGGGATAGGACTAGGGCTAGGGCTAGGGCTAGCGTTAAGGTTAGGGCTAGGACTAGGGTTAGGTTTAGGGTTAGGGTTAGGGTTAGGGCTAGGGTAATGTTAGGTTTAGGGCTAGGATTAGGTTTACGACTAGGTTTAGGGTTAGGGTTAATGCTAGGGCTAGGGCTAGGGCTAGGGCTAGGGTTAGGTTTAGGCTTAGGGTTAGGGTTATGGCTAGCGCGAGGGTTATAGCAAGGGCTAGGGCTAGGGCTAAGTTTAGGGCTAGGGTTAGGGTTAGGGCTAGGGTTAACGTTAGGGTTAGGGTTAGGGCTAGTGTTAGGGTTAGGGTTAGGGCTAGCGTTAGGGTTAGGGTTAGGGTTAGGGTTAGGACTAGGGTTAGGGTTAGGGTTAGGGCTAGTGTTAGAGTTAGGGTTAGGGTTAGGGTTAGGGCTACGGTTAGGGTTAGGGTTAGCCTAGGGTTAGGGTTAGCGTTAGTGTTAGGGCTAGGGCTAGGGCTAGGTCTAGGGCTAGGTTTACGGTCAGGGTTAGGTTTAGGGTTAGGGTTAGGGTTAGGGCTAGGGCTAGTGTTAGGGTTAGGGTTAGGGTTAGGGCTAGGGCTAGGGCTAGGGCTAGGGCTAGGGCTAGGGTTAAGGTTAGGGCTAGGACTAGGGTTAGGTTTAGGGTTAGGGTTAGGGTTAGGGCTAGGGTAATGTTAGGTTTAGGGCTAGGATTAGGTTTACGGCTATTTTTAGTGTTAGGGTTAGTGCTAGGGCTAGGGCTAGGGCTAGTGCTAGGGTTAGGGTTAGGGCTAGGGCTAGGTTTAGGGCTAAGGCGAGGTTTAGGGTTAGGGCTAGGGCTAGGGCTAGGTCTAGGGTTAGGGTTAGGGTTAGGGCTAGGGTTAGTGTTAGGGTTAGGGTTAGTGCTAGGGCTAGGGTTAGGGTTAGGGTTAGGGCTAGGACTAGGGTTAGGTTTAGGGTTAGGGTTAGGGTTAGGGCTAGGGTAATGTTAGGTTTAGGGCTAGGATTAGGTTTAGGGCTAGGTTTAGGGTTAGGGTTAGTGCTAGGGCTAGGGCTAGTGCTAGGGTTAGGGTTAAGGTTAGGGCTACGGCTTGGGCTAGGATTAGGGTTAGGGCTAGGGCTAGGGCTAGGGTAATGTTAGGTTTAGGGCTAGGATTAGGGTTAGGGCTAGGTTTAGGGTTAGGTTTAGTGCTAGTGCCAGGGCTAGGGCTAGGGTTAGGGTTAAGGTTAGGGCTACGGCTAGGGCTAGGATTAGGGTTAGGGCTAGGGCTAGGTTTAGGGCTAGGGCTAGGGTTACGTTTAGGGCTAGGTCTAGGGCTACGGCTAGGGCTAGGGTTATGGTTAGGGATAAGGCTAGGGTTAGGGTTACGGTTGGCGTTAGGGCTAGGGCTAGGGTTGGGTTATGGTTAGGGTTAGGGCTAGGGCTAGGTTTAGGGTTAGGTTTAGTGCTAGTGCCAGGGCTAGGGCTAGGGTTAGGGTTAAGGTTAGGGCTACGGCTAGGGCTAGGATTAGGGTTAGGGCTAGGGCTAGGTTTAGGGCTAGGGCTAGGGTTACGTTTAGGGCTAGGTCTAGGGCTACGGCTAGGGCTAGGGTTATGATTAGGGATAAGGCTAGGGTTAGGGTTAGGGTTGGCGTTAGGGCTAGGGCTAGGGTTGGGTTAGGGTTAGGGTTAGGGCTAGGGCTAGGGTTAGGGTTAGGGTTAGGGTTAGGGATAGGTTTAGGGCTAGGGCTAGGGCTAGGGCTAGGACTAGGGTTAGGGTTAGGGCTAGCTCCAGGGCTAGGGCTAGGGCTAGGGCTAGTTTTAGGGTTAGGGTGAGGGCTAGGGTTAGGGTTATGGCTAGGGTTAGGTTTAGGTTTAGTGTTAGGGCTAGGGCTAGGGTTAGGGTTAGGGTTAGGTTAGGGCTAGGGTTAGGGTTAGGGTTAGGGTTAGGGCTAGAGCTGGGGCTGGGGCTAGGGCTAGGGCTAGGGTTAGGGTTAGGGTTAGGGTTAGGGCTAGGGCTAGGGCTAGGCCTAGGGCTAGGGCTAGTGTTAGTGTTAGGGTTGGGGTTAGGTCTAGGGCTAGGGCTAGGGCTATGGCTAGGGTTAGGGTTAGGGTAAGGGGTAGGTTTAGGGCTAGGGCTAGGGCTAGGATTAGGGTTATGGTTAGGGTTAGGGTTATGGTTTGGGCTTGGATTAGTGGTAGGGCTAGGTTTAGGGTTAGGGTTAGGGTTAGGGCTAGGGCTAGGCCTAGGACTAGGGTTAGGGTTAGGGTTAGAGCTTGTGCTTGTGCTAGGTCTAGGGTTAGGTTTAGGGTTAGGGTTAGGGTTAGGTCTAGGGCTAGGGCTAGGGTTAGTGTTAGGGTTAGGGCTAGGGTTAGCGTCAGGGCTAGGGCTAGGGCTAGGGCTAGGGTTAGGGTTAGAGATAGTGCTTGCGCTAGGTCTAGGGTTAGGGTTAGGGTTAGGGTTAGGGTTAGGATTAGGGCTAGGGTTAGGGTTACGGTTAGGGTTAGGGCTAGGGCTAGGGTTTGCGTTAGGTTTAGGGCTAGGGCTAGGGCTAGGGCTAGGGCTAGGGTTAAGGTCAGGGTTAGGATTAGGGTTACGGCTACTGTTAGGGCTAGGGCTAGGGTTAGGTTAGGGTTAAGGTTAGGGCTAGGGTTAGGGTTAGAGTTAGGGTTAGGGCTAGGGCTAGTGTTAGGGTTAGGGTTAGGGTTAGGGCTAGGGCTAGGGCTAGGGCTAGGGTTAAGGTTATGGTTAGTGTTAGGGCTAGGGTTAGGGCTAGGGCTAGGGCTAGGGCTAGTGCAAGGGTTAGGGTTAGGGCTAGGGCTAGGTTTAGGGCTAAGCCTAGGGTTAGGGTTAGGGTTAGGGCTAGATCTATGGCTAGGGCTAGGGCTAGGGTTAGGATTAGGGTTAGGGGTAGGATTAGTGTTAGGGCTAGGGTTAGGGTTATGGTTAGGGTTTGGGCTAGGTCTAGGGTTAGGGTTAGGGTTAGGGTTAGGGCTAGGGTAGGGTTAGGGCTAAGGTTAGGGTTAGGGTTAAGGGCTAGGTTTAGGGTTAGTGCTAGGGTTAGGGTTAGGGTTAGGGTTCGGGTTAGGGCTAGGGTTAGGGTTAGGGCTAGGGTAGGGTTAGTGTTATGGTTAGGGCTAGGGCTAGGGTTAGGGTTTGGTTTAGGGTTAGGTTTAGGGTTAGGGTTAGGGCTAGGACAAGGGCTAGTGTTAGGGTTAGGGTTAGGGTTAGGGATAGGACTAGGGCTAGGGCTAGGGCTAGCGTTAAGGTTAGGGCTAGGACTAGGTTTAGGTTTAGGGTTAGGGTTAGGGTTAGGGCTAGGGTAATGTTAGGTTTAGGGCTAGGATTAGGTTTACGGCTAGGTTTAGGGTTAGGGTTAGTACTAGGGCTAGGGCTAGGGCTAGGGTTAGGTTTAGGCTTAGGGTTATGGTTATGGCTAGCGCGAGGGTTATAGCAAGGTCTAGGGCTAGGGCTAAGTTTAGGGCTAGGGTTAGGGTTAGGGCTAGGGTTAACGTTAGGGTTAGGGTTAGGGCTAGTGTTAGGGTTAGGGTTAGGGCTAGCGTTAGGGTTAGGGTTAGGGTTAGGACTAGGGTTAGGGTTAGGGTTAGGGCTAGTGTTAGAGTTAGGGTTAGGGTTAGGGTTAGGGCTACGGTTAGGGTTAGGGTTAGCCTAGGGTTAGGGTTAGCGTTAGTGTTAGGGCTAGGGCTAGGGCTAGGTCTAGGGTTAGGTTTAGGGTTAGGGCTAGGGCTAGGGTTAGTATTAGGGCTAGAGCTAGGGCTAGGTTTAAGGTCAGGGTTAGGTTTAGGGTTAGGGTTAGGGTTAGGGCTAGGGCTAGTGTTAGGGTTAGGGTTAGGGTTAGGGATAGGGCTAGGGCTAGGGCTAGGGCTAGGGCTAGGGTTAAGGTTAGGGCTAGGACTAGGGTTAGGTTTAGGGTTAGGGTTAGGGTTAGGGCTAGGGTAATGTTAGGTTTAGGGCTAGGATTAGGTTTACGGCTAGGTTTAGTGTTAGGGTTAGTGCTAGGGCTAGGGCTAGGGCTAGGGCTAGGGCTAGTGCTAGGGTTAGGGTTAGGGCTAGGGCTAGGTTTAGGGCTAAGGCGAGGGTTAGGGTTAGGGCTAGGGCTAGGGCTAGGGCTAGGGTTAGGGTTAGGGTTAGGGCTAGGGTTAGTGTTAGGGTTAGGGTTAGTGCTAGGGCTAGGGTTAGGGTTAGGGTTAGGGCTAGGACTAGGGTTAGGTTTAGGGTTAGGGTTAGGGTTAGGGCTAGGGTAATGTTAGGTTTAGGGCTAGGATTATGTTTAGGGCTAGGTTTAGGGTTAGGGTTAGTGCTAGGGCTAGGGCTAGTGCTAGGTTTAGGGTTAAGGTTAGGGCTACGGCTTGGTCTAGGATTAGGGTTAGGGCTAGGGCTAGGGCTAGGGTAATGTTAGGTTTAGGGCTAGGTTTAGGGTTAGGGTTAGTGCTAGTGCCAGGGCTAGGGCTAGGGTTAGGGTTAAGGTTAGGGCTAGGTTTAGGGCTAGGGCTAGGGTTAGGTTTAGGGCTAGGTCTAGGGCTACGGCTAGGGCTAGGATTATGGTTAGGGATAAGGCTAGGGTTAGGGTTAGGGTTGGCGTTAGGGCTAGCGCTAGGGTTGGGTTAGGGTTAGGGTTAGGGCTAGGGCTAGGGTTAGGGTTAGGGTTAGGGTTAGGGATAGGTTTAGGGCTAGGGCTAGGGCTAGGGCTAGGACTAGGGTTAGGGTTAGGGCTAGCTCCAGGGCTAGGGCTAGGGCTAGGGCTAGGTTTAGGGTTAGGGTGAGGGCTAGGGTTAGGGTTATGGCTAGGGTTAGGTTTAGGGTTAGTGTTAGGGCTAGGGCTAGGGTTAGGGTTAGGGTTAGGTTAGGGCTAGGGTTAGGGTTAGGGTTAGGGTTAGGGCTAGAGCTGGGGCTGTGGCTAGGGCTAGGGCTAGGGTTAGGGTTAGGGTTAGGGTTAGGGCTATGGCAAGGGCTAGGCCTAGGGCTAGGGCTAGTGTTAGTGTTCTGGTTGGGGTTAGGTCTAGGGCTAGGGCTAGGGCTATGGCTAGGGTTAGGGTTAGGGTAAGGGGTAGGTTTAGGGCTAGGGCTAGGGCTAGGATTAGGGTTATGGTTAGGGTTAGGGTTAGGGTTTGGGCTTGGATTAGTGGTAGGGCTAGGTATAGGGTTAGGGTTAGGGTTAGGACTAGGGCTAGGGCTAGGACTAGGGTTAGGGTTAGGGTTAGAGCTTGTGCTTGTGCTAGGTTTAGGGTTAGGTTTAGGGTTAGGGTTAGGGTTAGGTCTAGGGCTAGGGCTAGGGTTAGTGTTTGGGTTATGACTAGGGTTAGCGTCAGGGCTAGGGCTAGGCCTAGGGCTAGGGTTAGGGTTAGAGATAGTGCTTGCGCTAGGTCTAGGGTTAGGGTTAGGGTTAGGGTTAGGGTTAGGGCTAGGTTTAGGGCTAGGGTTAGTGTTAGGGTTAGGGTTGGGGTTAGGGCTAGGGCTAGGAAAAGGGCTAGGGCTAGGGTTACTGTTAGGGTTAGGGTTAGGGCTAGGGCTATGGTGAAGGCTAGGTTTAGGTTTAGGGTTAGGGTGAGGGCTAGGGTTAGGGTTATGGCTAGGGTTAGGTTTAGGGTTAGTGTTAGGGCTAGGGCTAGGTTAGGGTTAGGGTTAGGTTAGGGCTAGGGTTAGGGTTAGGGTTAGGGTTAGGGCTAGGGCTGGGGCTGGGGCTAGGGCTAGGGCTAGGGTTAGGGTTAGGGTTAGGGTTAGGGTTAGGGCTAGGGCTAGGGCTAGGCCTAGGGCTAGGGCTAGTGTTAGTGTTAGGGTTGGGGTTAGGTCTAGGGCTAGGGCTAGGGCTATGGCTAGGGTTAGGGTTAGGGTAAGGTGTAGGTTTAGGGTTAGGGCTAGGGCTAGGATTAGGGTTAGGGTTAGGGTTAGGGTTAGGGTTAGGGTTTGGGCTTGGATTAGTGATAGGGCTAGGGTTAGGGTTAGGGTTAGGGCTAGGGCTAGGGCTAGGACTAGGGTTAGGGTTAGGGTTAGAGCTAGTGCTTGTGCTAGGTCTAGGGTTAGGTTTAGGGTTAGGGTTAGGGTTAGGTCTAGGGCTAGGGCTAGGGTTAGTGTTAGGATTAGGGCTAGGGTTAGCGTCAGGGCTAGGGCTAGGGCTAGGGCTTGGGCTAGGGTTAGGGTTAGAGATAGTGCTTGCGCTAGGTCTAGGGTTAGGGTTAGGGTTAGGTTTAGGGCTAGGTTTAGGGCTAGGGTTAGTGTTAGGGTTAGGGTTGGGGTTAGGGCTAGGGCTAGGAAAAGGGCTAGGGCTAGGGTTACTGTTAGGGTTAGGGTTAGGGCTAGGTCTATGGTGAAGGCTAGGTTTAGGTTTAGGGTTAGGGTTAGGGCTAGGGCTAGGGCTAGGGCTAGGGCTAGGGCTAGGGTTAGGGTTAGGGTTAGGGTTATGGCTAGGGCTAGAGTTAGGCCTGGGCTAGGGCTAGGACTAGGGCTAGTACTAGGGTTAGGGTTAGGGCTAGGGTTAGCATTAGGGTTAGGGTTAGGGTTAGGGCTAGGGTAAGGGTTAGGGTAGGGCTAGGGTTAGGGTTAGGGTTAGGGTTAGGGCTAGGGTTAGGTTTAGGGTTAGGGCTAGGGCTAGGGCTAGGGCTAGGGTTCGTGTTTTGGTTAGGGTTAGGGTTAGGGCTAGGGCTAGGTCTAGGGTCAGGGCTAGGTTTAGTGCTAGGGCTTGAGTTAGGTTTAGGGTTAGGGTTAGGGTTAGGGCTAGGACTAGGGCTAGGGTTAGGTATAGGATTAGCGTTAGGGTTAGGGCTAGGGTTAGGGCTAGGTCTAGGGCTTGGATTAGGGTTAGGGTTAGGGTTAGGGCTAGGGTTAGGGTTAGGGTTAGGGTTAGGGTTAGGTTTAGTTTTAGGGTTAGGGTTAGGGCTAGTGTTAGGGCTAGGCCTAGGGCTAGGGCTAGTGTTAGTGTTAGGGTTGGGGTTAGGGCTAGGGCTAGGGCTAGGGTTATGGCTAGGGTTAGGGTTAGGGTTAGGTGTAGGTTTATGGCTAGGGTTAGGGCTAGGATTAGGGTTAGGGTTAGGGTTAGGGTTAGGGTTTGGGCTTGAGTTAGTGTTAGGGCTAGGTTTAGTGTTAGGGTTAGGGTGAGCTCTAGGGCTAGGGCTAGGGCTAGGGTAGGGCTTGGGTTAGGGTTAGTGTTAGGGCTAGGGTTAGGGTCAGGACTAGGGCTAGGGCTAGGGCTAGGGCTAGGACTAGGGTTAGGGTTAGGGTTAGAGCTAGTGCTTGTGCTAGGTCTAGGGTTAGGTTTAGGGTTAGGGTTAGGGTTAGGGCTAGGGCTAGGGTTAGTGTTAGGGTTAGGGCTAGGGTTAGGGTCAGGGCTAGGGTTAGGGCTAGGGTTAGGGTTAGAGATAGTGCTTGCGCTAGGTCTAGGGTTAGGGTTAGGGTTAGGGTTAGGGCTAGGTCTAGGGCTAGGGTTAATGTTAGGGTTAGGTTAGTGTTAGGGTTAGGGCTAGGGCTATGGTGAGGGCTAGGTTTAGGTTTAGGGTTAGGGCTAGGGTTAGGGTTAGGTTTAGGGCTAGGGTTAGGGTTAGGTTTAGGGCTAGGGTTAGAGTTAGGGCTAGGGTTAGGGTTAGGGTTAGGGCTAGGGTTAAGTTTAGGGTTAGGGCTAGGGTTAGGGTTAGGTTTAGGGCTAGGGTTAGGGTTAGGGTTAGGGCTGGGGCTAGGGCCATTGTTGGTGTTAGGGTTAGGGTTAGGATTAGGGCTAGGGCTAGGACTAGGTCTAGGTCTAGGGCTAGGGTTAGGGTTAGGGCTAGGGTTAGGGTTAGGGTTAGGGCTAGGGCTAGGTTTCGTGTTTTGGTTAGGGTTAGTTTTAGGGCTAGGGCTAAGTCTAGGGCCAGGGCTAGGTTTAGTGCTAGGGCTAGGGTTAGGTTTAGGGTTAGGGTTAGGGTTAGGGCTAGGGCTAGGGCTAGGGTTAGGGATAGGATTAGCGTTAGGGTTAGGGCTAGGGCTAGGGTTAGCGTTAGGGCTAGGGCTAGGGCTAGGGCTAGGGTTAGGGTTAGGGTTAGGGTTAGGGCTAGGGTTAGGGTTAGGGATAGGGCTATGTTTAGGGTTAGGGTTAGGGCTAGGGTTAGGCTTTGGGTAAGTGTTATGGCTAGGGCTAGGGCTAGTGCTAGGGCTAGTTTTAGGGTTAGGGTTAGGGCTAGGGCTAGGATTAGGGTTAGGTTTAGGGTTAGTGCTCTGGCTAGGGTTAGGGTTAGGGTTAGGGTTAGGGCTAGGGCTAGGGCTAGGCCTAGGGTTAGGTTTAGGGTTAGGGTTAGGGCTAGGGTTAGGGCTAGGTTTAGGGCTAGGGCTAGGGCTAGGGTTAGGGTTAGGGTTAGGGTTAGGGCTAGGGCTAGGGCTAGGGCTAGGGCTAGGGTTAGGGTTAGGTTTAGGATTCGGCCTAGGGCTGGGGCTAGGGCTAGAGCTAGGGTTAGGGTTAGGTTAGGGTTAGGGTTTGGGCTAGGGCTAGGGCTAGGGCTAGGGTTTTTAAAATGAAATGTAACCCTTTCCAGATGGGACAGCTCTGGATTCCCTCAAAATTGAATGTGAATGGTTTTTTCAGGTGTATTCAATCAGCAGCATTCAGGTCTCCTTTAAGCAATTGCCTAAATTTGTCTGGGTTTCTGTTCCTGTTAGATTCTTCCTTTCCAAATTTTGTATTCTGACACCATACAAAAATGAGGTTAGACATAGTATCCTTAAAGCAATAAATAACACAGGATGTGGCTTTTCATTCTTAGAAATCTACAGGCAACAAGACCAAGATATTGTTATGTGATTTGGAAAATGAAATACAACACTTTTGCCAAGTGGACAGCCCTGAATCCCCTCCAAATCGAGTGTGAATGGATTTTCAAGTGTATTCAATCGACAGCATTCCGTTCTCATGACTGGCAATTGCCTCAGTTTGTTCTGGGTTTGTGTTTGTTTTGCCTTCTTCCTTTCTGAATTTTGTACTCTGACACCATACAAAAATGAGGTTAGGCAGAGTATTCATAATAAAATACAAAACACAGGAAATTGGCATTTCTTGCTTAGAAATCTACAGGCAACACGACCAGGATAAAGATATGTGCTTTTTGGAAAATGAGATTAACCCTTTCCAGAGGGGACAGCTCTGAATTCCCTCCAAATCGAGTGTGAATGGTGTTTTCAGGTGTATTCAATCAGCAGCATTCAGGTCTCCTGCTAAGCAATTGCCTCAATTTGTTCTGGGTTTCTGTTCGTGTTACATTCTTCCTTTCCCAATTTTGTATTCAGACACCATACAAAAATGAGGTTAGGCAGAGTATCCATAATGCAATATAAAACAAAGCAAATTGGTATTTTATGCTTAGAAACCTACATGCAACACGACCAAGATGTGTTTTTGTGTTTTGGAAAATGAAATGTAACACTTTTGCCGAGGGGACAGCTCTGAATTACCTCCAAATCGAGTGTGAATGGGAATTTCAGGTGTATACAATCTGCAGCATTCAGGTCTCCTGCTAGGCAATTGCCTTAATTTGTTCTGGGTTTGTGTTTGTTTTGCCTTCTTCCTTTAGGAATTGTGTATTCTGACACCATACAAAAATGAGTTTAGGCAGAGTATTCATATTAATATACAAAACTCATTGAATTGGCATTTTATGCTTAGAAATCTGCAGGCAACACGACCAAGATAAGGTTATGTGTTTTGGAAAATGAAATGTAACACTATTCCAGATGGGACAGCTCTGAATTCCCTCCAAATCGAGTGTGAATGGAATTTTAAGGTGTATTCAATTGTCAGCATTCAGGTCTCCTGAATGCAATTGCCAAATTTTTTCTGGGTTTATGTCTGTTTTACCTTCTTCATTTCCAAATTTGTATTCTGACACCATACAAAAATGAGGTTAGGCAGAGTATCCATGTTGCATTAAAAAACACTGCAATTTCATGTTACACGCATAGAAATCTACAGTCAACAAGACCAAGATGAGGTTTTGTGTTTTGGAAAATGAAATATAACTCTTTTGCCGAGGGGACAGTACTGAATTCCCTCCAAATCGAGTGTGAAGGGGATTTTCAGGTGTAATCAATTGGCAACATTTGGTCTCGGGCTAGGCAATTGCCTAAATTTGTTTTGAGTTTGTGTTTGTTTTGCCTTCTTCATTTCTGAATGCTGCATTCTGACACCATACAAAAATGAGTTTAGGCAGAGTATTCATAATAAAATACAAAACACAGTAAACTTGCATTTCATGCTTAGAAATCTACAAGCAACACGACCAAGATAAGTTTATATGTTTTGGAAAATTAAATGCAACCCTTTTCCAAATGGGCCAGCTCTGAATTCCCGCCAAATCGAGTGTGAATGGGATTTTCAGGTGTATTCAATCGGCAGCATTCAGGTCTCATGCTAGGCAATTGCCTGAATTTGTTCTGGGTTTGTGTTTGTTTTACCTTCTTCCTTTCCAAATTTGTATTCTGACACCATACGAAAATGAGTTTAGGCAGAGTATCCATATTGCAATAATAAAAAAAGCAAATCGGTGTTTCATGCTTAGAAATCTACAGGCAACAAGACCAAGATGAGGTTTTGTGTTTTGGAAAATGAAATACAACACTTTTGCCAAGGGGACAGCCCTGAATTCCGTCCAAATCGAGTGTGAATGGATTTTCATATGTATTCAATCGACAGCATTCAGGTCTCATGCCTGGCAATTGCCTCAGTTTGTTCTGGGTTTGTGTTTGTTTGGCCTTCTTCTTTTCTGAATTTTGTATTCTGACACCATACAAAAATGAGTTTAGGCAGAGTATTCATTAAGTATACAAAACTCAGGAAACTGGCATTTTATGCTTAGAAATCTACAGGCAACATGACCAAGATAAGGTTATGTGTTTTGGAAAATGAGATGTAACCCTTTCCAGAGGGGACAGCTCTGAATTCCCTCGAAATTGAATGTGAATGGTGTTTTCAGGTGTATTCAATCAGCAGCATTCAGGTCTCCTGCTAAGCAATTGCCTAAATTTGTCTGGGTTTCTGTTCCTGTTAGATTCTTCCTTTCCAAATTTTGTATTCTGACACCATACAAAAATGAGTTTAGACATTGTATCCTTAAAGCAATAAGTAACAGAGGATGTGGCTTTTCATTCTTAGAAATCTACAGGCAACACGACCAAGATGTGTTTTTGTGTTTTGGAAAATGAAATGTAACCCTTTTCCAGAGGGGACAGCTCTGAATTCCCTCCAAATCGAGTGTGAATGGGATTTTCCGGTGTATTCAATTGTCAGCATTCAGGTCTCCTGCTAGGCAATTGTCTCAATTTGTTCTGGGTTTCTGTTCGTGTTACCTTCTTCCATTCTGAATTTTGTATTCTGACACCAAACAAAAACGAGTTTAGGCAGAGTATCCATATTGCAATAAAAAAAGCAAATCGGGGTTTCATGCTTAGAAATCTACAGGCAACACTACCAGGATAAGGTTATGTGTATTTTGGAAAATGAAATGTAACCCTTTCCAGAGGGGACAGCTCTGAATTCCCACCAAATCGAGTGTGAATGGGATTTTCAGGTGTATTCAATCGGCAGCATTCAGGTCTCCTGCTAGGCAATTGAATCAATTTGTTCTGGGTTTGTGTTTGTTTTGCCTTCTTCCTTTCTGAATTTTGTATTCTGACACCATACAAAAATGAATTTATGCAGAGTATCCATATTGGAATAAAGAAAATAAAATCAGGGTTCATGCATAGAAATCTACAGGCAACAAGTCCAAGATGAGGTTTTGTGTTTTGGAAAATGAAATACAACACTTTTGCCAAGGGGACAGCCCTGAATTCCCTCCAAATCAAGTGTGAATGGGATTTTCATGTGTATACAATCGACAGCATTCCGGTGTCATGCCTGGCAATTGCCTCAATTTGTTCTGGGTTTGTGTTTGTTTTGCCTTCTTCTTTTCTGAATTTTGTATTCTGACACCATACAAAAATGAGTTTAGGCAGAGTATTCATAATAAAATACAAAACACAGTAAACTTGCATTTCATGCTTAGAAATCTACAGGCAACACGACCAAGATAAGTTTATATGTTTTGGAAAATTAAATGTAACCCTTTTCCAATTGGGCCAGCTCTGAATTCCCTCCAAAATGAGTGTGAATGTGATTTTCAGGTGTATTCCATCTGCAGCATTTAGGTCTCCTGCTAGGCAATTGCCTAAATTTGTTCTGGGTTTGTGTTTGTTTTGCCTTCTTCCTTTCCAAATTTTGTATTCTGACACCATACAAAAATGAGGTTACGCAGAGTGTCCTTAAAGCAATAAATAACACAGGAAATTACGTTTCCTACTTAGAAATCTACAGGAAACATGAACAAGATGATTTTTTCTGTTTTGGAAAATGAAAAGTAACTCTTTTGCCGAGGGGCCAGCACTGAATTCCTTCCAAATCGAGTGTGAATTCGATTTTCAGGTGTATTGAATCAGAAGCATTCATGTCTCTTGATTGGCAATTGCCTCAATTTGTTCTGGGTTTGTGGTTGTTTTGCCATTTTTTTTAAATTTTGTATTGTAACACCATACAAAAATATGTTTAGGCAGAGTATTCATAATAAAATACAAAACAGAGTAAATTGGCATTTCATGCTTAGAAATCTACAGGCAACACGACCAAGATAATGTTATGTGTTTTGGAAAATGAAATGTAATACTTTTCCAGAGGGGACAGCTCTGAATTCCCTCCAAATCGAGTGTGAATGGGATTTTCAGGTGTATTCAATCGTCAGCATTCTGGTCTCATGCTAGGCAATTGCCTGAATTTGTTCTGGGCTTGTGTTTGTTTCACCTTCTTTCTTTCCAAATTTATATTCTGACACCATACGAAAATGAGTTTAGGCAGAGTATCCATGTTGCAATAATAAAAAAAGCAAATCGGTGTTTCATTCTTAGAAATCTACAGGCAACAAGACCAAGATGAGGTTTTGTGTTTTGGAAAATGAAATACAACACTTTTGCCAAGGGGACAGCCCTGAATTCCGTCCAAATCGAGTGTGAATGGATTTTCATATGTATTCAATCGACAGCATTCAGGTCTCATGCCTGGCAATTGCCTCAGTTTGTTCTGGGTTTGTGTTTGTTTGGCCTTCTTCCTTTCTGAATTTTGTATACTGACACCATACAAAAATGAGTTTAGGCAGAGTATTCATTAAGTATACAAAACTCAGGAAACTGGCATTTTATGCTTAGAAATCTACAGGCAACATGACCAAGATAAGGTTATGTGTTTTCGAAAATGAAATATAACCCTTTCCAGAGGGGACAGCTCTGAATTCCCTCAAATTTGAATGTGATTTTTTTCCTTCTTTCTTTCCAAATTTTGTATTCTGACACCATACAAAATGAGGTTAGGCAGAGTATCCATAAAGCAATAAAAAACACTGCAATTTCGTGTTTCACGCTGAGAAATCTACAGGCAACACGAGCAAGATGAGTTTTGTGTTTTGGAAAATGAAATATAACTCTTTTGCCGAGGGGACAGCTCTGAATTCTCTCCAAATCGAGTGTGAATCGGATTTCAGGTCTATTCAATCCGCAGCATTCAGGTCTCTTGATTGGCAATTGCCTAAATTTGTTCTGGGTTTCTGTTTGTTTTGCCTTCTTCCTTTCCAAATTTTGTATCCTGGCAGCATAGAAAAATGAGGTTAGGCAGCGTATCCATAATGCAATAAAACACAGCAAATTGGCATTTCACGCTTATATATGTACAGGCAACACAAGCAAGATGAGGTTTTGTGTTTTGCAAAATATAATGCAAACCTTTTGCGGAGGGGAAAGCTCTGAATTCCCTCCAAGTCGAGTGTGAATTAGATTTTCAGGTGTATTCAATCATCAGCATTCAGGTCTCTTGACTGGCTATTGCCTCAATTTGTTCTGGGTTTCTCTTCAATGTACATTCTTACTTTCCAAATTTTGGATCCTAACACCATACAAAAATGAGGTTAAGCAGAGTATCCATATTGCAATAAAAAACCAAGCAAATTGGGCTTCCATGCTTAGAAATCTACAGGCAACAAGAACAAGATGAGTTTTTGTGTTTTGGAAACTGAAATATAACTCTTTGCCAAGGAGACAGCTCTGAATTCCCTCCAAATTGAGTGTGAATGGGATTTTCAGGTGTATTCAATCGGCAGCATTCAGGTCTCCTGCTAGGCAATTGCCTCAATTTCTTTTGGGTTTGTGTTTGTTTTGCCTTCTTCCTTTCTCAATTTTGTATTCTGACACCATACAAAAATGAGGTTAGGCAGAGTATTCATGATAAAATAAAAAACACAGTAAATTGGTATTTCACGGTTAGAAATCTACAGGCAAACGACCAAGATATTGTTATGTGATTTGGAAAATGAAATACAACACTTTTGCCAAGGGGACAGCCCTGAATCCCCTCCAAATCGAGTGTGAATGGATTTTCAAGTGTATTCAATCGACAGCATTCCGTTCTCATGACTGGCAATTGCCTCAGTTTGTTCTGGGTTTGTGTTTGTTTTGCCTTCTTCCTGTCTGAATTTTGTACTCTGACACCATACAAAAATGAGGTCAGGCAGAGTATCCATAATGCAATAAAAAACAAAGCAAATTGGTATTTTATGCTTAGAAACCTACATGCAACACGACCAAGATGTGTTTTTGTGTTTTGGAAAATGAAATGTAACACTTTTGCCGAGGGGACAGCTCTGAATTCCCTCCAAATCGAGTGTGAATGGGAATTTCAGGTGTATTCAATCAGCAGCATTCAGGTCTCTTGATTGGTATTTGCCTCATTTGTACTGGGTTTGTGTTTGTTTTGCCTTCTTCCTTTCCCAATTTTGTATTCTGACACCATACAAAATGAGGTTAGGCAGCGTATCCATAATGAACTAAAAAACACAGCAAATTGGTGTTTCACGCTTAGAAATCTACAGGCAACAGGACCAAAATGATTTTTTATGTTTTGCAAAATGTAATATGACCCTTTCGCCATCTGGACAGCACTGAATTCCCTCCAAATTCAGTGCGAATTGGATTTTCAGGTGTATTCAATCAGTAGCATTCAGGTTTCTTTCTAGGCAATTGCCAAAATTTGGTCTGGGTTTGTGTTTTTTTTGCCTTCTTTCTTTCCAAATTTTGTATTCTGACACCATACAAAATGAGGTTAGGCAGAATATCCATAAAGCAATAAAAAACACTGCAATTTCATGTTTCACGCTGAGAAATCTACAGGCAACACGAGCAAGATGAGTTTTTGTGTTTTGGAAAATGAAATATAACTCTTTTGCCGAGGGGACAGCTCTGAATTCTCTCCAAATCGAGTGTGAATCGGATTTCAGGTCTATTCAATCCGCAGCATTCAGGTCTCTTGATTGGCAATTGCCTAAATTTGTTCTGGGTTTCTGTTTGTTTTGCCTTCTTCCTTTCCAAATTTTGTATCCTGGCAGCATAGAAAAATGAGGTTAGGCAGCGTATCCATAATGCAATAAAACACAGCAAATTGGCATTTCACACTTATATATGTACAGGCAACACAAGCAAGATGAGGTTTTGTGTTTTGCAAAATATAATGTAAACCTTTTGCGGAGGGGAAAGCTCTGATTTCCCTCCAAATCGAGTGTGAATTGGATTTTCAGGTGTATTCAATCATCAGCATTCAGGTCTCTTGACTGGCTATTGCCTCAATTGGTTCTGGGTTTCTCTTCAATGTACATTCTTACTTTCCAAATTTTGGATCCTAACACCATACAAAAATGAGGTTAAGCAGAGTATCCATATTGCAATAAAAAACCAAGCAAATTGGGCTTCCATGCTTAGAAATCTACAGGCAACAAGACCAAGATGAGTTTTTGTGTTTTGGAAACTGAAATATAACTCTTTGCCGAAGGGACAGCTCTGAATTCCCTCCAAATTGAGTGTGAATGGGATTTTCAGGTGCATTCAATCGGCAGCATTCAGGTCTCCTGCTGGGCAATTGCCTCAATTTCTTTTGGGTTTGTGTTTGTTTTGCCTTCTTCCTTTCTCAATTTTGTACTCTGACACTATACAAAAATGAGTTTAGGGAGAGTATTTATGATAAAATAAAAAACACAGTAAATTGGTATTTCACGATTAGAAATCTACACGCAAACGACCAAGATATTGTTATGTGATTTGGAAAATGAAACACAACACTTTTGCCAAGGGGACATCCCTGAATCCCCTCCAAATTTAGTGTGAATGGATTTTCAAGTGTATTCAATCGACAGCATTCCGTTCTCATGACTGGCAATTGCCTCAGTTTGTTCTGGGTTTGTGTTTGTTTTGCCTTCTTCCTTTCTGAATTTTGTACACTGACACCATACAAAAATGAGGTTAGGCAGAGTATTCATAATAAAATACAAAACACAGGAAATTGGCATTTCATGTTTAGAAATCTACAGGCAACACGACCAGGATAAGGATATGTGCTTTTTGGAAAATGAGATTAACCCTTTCCAGAGGGGACAGCTCTGAATTCCCTCCAAATCGAGTGTGAATGGTGTTTTTCGGTGTATTCAATCAGCAGCATTCAGGTCTCCTGCTAAGCAATTGCCTCAATTTGTTCTGGGTTTCTGTTCGTGTTACATTCTTCCTTTCCCAATTTTGTATTCAGACACCATACAAAAATGAGGTTAGGCAGAGTATCCATAATGCAATATAAAACAAAGCAAATTGGTATTTTATGCATAGAAACCTAAATTTGCTCTATGTTTATGTTTGTTTGGCCTTCTTGCTTTCCAAATTTTGTATTCTGACACCATGCAAACATGATGTTAGGCGCTGTAATCATAATGAAATAAAAAACACAGCAAGTTGGCGTTTCACACTTAGAAATCCACAGTGAACACCACGAAGATAAGGTCTTGTGTTTTGGAAAATGAAATACACCCCCCTTTTTTTTTATAACGCTTTTATTTAAAGAATATAAATTTCCAAAATACAGCTTATAGATTACAATGGCTTCCCCCCCATAACTTCCCTCCCACCCGCAACCCTCCCCTTTCCCACTCCCTCTACCCTTGCTTCACATCAAGATTCATTTGCAATTCGCTTTATATACAGAAGATCAGTTTACTATATATTAAGTAAAGATTTCAACAGTTTGCCCTCACATAGCAACACAAAGTGAAAAATACTGTTGGAGTACTAGTTATAGTATTAATTCACAATGTATAGCACATTAAGGACAGAGATCCTACATGACATATATTTTTAAAATTGATTAATTTTCTATGCAATTTCCAAGTTAACACCAAGATTTTTTTTTCATTTTTAATTATCTATATACAGAAGATTGAGTCAGTATATACTATGTAAAGATTTCATCAGTTTGCACCCACACAGAAACACAAAGTGTAAAATACTGTTTCAGTACTAGTTATAGCATTACTTCACATTGGACAACACATTAAGGACAGATCCCACATGAGATGTAAGTACACAGTGACTCCTGAAGTTGATTTAACAATTTGACACTCTTGTTTATGGCGTCAGCAATCTCCCTAGGCTCTAGTCATGAGTTGCCCAGGCTATGGAAGCCTTTAGGGTTCGCCGACTTCGATCTTATTCCGACAGGGTCATAGTCAAAGTGGAGGTTCTCTCCTCCCTTCAGAGAAAGGTACCTCCTTCTTTGATGGCCCCGTTCGTTCCACCGGGATCTCACTCACAGAGATCTTTCATTTAGGTCTTCTTTTTTTTCCAGAGTGTCTTGGCTTTCCATGCCTAGAATATTCTCATGGGCTCTTGAGCCAGATCTGAATGCCTTAAGGGCTGATTCTGAGGCCAGAGTGCTATTTAGGACATCTGCCATTCTATGAGTCTGCTGTGTATCTCGCTTCCCATGTTGGATCATTCTCTCCCTTTTTGATTCTATCAGTTAGTATTAGCAGACACTAGTCTTGTTTGTGTCAGACCTTTGACTCTTAGACCTATCAGTGTGATCAATTGTGAACTGAAATTGATCACTTGGACTAGTGAGATGGCCTTGGTACATGCCACCTTGATGGGATTGTATTGGAATTCCCTGGCCTGTTTCTAACTCCATCATTTGGGGAAGTTCCGATTGAGCATGTCCCAAATTGTACATCTCCTCCCTCTCTTATTCCCACTCTTATATTTCACAGGGATCACTTTTCAGTTAAAATTTAAACACCTAAGAATAATTGTTTGTTAATTACAGAGTTCAACCAATAGTACTAGAATAAAAAAAAATTACTAAAATGGATAAAGTATTACATTGTACAACAACAGTCAGCACAAGAGCTGATCAAGTCACTGTTTCTCATAGTGTCCATTTCACTTCAATAGGTTTCCCCTTTGGTGCTCAATTAGTTGTCACCGATCAGGGAGAACATATGATATTTGTCCCTTTGGGACTGGCTTAATTCACTCAGAATGATGTTTTCCAGATTCCTCCATCTTATTGCAAATGACCAGATTTCATTGTTTTTGACTGCTGTATAGTATTCTATAGAGTACATGTCCCATAATTTCTTTATCCAAATGTATGCTTTGAATTCCCTGTGATCTTTTGCTGTGAGGTTCCCTTCGTTTATCTTCTTTCATGTTGATGGCCGTGTTTGTGTGTTTCTGTGTGTAACACATCTTTAAGTATCTTTTGCAGGGCTGGACGAGTGGCAACAAATTCTTTCAATTTTTGTTTGTTATGAAAGGTCTTTATTTCACCTTCATTCACAAATGAGAGCTTGGCAGGATATAATATTCTGGGCTGGCAGTTTTTCTCTCTAAGTACCTGGGCTATGTCTCGCCATTCCCTTCTAGCTTGTAGGGTTTCTGTTGAGAAGTCTGCCGTGAGTCTAATTGGAGATCCTCTGAGTGTAATTTGACGTTTCTCTCTTGCGCATTTTAGGATCTTTTCTTTCTGTTTCACTGTGGTGAGTTTAATTACAATGTGTCGTGGTGAGGACCTCTTTTGGTCATGTTTATTAGGGGTTCTATGAGCTTCCTGTACTAGGATGTCTCTGTCCTTCTCCAAACCTGGGAAATTTTCTGCTATTATCTCACTAAAAAGGCATTCTAATCCTTTCTCCCTCTCCATGCCTTCAGGAACTCCTAGAACTCGAATGTTGGGTTTTTTAATAGTATCCTGTAGATTCCCAACAATATTTTTTAGATTTCTAATTTCCTCTTCTTGTCTTTGGTTTGACTGTATAGTTTCCTGTGCTCTGTCTTCTAAGTCCGATATTCTCTCTTCTGCCTCACCCATTCTGTTTGTAAGGCTCTCTAATGTGTTTTTCATTTGATCTATTGAATTCTTCACTTCATTATGATTTCTCGTCACTATCACAGTTTCATGTTCTACTAGTTGTTTCATTTCAGCTTGATTTCTCCTTAATATTTCATTTTCACGAGAGAGATTTTCTACCTTGTCCATTAAGGATTTCTGTAGTTCAAGAATTTGTTTTTGAGTACTTCTTAGTGTTCTTATCAATTTTGTGAGATCCGCTTCTCGCATCTCTTCTATCTCATCATCTTCGTAATCTTGAATTGGGGTGTCTTTTTCATTTGGGGATGCCATAGTGTCTTCCTTGTTCTTATTACCTCGGTTTTTGTGTTTGTTGTTTGGCATATTGGTTTCTTCGCTGTGGTGTTTTTTTCTTGTTATACTATGACTCTAGATTAAGTGGACTGTCTGCTTTTGATGGAGCCTTAGAGGCTTGAGATGGGTGTGGCCTGAGAGCTCTGTTTGGTTCCTCAGGGTTGAGGGTGTGTCAAAGGAGACACTCCCAGGTTAGGCGTGGTAAATCTCTCTCTGTTACTTTTTTTTTTTTTTTTGGTTCAAAAGGAAAGTAATTCCACACAGCTGAATGGAATTGGGGGTAGTTAGCAGGCGAATGATATACCCACAGGAGCCAGAGATCGGAAGCTCTTTCCCAAGGACCAGAGAAGGAATCTTTGTGGCCCTTTGTGTGGGCTGAGATTCTCTTGTAGTCTCCCACTGGGCTGCCAAGGCTACTGAACTGTAGCGTCTCTGGAGAGTACTCACATAAATTCGTGATTTCCGTGAGTTCTCTCCCCCACCGTCTCTTTTTTCACAGTCTCAGTTCATTAGCACCACACATTCATTAGGTTCTAATCTCCTGTTATTTCACCCCTCCCACCCAGAGTCAGGTTTTTCTGCTAGGCTCGGGGCCGGTGCCGACCCGAGGTCGCCCTGCTTATGATGTATTCCAAAATGGCGCCTGCTCTTTGTCTTGCTCACCTTTGAGAGGTGAGTGGAGAGAGAGAAGCTCGTGTCCGTATGGGTCACTTTTTTTTTTCCCCTCTCTCTCTCTCTCTCTTCTAGTTAGCCTGGTGAACTTTTCCCCGCAGGGTTCCAAGCCTTGTTCGCTCTAGGCTCCCTTTTCCGCTTCCCTGCTGGTATATCGGGCTATTAAGTTTCTGCTCACCTCGTGTTCCAGCGCTGGTGTGTTGAATCTGCTGCTGGTGTCCCAAACTGCGGGCTCCCACGCTCTCCATGCAGGTCCACTGTGAATCACCAGTTCCGGAAGGGTTTCCTCTGCTGTTTCGTCCCCTACTCTTCCTTGAACCTGCAGTATCTCCACTTTTATTAAACTGTCTCTCCCCAGACTATCGGTGTGCTCCCTTCCTATTCCGCCATCTTGCCGCTCTCTTGAAATACACCCCTTTTGATGAGGGGACAGCACTGAATTCCGTCAAAATCGATTTTCACGTGAATTCAATCAGCAGCAATCATGTTTCTTTCTAGGCAATTGGCTAAATTCGATCTGGGTGTGTGTTTGTTTTGCCTTCTTCCTTCCTTCTGTTTTGGGAAATGGAATACAACCCTT
Organism: Sylvilagus floridanus; assembly: GCA_949820135.1. Classification (NCBI taxonomy): domain Eukaryota; kingdom Metazoa; phylum Chordata; class Mammalia; order Lagomorpha; family Leporidae; genus Sylvilagus; species Sylvilagus floridanus. The sequence continues at coordinate 117,577,889 of OX463233.1, read as the reverse complement.
TTTTCCTAGGGGACAGCACTGAATTCCCTCCAAATTCATATTGACTCGGATTTTCAAGTGTATTCAATCAGCAGCATTCAGGTTTCTTTCTAGGCAATTGCCAAAATTTGTTCTGGGTTTGTGTTGTTTTGCCTTCTTCCTTTCCAAATTTTGATTTCAGACAACAGACAAATGAGGTTAGGCAGACTATCCATAAAGCAACAAAAAAAAGTGTAAATTCGTGTTTCATGCTTAGAAGTGTACAGGCAACACGAAGAAGATGCTGTTTTGTGTTTTGGAAAAGGAAATATAATTCTTTTCCGAGGGGAAAGCTCTGAATTCCCTCCAAATGGAGTGTGAATGGGATTTTCAGGTGTATTCAATCAGCAGCAATTAGGTTTCTTTCTACGCAATTGGCTAAATTTGATCTGGTTTTCTGTTTCTTTTGCGTTCTTCCTTTCCGAATTTTGTATTCTGACACCATACAAAAATGAGGTTAGGCAGAGTATCCATAATGAAATAAAAAACACAGCAAATTGGCATTTCACGCTTGGAAATCTGTAGGCAACACGACCAAGATGATTTTTTGTGTTTTGCAAAATGCAATGTCACCCTTTTGCCATGTGGACAGCACTGAATTCCCTCCAAATTCAGTGTGAATCGGATTTTTAGGTGTATTCGATCAGCAGCTTTCAGGTCTCTTGATTGGCCATTGTGTCAATTTGTTCTGGGTTTGTGTTTGTTTTGCCTTCTCCATTTCCATATTTTGTGTTCAGACAAAAAACAAAATGAAGTTAGGCAGAGTAGCCATAAAGCAATACAAAACAGTGCAAATTCGTGTTTCATGCTTAGAAGTGTACAGGCAACACGACCAAGATGAGGTTTTGTGTTTTGGAAAATGAAATATAACTCTTTTGCCGAGGGGAAAGCTCTGAATTCCCTCCAAATTGAGTGTGAATTGGATTTTCTGGTGTATTCAATCCACAGCAATCAGGTTTCTTTCTAGGCAATTGTCTCAATTTGTTCTGGGTTTGTGTTTCTTTTGCCTTCTTCCTTTCTGAATTTTGTTTTCTTACACCATAGAAAAATGAGTTTCGGCGGTGTATTCATAATGAAATAAAAAACACAGTAAATTGGGGTTTCATGCTTAGAAATCTACAGACAACACGACCAAGATGAGGTTTTGTGTTTTGCAAAATATAATGTAACCCCTTTGCCGAGGGGACAGCCATGAATTCCCTCCGAATTGAGTGTGAATTGGATTTTCGTGTGAATTCAATCAGCAGCATTCAGGTTTCTTTCTAGGCAATTGTCTCAATTTGTTCTGGGTTTGTGTTTGTTTTGCCTTCTTCCTTTCTGAATTTTGTACTCTGACACCACAGAAAAATGAGTTTCGACTGAGTATTCATAATAAAATACAAAACACAGGAAATTTGTGTTTCACTCTTAGAAATCTACAGGCAACACAGGCAAGATGAGGCTTTGCGTTTTGGAAAATGAAATATAACACTTTTGCCGAAGGGACAGCCCTGAATTCCCTCCAAATTGAGTGTGAATGGAATTTTCAGGTGTATTCAATCAGCATCATTCAGGTCTCTTGATTGGCAATTGCCTTAATTTGTTCTTGGTTTCTCTTTGTTTTGCCTTCTTCCTTTCGGAATTTTGAATTCTGACAACATAGAAAAATGAGGTTCGGCGGTGTATTCTTAATGATATATGAAACACAGTAAATTGGCATTTCATGCTTCGAAATCTACAGGCAACATGACAAAGATGAGGTTTTGTGTTTTGGAAAATGAAGTATAACTCTTTTGCCGAGGGGACAGCTCTGAATTCCCTCCATATTGAGGGTGAATGGGATTTTCAGGTGTATTCAATGGGCAGCATTCAGGTCTCCTGCTATGCAATTGCTAAATTTGTTCTAGGTTTGTTTTGTTTTGCCTACTTTCTTTCTGAATGTTGTATTCTGACACCATACAAAAATGAGGTTAGGAAGAGTATTCATAATAAAATAAAAAACAAAGCAAATTGGCATTTTATGCTTAGAAATCTACAGGCAACATGAACAAGATGAGGTTTTGTGTTTTGGAAAATGAAATATAACTCTTTTGCCGAGGGGACAGCTCTGAATTCCCTCCACATCCAGTCTGAATGGGATTTTCAGGTGTATTCAATCAGTGACATTTATGTTTCCTTCTAGTCAATTGCTTAAATTTGTTCTGGATATGTGTTTGTTTTGCCTTCTTCCTTTCCAAATTTTGTATTATGACACCATAGAAAAACGAGGTTAGGCAGAGTATCCATAATGCAATAAAAAACAGGAAATTGGCATTTCATGCTTAGATATGTACAAGCAAAACAAGCAAGATGAGATTTTGTGTTTTGCAAAATATAATATAAACATTTTGCCGATTGGACAGCTCTCAATTCCCTCCAAATCGAGTGTGAATTGGATTTTTGGGTGTATTCAATCAGGAGCATTCAGGTTTCTTTCTAGGCAATTGTCTGAATTTGTTCTGGGTTTGTGTTTGTTTTTGCCTTCTTCGTTTAAAAATTTTGTATTCTGACACCATACAAAAATGAGGTTAGGCAGAGTATCCATAAAGTGGTAACTAACACAGCAAATTGCGTTTCATGCTTAGAAATCTACAGGTAACAGGACTACCATGATTTTTTGTATTTTGGAAAATGAAATATAACTCTTTTGCCGAGGGGACAGCTCTGAATTCCCTCCAAATTTTGTGTGAATGGGAATTTCAAGTGTATTCAATCAGCAGCATTCAGGTTTCTTGAATTGCAATTGCCTCAATTTGTTCTTGGTTTCATTTATTTTACCTTCTTCTTTTCCAAATTTTGTATTCTGACAACATAGGAAAATGAGGTTCATCGCTGTATTCTTAATGAAATACTAAACACAGTAAATTGGCGTTTCGTGCTTAGAAATGTACAGGCAACATGACCAAGATGAGGTTTTATGTTTTGCAAAATATAATGTAACCCTTTTGCTTAGGCGACAGATCTGAATTCCCTCCAAATCGAGTGTGAAAGGGATTTTCAGATGTAATCAATCTTCAGCATTCAGGTCTCTTGATTGGCATTTGCCTCAATTTGTTCTGGGTTTGTGTTTGTTTTGCCTTCTTCCTTTCTGAATTTTGTATTCTGACACCACACAAAAATGGGGTTATGCTGAGTATTCATAATGAAATACAAAACAAAGGAAATTGGTGTTTCATGCTAAGAAATGTACAGGCAACACGACCAAGATGAGGTTTTGTGTTTTGGAAAATGAAATATAATTCTTTTGCCGAGGGTATAGCACTGAATTCCCTCCACATCGAGTGTGAAAATGTTTTCAGGTTAATTCAATTGGCAGCATTCAGGTCTCCTACTGGGCAATTCCTATATTTGTTCTGGGTTTGGTTTTGTTTTGCCTACTTCCTTTCGGAATTTTGTATTCTGACACCATACAAAAATGAGGTTAGGCTGAGTATCCATAAAGCAACAAAAATGAAGCAAATTTGCATTTCATGCTTAGAAATCTACAGGCCACACAACCAAAATGAATTATTGTGTTTTGGAAAATGAAATGTAACACTTTTGCTGATGGGACAGCTCTGAGTTCCCTCTAAATCGAATGTGAATGGTATTTTCAGGTGTATTCAACCAGCAGCATTCAGGTCTCTCGATTGGCAAATGCCTAAATTTTTTCTGGGTTTCTGTTTGTTTTGCTTTCTTCTTTTCAGAATTCTGTATTCTGGCCCAATACAAAAATGAGTTTAGGCAGAATATTCATAATGAAATAAAAAACTCAGGAAATTGGCATTGTATGGTTAGAAATCTACAGGAAACACGACCAAGATGATGTTTTGTGTTTTAGAAAATGAAATATTACACTTTTCCAGAGGGGACAGCTCTGAATTCCCTCCAAATCGAGTGTCAATGTGAGTTTCAGGTGTATTCAATCAGCGGCATTTAGGTTTCATTCTAGGCAATTGCCTAAATTTGTTCTGGGTTTCTGTTTGTTTTTTCTTCTTCCTTCCAAATTTTGTATTCTGACACCATACAAAAATGAGGTTAGGCAGAGTATCCATAATGCAATAAAAAACTAAGCAAATTGGCATTTCGCGCTTAGATATGTACAGGAAACACAAGCAAGATGAGGTTTTGTGTTTTGGAAAATGAAATATAACACTTTTGCTGAGGGGACAGCTCTGAATTCTTCCAAATCGAGTGCGAATAGGATTTTCAGGTGTATTCAATCAGCAGCATTCAGGTTTCTTTCTAGGCAATTGCCAAAATTTGTTCTGGGTTTGCGTGTGTTTTGCCTTCTCCTTTCTGAATTTTGTATTCTGACAACATAGAAAAATGAGTTTCGGCGGTGTTTTCATAATGAAATAAAAAACACAGTCAATTGGTGTTTCATGCTTAGAAATATACAGGCAACACGACCAAGATGAGTTTTTGTGTTTTGGAAAATGAAATGAACTTTTTTGCCGTGGGGACAGCTCTGAATTCCCTCTAAATCAAGTGTGAATGGGATTTTCATGTGTATTTATTCGGCAGCATTAAGGTCTCCTGATTTTCAATTGTCTCAATTTGTTCTGGGTTTGTGTTTGTTTTGCCTTCTTCATTTCTGAATGTTGTATTCTGACACCACACAAAACGAGTTTAGGCAAAGTATTCATAATAAAATAAAAAACACAGTAAATTGGCATTTCATGCTTAGATATCTACAGCAACATGACCAAGGTAACGTAATGTGTTTGGAAAATGAAATGTAACACTTGTCAAGAGGGGAGAGCTCTGAATTCCCACGAAATTGAGTGTGAATGTGATTTTCAGGTGTATTCAATCGGCAGCATTCAGGTCTCCTGCTAGGCAATGGCCTAAATTAGTTCTGGGTTTGTGTTTGTTTTTCCTTCTTCCTTTGTGATTTTTGTATTCGGATACCATACAAAAATGAGGTTAGGCAGAGTCCAGAAAGCAATATATAACACAGGAAATGGTGTTTCATGCTTAGAAATCTACAGGCAAAACGAACAAGATGAGTTTTTATGTTTTGGAAAATGAAATGTAACCCTTTCCAGAGGGGACAGCTCTGAATTCCCTCCAAATCGAGTGTGAATGGGATTTTCAGGTGTATTCAATCGGCAGCATTCAGGTTTCCTGCTAGGCAATTGCCTCAATTTGTTCTGGGTTTGTGTTTGTTTTGCCTTCTTCCTTTCCAAATTTTGTATTCTGTCCACATACAAAAATGAGTTTAGGGAGAGTATTCATAATGAAATAAAAAACAAAGGAAATTGGCATTTCATGCTTAGAAATCTATAGGCAACCCGACCAAGATAAGGTTATGTGTTTTGGAAAATGAAATATAACTCTTTTCCCGAGGGGACAGCTCTGAATTCCCTCCAAATTGACTGAGAATGGTAATTTCAGGTGTGCTCAATTGGCAGCATTCAGGTCTCCTGCTAGGCAATTGCCTCAATTTGTTCTGGGTTTGTGTTTGTTTTGCCTTCTTCCTTTCTGAATTCAAACATTCTGACAGTATAGAAAAACGAGTTTAGGCAGAGTATTCATAAGAATATACAAAACACAGTAAATTTGCAATTCATGCTTAGAAATCTACAGGCAACACGACCAAGATAATTTTTGTATTTTGGAAAATGAAATATAACCGTTTTCCAGAGGGGACAGCTCTGATTTCCCTCTAAATCGAGTGTCAATGGGATTTTCAGGTGTATAAAATCGTCATCATTCATGTCTCTTGATTGGCAATTGCCTAAACGTGTTCTAGGTTTGTGTTTGTTTTACCTCCTTCCTTTCCAAATTTTGCATTCTGACACAATGCAAAAATGAGTTTAGGCAGAGTCCACAAAGCAATAAATAACACAGAAAATGGTGTTTCATGCTTAGAAATCTACAGGCAACACGACCAAGATAAGGTTATGTGTTTTGGGAAATGAAATATAACACTTTTGCCGAGGGGACAGCTCTGAATCCCCTCCAAATCAAGTGTGAATGGGATTTTCAGGTGTATTCAATCGGCAGCATTCAGGTCTCCTGCTAGGCAATTGCCTAAATTTGTTCTGTGTTAGTGTTTTTTTTTGCCTTCTTCCTTTCTGAATTTTTCATTCTGAAACCATACAAAAACGAGTTTAGGCAGAGTATTCATAATGAAATAAAAAACAAAGCAAATTGGCGTTTCATGCTTAGAAATCTACAGGAAACACGACCAACATAATTTATGTATTTTGGAAAATGAAATATAACTCTTTTGCCGAGGGGACAGCTCTGAATTCCCTCCAAATCGACTGTGAATGGGATTTGCAGGTGTATTCAATTGGCAGCATTCTGGTCTCCTGATTGGTAATTGCCTCAATTAGTTCTGGGTTTGTGTTTGTTTTGCCTTCTCCCTTTCTTAATTTTGTATTCTGACAGTATACAAAAACGAGTTTAGGCAAAGTATTCATAATAAAATACAAAGCACAGTAAATTGACATTCATGCTTAGAAATCTACAGGCAACACGACCAAGATAAGGTAATGTGTTTTGAAAATGAAATGTGGCACTCAGCCCTCTGCCTGTTTGCTGAGCTGCCCGCCTGACCTGGTCAGGTGTACTCTCTCTCCACTGCCCCCCCCCCCCGCACTCTCTGGAGAGGTGCCCATCCGTTTTCACTGATGTCCCTTCCCTAATAAACTTTGCTATTTTACCTCCCACTCTTCTCTGTCTCACGCCTGAATTCTTTCTTGCGCGAAGACAAGAACCCTGCAAATTTCTCCGGTAACATTTTTGGCGAGCCAGCCAGGAGTTTGAGAAGAAGACATCGGAGGTCAGTATTCCTTCCCTCAAGCCGGACCAGATCTGTGGAAGTGACCGTTGAGTGTCCGGCACCCCACAGCTCTCCGAGAACGCGGATTCCCCCCCCCCCCCCCCCCCCCGGCCACGGCTTAGCTACAGCCGAAACTCCAGAGGGATTGTAAGGAACGGGAGGGAAATTAGAAAGGGCAGTTGGCTGAGAGCCTGGAGACCCCCTGAGCTCGCTTTGGCTTCCCGGTGGCCGGACTGCGACCCGAGGACCAGGTCTCTCTCTCAGAGGGACGCCTGGTCACGCTGCCTACTGCTAAGCGAGCAGGGCTTAGCTTCGGTCGAGGCTAATATTGGCCCTCCAGGTAAACTCGGACAACTAGGTAGTGGGTACCCTTGAGCGATAGGAGATCTTGAACCCCACTCAGCCCCAGACATCAGAGACCTTTTCCCTATGCTCTCCTCCAGCTGAGATTCCTAGGGGAAGATGAGGGCAGCAGCTCACATCTTGCCTTCTGTTTCTTTCTCCCTCCCCTACTCCTCGCTCTGCTCTCCTCATCTCCATTCCTATACCTTGGGCCTGGAGAAAGGGAGAGGGAATTCCACAGGTTTCTCCACCTAGGGAAAAGCTGCTACCAGTTAACCCTTTCCAACCTGGTAGAGGGTTTTCCGTCTTTGCAGCTTATGGTAGCTCTGGTGCGTCTTAAAGTTTTTGTGAACTATTACTGTTGCTAAGCTTTGATTGCCTGAGGATTGAATCTGGAAAGGAGCTAAAGTGTACTATCTGTTTTAATTGAGTGTTTGCAGTAGTCCTGATTGATCCGGCTTTGGTTGAATTATAGGAGGTTTCCAGCACTCTTGGTGAAAGGGCGCATTTACCCAACCCCATGGTCAGTCCTGCTAGGCCCCGGTGTGTGCAGTCTTCTCTGTAAATGGGGGACCACAGCCTCTCTCTGAACTCTATTCCAGTCCACGTGGCCCGCTGGACCCAGGCAGGCATAGCCACATATCTCTAGGGAGAGTGCCCCCCCAGGGCTGCTTTTCTTCCTCCCCTGGAGGAATTTCCAGTTCAATACAATTGCTGGCCTTACCTGAGGGAGCCAGAACCTTAAACCATTAACCCTTTCCAACCTGATGGGTTTTTCTCTTTGCAGTTAATGGAAACCTATGACTAGTTCTTTTCTGTGCTGCTGTCCCTGACTTATCTGATGAGAGCGTTCACTTGTCTTAGAGGTTTCATGTTTCTCTATTGCCATTATGAGTCTTGACTGGGAAAACAGCAACGTGAAGTTGTTTAAGTTATTTATCTGTTTTTAATGTTTGAGTGATTACCCAACTGATCAGAAATGTACTAATTGTTGACTAAACAGCTTGACTCTCTGATAGCTTACATTCTAAACCGAGTCTTCCAACTTTGGGCTTCCAGTTGGATCCCTGGAACTCTCAAAGGATGAGACTCTAAATTTGTTAAAGCAACAGCTGCTTGAGTCAATTCAAATTATGTGAAATGTATTAAAATGTTGTAAATGGTGTCACACTTCATGTTTTTGCTTTCCAGCTAGAGTGGTCTCATGAAAATGAGAGTAAATTCTGGGTATACAGGCCTTTATGTTGTTAACTAAAGTAAGCCAATACAGGTTGGTTCACAGAACTGAGTTAATGCAAACGCCCTTCCAGTTTGCTCGGTTTGCTAGGTGGCTCACTTGCTCAGTTTCACATGCTTTGATATGCTTTAAACTTGTTTCTCTTAAGATCTTTTCAAAGTTGCAAACATGCACTAGTGTCCCTGTTGCTGCTCAGGTGTTATCCTTATGTTACTTAAAAGCATGGAAATGTAATTTTGAGCTTTAATTCAGATAATGGTGTGGTATTCATTAATAACTTGGTGTTTTAAGTTATCTAGGCATCAGTGCTAAATAAAACTTGGGAAAATGTATTATGTGTACTTTTCACAGCTCAAATTCGATAAGAGAGACTGTTTTAGCATGTATTCTCATAGGTTGTCCATACATGACAATTCAAGACTATGTAAAAGTAACTACGGGTGTAAAGTTTCAGAAGGTGTGAGCAAGTCATAAAAAGTTTTAAAAGGTTTACAATTTTAAAATTGTTTACAGAGTTTTCTTTAAGTTGAGTGCTAATGCCAAAATTACACTGACCTAAAGTTGAAGTCTGATCTTCTGTTATAACAATGGGGTTTTTAAAAAAATGTGCACTGATGTTAGTAAATGTCTGGAAATGGTCTAAATCATAAATCTTACAATCTGTTTTTGCAAAAACTAACGTCTTTTTAACAGTGTCTGCTTAATTGGTTACTCTGCCATTTCTAAAGTTAGGTCGTGTAAGCTCTTTGACTCTGTTAGATAATTCTGAGTTATGTGATGAATTTGTGTGCTAACTTAATATTCAAGGTTTTTATTTCTGGTTTATTCGACAACAAGAGACCTAGAATTCATGTTCTGCCAAAGTAATCTATTGTGTACTCTACTTTCTCTGTTAAGTTCAGACTAATGAAAAGCATTGTTAAATATCATTATGATTAGATCTGGTCTAAAAGTGTTAAAATCACCCTAAATGAATGGCTATCATTTCAGGATGTTAAGGAATTCTGCTTTGACCAGATACTCTAAGTTCTCTTGGCACCTTTAACAGACTTTCTGAAAATCAAAGTTCTAAATTCTCTGGACTTTTGGTATCTCCAGAGGGCCCCTGGAGATATCAAAAGATATATCTCTCATCTTGCAGAGATAATAACCAATTGGCTGTTTAGATTATAAATGGTGCCGAGATGTAAAATGATGCTAAACTTCAGTTGTAAATGTGTTTCTTTCTAGCTGCTCCAGTCTCTGGCTCAGAAGCCAGATCCCTTAAAGAGGGACTGACAAAGTCTCCGTCCAGCTAACACTGAACAACCAGGCATTGCTAGTTCAAATGTATTGCTAGTTCAAATGTGGATCAAATGGGAGGTCTAGTCAAAAGGGAGAATGTGTTCCAAAAGAGACTTAGAGACGACGGGAGATGGTTATGCGGCAGATGCTAGAGCACTGGGTTCCAGGAGCCCAAGAAAACTCTAGTGTCCAGGCTACATGGTGAAAGCCCGGAAGCCCAAAACCTAAGCTTATGGGTTACACGGTAATACTAGTTAAACCCGGAAACCCAGGCCCATAACCCACTGGCTACACGGTAAATATCCGGAAGCCAAAGGATGGCAGACACCTCTGCCACAATTTCTCCTCTAAGCCAGGCTACGCAGTAAGCACTGGTTAAACCGCCAGTTAAATCTGAAGCCCAGGAAGTCAGGCTAGAGACCCGACTCGCTGCCTCACTTCTCCTCTTTTCTCTTCCAGAAGGGAAGTTACTACTGTTCTGCAGGACTCTCCACTGTGATGTACGGTTTGATCCCCAGACCTTATGTAAGGGATGACTGACCTTTTCTGTAATAATGCCTGGCCACAGTATAGGGCACCAAACAGCATAGCCAGAATGAGAGGTTAAACTAGAAAATAATGTGACAGCTAGACCGATTTTTCGATGTACACGGTAAATGGGCAGAACTCCCCTTTTAAACCAAACTGAGGGATAGATAGGAAGCTGCACTGATGACCTCAAAGTATACAAGCAGGTCACCAGAGTTGATCTTACCTAAAAGGTCATAGTTCTCCTCATGGGCACAGTTTTAACTCGCAGGAAAATACTAAGTGTCAGAATTTGCCCATGACCATAGTTTCCCTAGCTCACCCTAATATTAAAAAAATCTCCAAAAATCAGGGTTGGGTTGAGCACCCCCTTGACTGACATCATAGAGGCTGCCTCCTTGGTCTACTTTATTAGAGACCAGGAGAACGAGGAGCAAGCTAGCAGCAGGAGTGATGTAAGGATAGGCAACAGGCTGGTCAATGGCTGTTCTGCACGGTGATCTGCCGTCAAGGAGACCCAGCAAGGCCAGTGCACCCCAAACAGCACCTGTTGCCGATATAAGGAGCCAGGACATTGGGCAAGCAGCTGTCATGACAGCAACTGCCTTCTGTCAGCTCTGCCAAGAGCAAGGCCACTGGACACGGAACTGCCCTGGGTGTCGAAGGACTCCTGGTTCAGAACCGAAGACCCTGTGGTCCCGAGCTAAAAAGCCTTTGGCTCTGCCCAGCTTCCAGCTCCAGCCACTGCTATTGAGGGGATGGCCCAGGGTCAGTCAAATGCAAGTTGCCTATTTCTATCAGCCTCCTATTCAGCTCTCCTTCTAGTCCAGCCATGTAATGCAAGTCAACAGGGTGCATCCCTTAAAGGAGATTTGCATCTCTTGCAATTCCCTTCCAGCACCCCATGGATAGGTCTGGGCCTCACACACCCAGCCAGGCCTTAAAAGTCTATCCAATAGTATTAAGCTTAGAAAGCCCTCCCTGCCAATTCCTAAAAACGGGGCTTTCAGTAACAGCTAATTCAGATAGTCTTGCACTTATTTGGACAGGTCCTCACTGAGGAGTTAAAGTGCCTATCTCTTGAGGGGGGTGCACAATAATCCATAATTTAGATGGTTAAATGTGAATAAGTCTGTCTCCTTTCCCAACCTGAGACTCTAGTCTGGTACATTGGCTTAACTTCCTAGCAAAACTAGCTACTAGGTATCCAGAGGAAAACAAAGCATTGCTAGTCCATTAGAGTGTTAATTATTTAACCCTTATCCTCACCCCTGGGGAGAGAAAACCTGCCCCTGAGAGGATATGGGCCATGCAACAAATTCCTACTTCTGCAAACTTCAGGCAGTCCCAGTTTTCTCTATCAGGTTCCTAGATACAGGGAAACAGCACAGTTCCTAAACCAGGCTCTCGACAGGCAGCCAAAGCAGAGCCCCCTCCTTTGGGGGAAAGAGCAAACCACAGCCTTTGCTCAGCTCAAGGATGCTATGACTAAAGCCCCTGTACTAGGACTGCCAAACCCAGAGAAACCCTACCAGCTGTATGTCACTGGGAGGCAGGGAGTCACCTTACAAGGGTTAACTCAGGATCTGGGACCTGCTAAGCAACTTGTGGGCTACTTTTCTAAAACCTTAGACATGGTTGCACAAGGATGGCCTCCACTGCCTAAGGGTGATAGCAGCAGCTGCCTTGCTGACAGAGGAGGTATCAAGAATTACATTAGAGCAAAATATTGCCCTTTATACCTCACATCAAATAAATTCCCTACTAGAGCAAAAGGGCTCTCACTGGCTCACAAATAGCAGGATACTAAAATATCAGGTCCTCCTTCTAAAAAACCCTCAGGTAAAAATAAGGCATTGCTCTTCTCTAAACCCAGCTACTTTAATGCCAGTCCCAGGGGAAAGTAGTCCCCTCTACTCCTGTACTGAGACTATACACTTGATCTATGCCAGCAGAAGGGACCTAAGAGACAGCCCCCTAACTAACGCAGATGAAGTTTGGTTCAGACAGAAGCAGTTTTGTTAGGCAAGACCTGCTTCTCAGAGCATGCAACAATTACGGCATGACACGTTATTGAAGCGTGCTCTGCCCCCAGGAACTTTTGCTCAGTTAACAGAACTGATCACTTAACCAGAGCTCTAGAACTAGGTAAGGACAAGAGAAAATAACTCCCAGGGTCTATACAGCAAAAGGGAATCTACCCCGGGGAAGACTGGCAAATAGATTTTATACAGATGCCACTCGCTATAGGTACCTGCTTGTACTTATAGACGCCTTTACTGGGTGGGTAGAAGCCTTCCCAACCAGGACTGAAAGCTCAGGAAGTGACCAAAACTTTCCTAAAGGAAGTTATTCCACGCTTTTGTCTCCCAGAATCTTTACAAAATGAAAATGGGCCTTCTTCCATCTCCCAGACTATACAAGGGATTTGTGAGGCCCTAGGAATAACTCTGCACCTTCACTCTGCATGGAGACCTCAGTCTTCTGGTAAGAGCCAACCAGGCTCTATGGAAAACATCACAGGTATAGAAATGTGTGCTTGGTAAGAAAGATTAAAAAGAAAAGAGTGTTCTTGGTAAGAAAGGTTAAGAAGGAAAGAGTTTTTAATAAGGAAGGGACATGGTTTGTAAAGATGACTTTATCCTGATGGCTAGTTTACTCTAGACTGGAATGGAAATAATGGAATGTTTAAAGTAAGTTAAAGAGGGTGTGTGGAAGTCACAAAAGGTTATGAAGGAAAATACTGGACATGCTAACTGCTGCTCCAAGAGATATATGTGCCATGCTCCAGGAAAAATATTGTCTCTGGGTCAATCAGACTAGACAGGTACAAATCCAAATTTGTACTTTTCCTGGACAAAGCCAAACACCTCCACGACCAGGCCAAGCAAGGCTGGGATTTCTGGCCTGACATCTGGTCATGGAAATCCTGGCTATTTCCTCTCCTTGGCCCAATAACTTCTGTAATCTTGCTGCTTCTCTTTGGACCGTGTGTTTTTAATGCCCTTGTTCATTTTGTCTCTAACAGACTAAAAGCTGTCGAACTCCAAATGGTCGTCAGACAAGGCTTCCAGCCCATTCCATTGGATGACCTGAGCAGCCCTCTGGACCGAGCAGCACAGTCTTTCCAAGGCCACTGTTGCACACCATAAGACAGATAGCAAGAGGAAATACCCAAATCCCCCCTCAACGCCCACATGCCAGCTTTGAAGAAGTTACAGAAAACGGAACTTCATCCATAATCCCAAAGAAGAATTTTGGGTATTACCTCTTGAGGGGGGAATGTTAGGTAGGAAGTTAATTATGAGCTTATGTGTGTGTGACATAAAGGCCTAAGGAAAAGACATCTATGTCCAGCGTATGCATCTGCACCTCAGAGTGATCCTGGCAGCCCGGCAACATTCCAGGGGCAGTCAGGCCTCCACATCCTACCCTGCCCCCTTCTACCTGATAACCTGCCTGGTGGGGGTCCCCGCCGCTTCTCCCAGGTATAGCCCAGTATCTGCATTTCAAACACCCTGCTCTGGATCCCCACTCTCCAGGAGGTCTTGCTCACCCTTCCTCCAAACCAAGGATGGCGCCAGCTAGCCTTCCTCCTGACTGATACCTTCAGGGAAAAACTCTGATAGGAGTTTTTCTATTTACATCCAAAAAGCCCTTTGTTCCAAGAGGAGCAGAGGTGGGAAAGCAAGACCCATCTCCTTAAAAACCCCTGGCCTCAACCGGACTGCACGCTCAGCCCTCTGCCGGTCTGCTGAGCCGCCCGCCTGACCTGGTCAGGTGTACTCTCTCTCCACTGCCCCCCCCACACTCTCTGGAGAGGTGCCCATCCGTTTTCACTGATGTCCCTTCCCTAATAAACTTTGCTATTTTACCTCCCACTAAAAAAAAAAAAAACAGGAAAATGAAATGTAACACTTGTCAAGAGGGGACAGCTCTGAATCCCCTCCAAATCAAGTGTGAATGAGATTTCCAGGTGTATTCAATTGACAGCATTCAGGTCTCCTGCTAGGTAATCACCTAAATTTGTTCTGGGTTTGTGTTTGTTTTGCCTTCTTCCTTTCTGAATGTTGTATTCTGACACCACACAAAACGAGTTTAGGCAAAGTATTCATAATAAAATACAAAACACAATAAATAGGCATTTCATGCTTAGAAATCAAAACACAGAAATAGAAAACACAGTAAACTGGCATTTCATGCTTAGAAATCTACAGGCAACATGACCAAGATAAGTTAATGTGTTTAGAAAATGAAATGTAACACTTTGTCAAGAGGGGACAGCTCTGAATCCCCTCCAAATCGAGTGTGAATGAGATTTTCAGGTGTATTCAATCGGTCGCATTCAGGTCTCCTGCTAGGCAATTACCTCAATTTGTTCTGGGTTTGTGTTTGTTTTGCCTTCTTCCTTTCTGAATTTTGCATTCTGACACCATACAAAAACGAGTTTAGGCAGAGTATTCATAATGAAATAAAAAACAAAGCAAATTGGTGTTTCATGCTTAGAAATCTACAGGCAACACAACCAACATAATTTATGTGTTTTGGAAAATGAAATATAACTCTTTTGCCGAGGAGACAGCTCTGAATTCCCTCCAAATCGTGTGTGAATGGGAATTTCAGGTGTATCAATCGGCAGTATTTAGGTCTGTTGGTAGGCAATTGACTCAATTTGTCCTGGGTTTGTGTTTGTTTTGCCTTCTTCCTTTCTGAATTTTGCATTCTGACGACACCATACAAAAACGAGTTTAGGCAGAGTATCGCAATGAAATAAAAAACAAAGCAAATTGGCTTTTCATGCTTAGAAATCTACAGACAACACGACCAAGATATGGTTATGTGTTTTGGAAAATGAAATATAACACTTGTCAAGAGGGGACAGCTCTGAATCCCCTCCAAATCGAGTGTGAATGAGATTTTCAGGTGTATTAAATCAGCAGCATTCAGATCTCTTGATTGGCAATCGCCTAAATTTGTTCTGGGTTTGTGTTTGTTTTACCTACTTCCTTTCCAAATTTTGTATTCTGAGAAAACGCAAAAATGAGGTAAGGCAGGGTTTACAAAGCAATAAATAACACAGAAAACAGCGTTTCCTGCTTAGATATCTACAGGCAACACGACAAAGATAAGGTTATGTGTTTTGGATAATAAAATATAACACTATTGCCGAGGAGAATGCTCTGAATTCCCTCCAAATCGTGTGTGAATGGGAATTTCAAGTGTATTCAATCGGCAGCATTCAGGTCTCCTGCTAGGCAATTTCCTAAATTTGTTCTGGGTTTGTGTTTGTTTTCCCTTCTTCCTTTCTGAATTTTGCATTCTGACAGTATACAAAAGCAAGTTTAGGCAGAGTATTCATAATAAAATATAAAACACAGGAAACTTGCAATTCGTGCTTAGAAATCTACAGGCAACAAGACCAAGATGATTTTTTGTATTTTGAAAATGAAATGTAACCCTTTTCCAGAGGGGCAGCTCTGATTTCCCTCTAATTCGAGTGTCAATGGGATTTTCAGGTGTATAAAATCATCCGCATTCAGGTCTCTTGATTGGCAATTGCCTAAAGGTGTTCTGGGTTTGTGTTTGTTTTGCCTTCTTCCTTTCTGTATTTTGTATTCTGACACCATACAAAAACGAGTTTAGGCAGAGTATTCATAATAAAATCAAATTCATGATATTGGCATTTTATCCTTACAAATCTTCAGAGAACATGACCAAGATAAGGTTATGTGTTTTGGAAAATGAAATGTAACCCTTTTCCAGAGGGGACAGCTCTGAATTCCCTTCAAATCGAGTGTGAATGGGATTTTCAGGTGTATTCCATCAGCAGCATTCAGGTCTCTTGCTAGGCAATTGCCTAAATTTGTTCTGGGTTTGTGTTTGTTTTGCCTTCTTCCTTTCTGAATTTTGTATTCTGACACCATACAAAAACGAGTTTAGGCAGAGTATTCATAATCAAATAAAAAACAAAGGAAATTGGCGTTTCATGCTTAGAAATCTACAGGCTACCCGACCAAGATAAGGTTATGTGTTTTGGAAAATGAAATATAACACTTTTGCCGAGGGGAATGCTCTGAATTCCCTCCAAATCATGTGTGAATGGGAATTTCAGGTGTATACAATCGGCAGCATTCAGGTCTCCTGGTAGGCAATTGCCTCAATTTGTTCTGGGTTTGTGTTTGTTTTGCCTTCTTCCTTTCTGAATTTTGTATTCTGAAACCATTCAAAAACGAGTTTAGGCAGAGTATTCATAATGAAATAAAAATCAAAGGAAATTGGCGTTTCATGCTTAGAAATCTACAGGCAACACGACCAACATAAGGTTATATGTTTTGGAAAATGAAATGTAACACTTTTGCCGAGGGGAAAGCTCTGAATTCCCACCAAATCATGTGTGAATGGGATTTTCAGGTGTATTCCATCGGCAGCATTCAGGTCTCCTGCTAGGCAATTGCCTAAATTTGTTCTGGGTTTGTGTTTGTTTTGCCTTATTCTTTTCTGAATTTTGCATTCTGACAGTATACAAAAAGGATTTAGGCAGAGTATTCATAATAAAATACAAAACACAGTAAACTTGCAATTCATGCTTAGAAATCTACAGGCAACACGACCAAGATGATTTTTTGTATTTTGAAAATGAAATGTGGCCGGCGCCGTGGCTCAACAGGCTAATCCTCCGCCTTGCGGCGCCGGCACACCGGGTTCTACTCCCGGTCGGGGCACCGGATTCTGTCCCGGTTGTCCCTCTTCCAGGCCAGCCCTCTGCTGTGGCCCAGGAGTGCAGTGGAGGATGGCCCAAGTGCTTGGGCCCTGCACCCCATGGGAGACCAGAATAAGCACCTAGCTCCTGGCTCCTGCCATCGGATGAGTGTGGTGCGCCGGCCGCAGCGCGCCAACCGCGGCGCCCATTGGAGGGTGAACCAAAGGCAAAGGAAGACCTTTCTCTCTGCCTCTCTCTCTCACTGTCCACTCTGCCTGTAAAAAAAAAAAAAATGAAAATGAAATGTAACCCTTTTCCAGAAGGGACAACTCTGATTTCCCTCTAAATCGAGTGTCAACGGGATTTTCAGGTGTATAAAATCGTCAGCATTCAGGTCTCTTGATAGGCAATTGCCTAAACGTGTTCTGGGTTTGTGTTTGTTTTGCCTTCTTCCTTTCTGAATTTTGTATTCTGACACCATACAAAAACGAGTTTAGGCATAGTATTCATAATAAAATCAAAACTCAGGAAATTGGCATTTTATGCTTAGAAATCTACAGACAACACGACCAAGATAAGGTTATGTGTTTTGGAAAATGAAATGTAACACTTGTCAAGAGGGGACAGCTCTGAATTCCCTTCAAATCGAGTGTGAATGGGATTTTCAGGTGTATTCAATCGGCAGCATTCAGGTCTCCTGCTAGGCAATTGCCTAAATTTGTTTTGGGTATATGTTTGTTTTGCCTTCTTCCTTTCTGAATTTTGTATTCTGACACCATACAAAAACGAGTTTAGGCAGAGTATTCATAATGAAATAAAAAACAAAGGAAATTGGCGTTTCATGCTTAGAAATCTACAGGCAACACAACCAACATAAGGTTATGTGTTTTGGAAAATGAAATGTAACACTTATGCCGAGGGGACAGCTCTGAATTCCCTCCAAATCATGTGTGAATGGGAATTTCAGGTGTATACAATCGGCAGCATTCAGGTCTCCTGCTAGGCAATTGCCTCAATTTGTTCTGGGTTTGTGTTTGTTTTGCCTTCTTCCTTTCTGAATTTTGCATTCTGACACCATACAAAAATGAGTTTAGGCAGAAGACTCATAATGAAATAAAAAACAAAGCTAATTGGTGATTCATGCTTAGAAATCTACCGGCAACACAACCAACAGAAGGTTATGTGTTTTGGAAAATGAAATATAACACTTTTGCCGAAGGGACAACTCTGAATTCCCTCCAAATCCAGTGTGAATGGGATTTTCAGGTGTATTCAATTGTCAGCATTCAGGTCTCTTGATTGGCAATTGCCTCAATTTGTTCTGGGTTTGTGTTTGTTTTGCCTTCTTCCTTTCTGAATGTTGTATTCTGACACCACACAAAACGAGTTTAGGCAAAGTATTCATAATAAAATACAAAACACAATAAATTGGCATTTCATGCTTAGAAATCTACAGGCAACACGACCAAGATAATGTTATGTGTTTTGGAAAATGAAATGTGACACTTGTCAAGAGGGGACAGATCTGAATCCACTCCAAATCGAATGTGAATGAGATTTTCAGGTGTATTCAATCAGCAGCATTCAGGTCTCTTGATTGGCAATCATCTAAATTTGTTTTGGGTTTGTGTTTGAAATGCCTTCTTCCTTTGCAAATTTTGTATTCTGACACCACACAAAAATGAGGTTAGGCAGAGTCCACAAAGTAATGAATAACATAGGAAACGGCATTTCATGCTTAGAAATCTACAGGCAACACGAACAAGATAAGGCTATGTGTTTTGGAAAATGAAATATAACACTTTTGCCGAGGGGAATGCTCTGAATTCCCTCCAAATCATGTGCGAATGGGACTTTCAGGTGTATTCAATCGGCAGCATTCAGGTCTCCTGGTAGGCAATTGCCTCAATTTGTTCTTGGTTTGTGTTTGTTTTGCCTTCTTCCTTTCTGAATGTTGCATTCTGACACCACACAAAAGGAGTTTAGGCAAAGTATTCATAATAAAATACAAAACACAATAAATTGGCATTTCATGCTTAGAAATCTACAGGCAAAACGACCAAGATAAGGTTATGTGTTTTGGAAAATGAAATGTAACACTTTTGCCGAGGGGAATGCTCTGAATTCCCTCCAAATCCAGTGTGAATGGGATTTTCAGGTGTATTCCATCGGCAGATTTCAGCTCTCCTGGTAGGCAATTGCCTAAATTTGTTCTGGGTTTGTGTTTGTTTTGCCTTCTTCTTTTCTAAATTTTGTATTCTGACACCATACAAAAATGAGGTAGGCGGAGTCCATAAAGCAATAAATAACACAGGAAATGGCGTTTCATGCGTAGAAATCTACAGAAAACACGACGAAGATGAGGTTTTCTGTTTTGGCAAATGAAATATAACCCTTTTCCAGAGGGGACAGCTCTGAATTCCCTCTAAATCGAGTGTGAATGGGATTTTCAGCTGTATTCAATCGGCAGCATTCAGGTCTTTTGATTGGGAATTGCCTCAATTTGTTCTGGGTTTATGTTTGTTTTGCCTTCTTCCTTTCTGAATTTGCATTCTGACACCATACAAAAACGAGTTTAGGCAGAGTATTGAGAATAAAATCAAAACTCAGGAAATTGGCATTTTATCCTTATAAATCCACACACAACACGACCAAGATAAGGTTATGTGTTTTGGAAAATGAAATGCAACACTTTTCCAGAGGGGACAGCTCTGAATTCCCTTCAAATCATGTGTGAATGTGTTTTCAGGTTTATTCAATTGTCAGCATTCAGGTTTCCTGGTAGGCAATTGCCTAAATTTGTTCTGGGTTTGTGTTTGTTTTGCCTTCTTCCTTTCTGAATTTTGTATTCTGACAGCATACAAAAATGTGGTAGGCGGAGTCCATAAAGCAATAAATAACACAGGAAATGGCGTTTCATGCTTAGAAATCTACAGAAAACACGACCAAGATGAGGTTTTCTGTTTTGGCAAATGAAATATAGCCCTTTTCCAGAGGGTACAGCTCTGAATTCCCTCCAATTCGAGTGTGAATGGGATTTTCAGCTGTATTCAATCGGCAGCATTCAGGGCTTTTGATTGGGAATTGCCTCAATTAGTTCTGGGTTTCTGTTTGTTTTGCCTTCTTCCACTCTGAATTTTGCATTCTGACACCATACAAAAAAGAGTTTAGGCAGAGTATTCATAATGAAATAGAAACACAGTAAACTTGCATTTCATGCTTAGAAATCTACAGGCAACACAACCAATATGATTTTTTGTATTTTGGAAAATGAAATGTAACTCTTTTGCCGAAGGGACAACTCTGAATTCCCTCCAAATCTAGTGAGAAAAGGATTTTCAGATGTATTCAATTGGCAGCATTCAGGTCTTTTGATTGGGAATTGCCTCAATTTGTTCTGGGTTTGTGTTTGTTTTGCCTTCTTCCTTTCTGAATGTTGCATTCTGACACCATACAAAAATGAGTTTAGGCAAAGTATTCATAATAAAATACAAAACACAATAAATTGGCATTTCATGCTGAGAAATCTACAGGCAACACGACCAAGATAAGGTTATGTGTTTTGGAAAATGAAATATAACACTTTTGCCGAGGGGAATGCTCTGAATTCCCTCCAAATCATGTGTGAATAGGAATTTCAGGTGTATACAATCGGCAGCATTCAGGTGTCTTGATGGGCAATTGCCTCAATTTGTTCTGGGTTTGTGTTTGTTTGGCCTTCTTGCTTTCCAAATATTGTATTCTGACACCCTACAAATATGAGTTTAGGCAGAGTATTCATAATGAAATAAAATCAAAGGAAATTGTCGTTTCATGCTTACAAATCTACAGGCAATACGACCAACATAAGGTTATGTGTTTTGGAAAATGAAATGTAACACTTTTGCCTAGGGGAATGCTCTGAATTCCCTCCAAATCATGTGTGAATGGGATTTTCAGGTGTATTCCATCAGCAGCATTCAGTTCTCCTGTTAGGCAATTGCCTCAATTTGTTCTGGGTTTGTGTTTGTTTTGCCTTCTTCCTTTCTGAATTTTGCATTCTGACACCATACAAAAACGAGTTTAGGCAGAGTATTCATAATAAAATCAAAACTCAGGAAATTGGCTTTTTATCCTTATAAATCTAGAGACAACACGACTAAGATAAGGTTATGTGTTTTGGAAAATGAAATGTAACTCTTTTCCAGAGGGGACAGCTCTGAATTCCCTTCAAATCTAGTGTGAATGGGATTTTCATTTGTATTCAATTGTCAGCATTCAGGTCTCTTGATTGGCAATTGCCTAAATTTGTTCTGGGTTTATGTTTGTTTTGCCTTCTTCCTTTCTGAATTTTGTATTCTGACACCATACAAAAACGAGTTTATGCAGATTTTTCATAATGAAATAGAAGCACAGTAAACTTGCATTTCATGCTTAGAAATCTACAGGGAACATGACCAATATGATTTTTTGTATTTTGGAAAATGAAATGTAACCAATTTGCGGAAGGGACAGCTCTGAATTCCATCCAAGTCCAGTGTGAATGGGATTTTCATGTGTCTTCAATTGGCAGCATTCAGATCTGTTGATTGGCAATTGCCTTAATTTGTTCTGGTTTTGTGTTTGTTTTGCCTTCTTCCTTTCTGAATGTTGTATTCTGACACCATACAAAAATGAGTTTAGGGAGAGTATTCATAATGAAATAAAAAACAAATCAAATTGGCGTTTCATGCTGAGAAATCTACAGACAAAACGACCAAGATGAGGTTTTCTGTTTTGGCAAATGAAATATAACCCTTTTCCAGAGGGGACAGCTCTGAATTCCCTTCAAATCGAGTGTGAATGGGATTTTCAGCTGTATTCAATCGGCAGCATTCAGGTCTCTTGATTGGCAATTGCCGCAATTTGTTCTGGGTTTGTTTTTGTTTTGCCTTCTTCCTTTCTGAATTTTGCATCTGACAGTATACAAAAACGAGTTTTGGCAGAGTATTCGTAATAAAATACAAAACACAGTAAACTTGCAATTCATGCTTAGAAATCTGCAGGCAACACGACCAAGATGATTTTTTGTATTTTGAAAAATGAAATGTAACACTTTTCCAGAGGAGACAGCTCTGATTTCCCTCCAAATCGAGTGTGAATGGGATTTTCAGGTATATAAAATCGTCAGCATTCAGGTCTCTTGATTGGCAATTGCCTAAACGTGTTCTGGGTTTCTGTTTGTTTTGCCTTCTTCCTTTCTGAATTTTGTATTCTGACACCATACAAAAACGAGTTTAGGCAGAGTATACATAATGAAATAAAAAACAAACTAAATTGGCATTTCATGCTTAGAAATCTACCGGCAACACAACCAAGATAAGCTTATGTGTTTTGGAAAATGAAATATAACACTTTTGCCGAGGGGAATGCTCTGAATTCCCTCCAAATCATGTGTGAATGGGAATTTCAGGTTTATACAATCGGCAGCATTCAGGTCTCCTGCTAGGTAATTGCCTAAATTTGTTCTGGGGTTGTGTTTGTTTTGCCTTCTTCCTTTCTGAATTTTGCATTCTGACACTATACAAAAATGAGCTTAGGCAGAGTATTCATAATAAAATCAAAACTCAGGAAATTGGCATTTTATCCTTATAAATCTGCAGGCAACACGACCAAGATAAGGTTATGTGTTTTGGAAAATGAAATGCAACACTTTTCCAGAGGGGACAGCTCTGAATTCCCTCCAAATTATGTGTGAATGGGTTTTCAGGTGTATTCAATTGTCAGCATTCAGGTCTCTTGATTGGCAATTGCCTCAATTTGTTCTGGGTTTGTGTTTGTTTTGCCTTCTTCCTTTCTGAATGTTGTATTCTGACACCACACAAAACGAGTTTAGGCAAAGTATTCATAATAAAATACAAAACACAATAAATAGGCATTTCATGCTTAGAAATCTACAGACAACTTGACCAAGATGAGGATTTCTGTTTTGGCAAATGAAATATAGCCCTTTTCCAGAGGGGACAGCTCTGAATTCCCTCCAAATCGAGTGTGAATGGGATTTTCAGGTGTATTCCATCGGCAGCATTCAGGTCTCCTGGTAGGCAATTGCCTCAATTTGTTCTGGGTTTGTGTTTGTTTTGCCTTCTTCCTTTCTGAATTTTCTATTCTGACACCACACAAAACGAGTTTAGGCAAAGTATTCATAATAAAATACAAAACACAATAAATTGGCATTTCATGCTTAGAAATCTACAGGCAACATGACCAAGATAAGGTTACGTGTTTTGGAAAATGAAATGTAACACTTTTCAAGGGGGGACAGCTCTGAATCCCCTCCAAATCGAGTGTGAATGAGATTTTCAGGTGTATTCAATCGGCAGCATTCAGGTCTCCTGCTAGGCAATTTCCTAAATTTGTTCTGGGTTTGTGTTTGTTTTCCCTTCTTCCTTTCTGAATTTTGCATTCTGACAGTATACAAAAGCAAGTTTAGGCAGAGTATTCATAATAAAATATAAAACACAGGAAACTTGCAATTCGTGCTTAGAAATCTACAGGCAACAAGACCAAGATGATTTTTTGTATTTTGAAAATGAAATGTAACCCTTTTCCAGAGGGGCAGCTCTGATTTCCCTCTAATTCGAGTGTCAATGGGATTTTCAGGTGTATAAAATCATCCGCATTCAGGTCTCTTGATTGGCAATTGCCTAAAGGTGTTCTGGGTTTGTGTTTGTTTTGCCTTCTTCCTTTCTGAATTTTGTATTCTGACACCATACAAAAACAAGTTTAGGCAGAGTATTCATAATAAAATCAAAACTCAGGAAATTGGCATTTTATACTTATGAATCTACAGACATCACGACGAAGATAAGGTTATGTGTTTTTGAAAATGACATGTAAACCTTTTCCAGAGGCGACAGCCCTGAATTCCCCTCAAATCGCGTGTGAATGGCATTTTCATGTCTATTCCATCGTCAGCATTCAGGTCTACTGCTAGGCAATTGCCTAAATTTGTTCTGGGTTTACGTTTGTTTTGCCTTCTTCCTTTCTGAATTTTGTATTCTGACACCATACAAAAACGAGTTTAGGCAGAGTATTCATAATGAAATAAAAAACAAACTAAATTGGCGTTTCATGCTTAGAAATCAACAGGCAACACGACCAACATAAGGTTATGTGTTTTGGAAAATGAAATATAACACTTTTGCCGAGGGGAATGCTCGGAATTCCCTCCAAATCATGTGTGAATGGGAATTTCAGGTGTATACAATCGTCAGCATTCAGGTCTCCTGCTAGGCAATTGCCTCAATTAGTTCTGGGTTTGTGTTTGTTTTGCCTTCTTCCTTTCTGAATTTTGCATTCTGACAGTATACAAAAACGAGTTTAGGCAGAGTCTTCATATAAAATACAAAATACAGTAAACTTGCAATTCATGCTTAGAAATCTATAGGAAACATGACCAAGATGATTTTTTGTATTTTGAAAATGAAATGTAACACTTTTCCAGAGGGGACAGCTCTGAATTCCCTTCAAATCCAGTGTGATTGGGATTTTCAGGTGTATAAAATCGGCAGCATTCAGGTCTCTTGATTGGCAATTGCCTAAATGTGTTCTGGGTTTGTGTTTGTTTTGCCTTCTTCCTTTCTGAATGTTGTATTCTGACACCATACAAAAATGTGGTAGGCGGAGTCCATAAAGCAATAAATAACAGAGGAAATGGCGTTTCATTCTTAGAAATGTATAGACAACACAACCAAGATGAGGTTTTCTCTTTTGGTAAATGAAATATAGCCCTTTTCCAGAGGGTACAGCTCTGAATTCCCTCCAAATCAAGAGTGAATGGGATTTTCAGCTGTATTCAATCGGCAGCATTCAGGTGTTTTGATTGGGAATTGCCTCAATTTGTTCCGGTTTGTGTTTGTTTTGCCTTCTTCCTTACTGAATGTTGCATTCTGACACCATACAAAAAGGAGTTTAGGCAAAGTGTTCATAATAAAATACTAAACACAATAAATTGGCAATTCATGCTTAGAAATCTACAGGCAACACGACCAAGATAAGGTAATTTGTTTTGGAAAGTGAAATCTAACACTTGTCAAGAGGGGACAGCTCTGAATTCCCTCCAAATCGAGTGTGAATGAATTTTCAGGTGCATTCAATCGGTAGCATTCAGGTCTCCAGCTAGGCAATTGCCTAAATTTGTTCTGGGTTTGTGTTTGTTTTTCTTTCTTCCTTTCCAAATTTTGTATTCTGACACCATACAAAAATGAGGTTAGGCAGAGTCCAGAAAGCAATAAATAACACAGAAAATGGAGTTTCATGCTTAGAAATGTACAGGAAACACGACCAAGATAAGGTTATGTGTTTTTGAAAATGAAATATAACACTTTTGCCGAGGGGAATGCTCTGAATTCCCTCCAAATCATGTGTGAGGGGTAATTTCAGGTGTATACAATCGGCAGCATTCAGGTCTCCTGCTAGGCAATTGGCTAAATTTGTTCTGGGTTTGTGTTTCTTTTGCCTTCTTCCATTCTGAATTTTGCATTCTGACACCATACAAAAATGAGGTTAGGCAGAGTATTCATAATGAAATAGAAACACAGTAAACTTGCATTTCATGCTTAGAAATCTACAGGAAACACGACCAATATGATTTTTTGTATTTTGGAAAACGAAATGTAACCCTTTTGCCGAAGGGACAGCTCTGAATTCCATCCAAATCCAGTGTGAATGGGATTTTCAGGTGTATTCAATCGGCAGCATTCAGGTCTCTTGATTGGGAATTGCCTCAATTTGTTCTGGGTTTGTGTTTGTTTTGCCTTCTTCCTTTCTGAATGTTGTATTCTCACACCACACAAAACGAGTTTAGGCAAAGTATTCATAATAAAATGCAAAACACAATTTATTGGCATTTCATTCTTAGAAATTTACAGACAACCCAACCAAGATAAGATTATGTGTTTTGGAAAATGAAATGTAACACTTGTCAACAGGGAACAGCTCTGAATTTGCTCCAAATCGAGTTTGAATGAGATTTTCAGGAGTATTCAATCGGCAGCATTCACGTCTCTTGATTGGCAATTGTCTAAATTTGTTCTGGTTTTGTGTTTGTTTTACTTTCTTCCTTTCTGAATTTTGTATTCTGACACCATACAAAAATGAGTTTAGGGAGAGTATTCATAATGAAATAAAAAGCAAAGCAATTGGGCGTTTCATGCTTAGAAATCTACAGGCAACACGACCAAGATAAGGTTATGTGTTTTGGAAAATGATTGGAAATTGCCTAGAAAATTAATCAATTTTTAAAAAAAATATATCATGTAGGATCTCTGTCCTTAATGTGCTATACATTGTGAATTAATACTATAACTAGTACTCCAACAGTATTTTTCACTTTGTGTTGCTATGTGAGGGCAAACTGTTGAAATCTTTACTTAATATATAGCAAACTGATCTTCTGTATATAAAGAGAATTGAAAATGAATCTTGATGTGAAGCAAGGGTAGAGGGAGTGGGAAAGGGGAGGGTTGCGGGTGGGGGGGAAGTTATGGGGGGGGAAGCCATTGTAATCTATAAGCTGTATTTTGGAAATTTATATTCTTTAAATAAAAGTGTTATAAAAAGAAAAAAAAAGAAATCTACAGGCAACACGACCAAGATAAGGTTATGTGTTTTGGAAAATGAAATGTACACTTTTCCAGAGGGGACAGCTCTGAATCCCCTTCAAATCGAGTGTGAATGAGATTTTCACATGTATTCAATCAGCAGCATTCAGGTCTCTTGACTGGGAATTGCCTCAATTTGTTCTGGGTTTGTGTTTGTTTTGCCTTCTTCCTTTCTGAATTTTGTATTCTGACACCATACAAAAATGAGGTAGGCGGAGTCCATAAAGCAATAAATAACACAGAAAATGGCGTTTATGCTTAGAAATCTACAGACAACACGACCCAGATGAGGTTTTCTGTTTTGGCAAACTGTTGTACCTGAGCGAGTGCAAACAAAGGAGCTCCACACATTGATAAAATTTGATGGTCCTTTATTGCCGGCGGTGGAGAGTGGGCTCATGCCCTAAAGAACTCTCGACCCTGAAGTCCAAAGTAACAGGGTTTATAAAGGCAAAAACCACAAAATCGGGAGGGGAATTCATGGTTGCTAGGAACAGGGGGAATACATGGTTACGGGGTGAAGCTGACCTAAAACCTATGCAAAACTAGTATCAATTATAATCTTGACAATACCAGTTACAATCTTATAATCCTGACATTAATCCAGGTATTGGTTAGGACATAGACAAATTACATTTTTATCATTAACCCAGGTGTAACCTTTTTACTTTTAAGCTTGAACAATTATGCTAGGGGGTTTCTATACTCTGCCAAGGGTGATGTAGTGCACTGCTATTGTCTGACTATTTGAGATCATAGTTTCAGACCAGAGTCTCACGGGGGGGGGGGGTGCTTTCCCAGAATGGAGTCTCAACTGCTCCAAAATGGAGTCCCTACTTTCAAGGTGCTACTTCATTCCCCCCTTTTTGTTTTGAGACTAATCAAATCCTTGATTCAGTCACATCATATGGATCAGGAAGGATATTTACAGTAGAGTAACAGGTATGTATATACATGAGTTTTGTTAGTAACTGGCTAAGAATGCAGGGGCCTACAATCAGTACAACCCCTTTAAGAGACTTTACCTGGCTGTGTAACATTAATTGGCATCTGGGGAGGACTTAGCTCACCCAGAACCAGGGCTGCTGTGCTGAGGGCAGCAGTGCCTGCCACACTGGACCCAGCTAGGACCAGAACTAACCTGGGGCCTTTTGGTGACAGCTGGAATGGGAGGTGTTAAGAGCTAGTGTTTGCTTTGGTGGACCCAGCCCCCCTGTTGCTAGATTTGGGTACAGAATATCACAGTGGGGAGAGTTAAGGTCAGGTTTTAGAGTAAATCTTTTGTTTACAGCTTACAGTCTGTATATACAAGGCATTTTGTTAAAGCCTGACAGGCCCACAGACACTTAGCCCAACCAGACAGTCTCAGTCCTCCTCCTCTTTAAATCCACACCCTACTATTGTAGGGACCCAGGGCGTCGATCTCATCTTGGCTACTTCCTGCTGACAGGGGGTCGTTGTCCTGGGGGCCCCTTAGGGTGTGGAGTGGGGAGTGGCAGTCAAAACAGGGTTCCAACAGGAGGTGGCCTCTTGAGGGGGCTGCAGTGTCAGCTTGTAGAACTTTTTATCCGAGGTTTTATGTGTATGGCCATCAAGAGTCGTACTGCTTTAAATCTGGAGAAAACAAATCTAACAAGCAGATTAAATACACAGGGTCTAAAACAAAGGACAGGGTCATTGTTAATTACATGGGGTACAGGAAGACACATCATAAAGGAGGTGTGAACCTCCTTAGGGCATGCACCCTGTTGACTCCCAGTTTCTAGCTGGCCTGGGAGCAGAGCTGGACTGAATAGGAGGTCAGTATGGAATAGGCAGAATCTTTGCAAGTAAATCTATAACTTTGTCTATAATGTTACTGACCCTAGGCTGTCCCCCTATGGCGGTGGTTACTTTGGAAACTGAGCAGAGTGAAGGGCTTTCCAGCTTAGAGCCAACAAGGTCTGCGGCTCTGACCTAGGAGTCCTTCGACTCCAGGGCAGTTCCGTTTCTAGTGACCCAGCTCTTGGCTGTCAGAGCTGCTGGAGCTCTTTAGAGGCTGGCTTCTGTCGTGACTGATGTGTGTCCGAAGCCCTGGCTTTCCACATCGAAAACCAATGCCATTTAGGGTGGACTGGCCTGTTGGGTCTCCTTGATGGCAGGTTGCTGTGTACAGCTGTTATTAATTGGCCTATCCTTACATTGCTCCTGCTGTCCAGCTAACTTTTTTTGTTTTTGTTTTTGTTAAAGTAGACCATAGAGGCCATTAGGATGTTAGCCAAGGGGGGTGTTTAATCCCATCACTAATCTTTGGTGGCCTGGGCTAGAAATGTGTTGTCACAGGCATGTATAAGATTAAACATGAAGACCATTTTATTTAAACCATTTTTAACCAATTAATATTTTTTTTATTAGTTTGGTTTGAAAAGGGGGGTTTTGCCTGTTTACTGTATCCATGGCAAAATAAATTTAGCTGTTACATGTGGCCAGGCACAATGACAGAAAAATGTTAGTCATTACTTTTATAAGTTTTGAAGATTTTAATTGTTAAATAACAACTTATAAAAGTACTTACCAAAAAGTTTAAAGTTTTTTTTTTTTAATTATAAGAGTACTTGTAGTTGAAAATATTTTTTACTATCTAACACAACTGTAACTTATTTGACAAGCCAACCCAAGCATAAACATGTGAATGACTTTGAAAAATTTTTGGTTTTTCTTAAATACCAAGTTTAAAACACCTGAGACAGAGATGTATTTAGGTAGGTAGGAAAAAGAAGTCCTTTGAAACCTAAAAGAGAACACACTTAAACACATGACCAACAATGTTTTAATTTTTATGAGTAGCAACTGTGACTGACAAAAGGCTTTAAGTGGTCATGGTTAAAATTATAAAACTTACTAGACAACAAGAAGAGGCACTTGTTTACTCCACACACTATTTTAGAAAGTACCTGTAAGATTTTTTAACCATTTATCCCTTTTTAGTTCTCTGGGCCTCCTTTTATTAAGATAGCCATCGTGACTGATAACACAGCAAAATTATTAGACTTTTGTAACTTTTGTACATTTGTTTGAGTAGACCAGATTTACTGTTACAAAGTGAACACTTAAATGTTTTAGAATGAGTATATATTTGACCAAACCTTAATTTTTTAATAAAAACACAGCTGTTTTTAAACTATCAGGACTAAAAGAGAGACAGAGAACACCAATAGGATACAAAATTGATGTTTTTTTTTTTTGTCAATGAAATCGGAAATAAAATCCTTAAATACAAGTTAGCCCATGGAATCATCCTGTAACTTGGAACAATTTTAACAGTGTCAGAACCAGGAAAGAGAAGAGAGCTTACTGGATCCGCCTTGAAAATGGCAGAGTCACCAATTAAATAAAAACTATTAAAAGAATAACAAATTTTAAAGACTATTTAAAAATACTAACATATATGTATTACAAAAACTTTATTGTTTTAAAAGAGAATCATATTTTAATTAATAGCTTTTGTATTTAGAAAATTTTTATTACCTTTTGTGACCTTTTTACACTTTTTACAATTTAAACTTGTTTTTTTTACAAACCTTTTTTATAACTGAAACCTGTTTTTTTTTTTTTTTAACTAATAACAGTTTTATACTTGTGGCCTTTTTATCTGCTGGATTTTAGATTTATATGGAAATAATTCTTCAAAAACCTGTAAATTAAGACAACATTTTTAAAATAAAATAACACATTAAATTTTAACCTTAGTTACTTTTAAGCAGTCTTGAATTATTTTTTATATATGGACTCTAATGAAGACATTTTTGTTAGACACATTTATCTCATTTACCTTTACCCAATTTATATTTAGCAGTTATACCTCAGTGACTTAACATGTTGATATTGTATCATACCTTCATCTGAATTAATGTCAAAATTACATTTACATGGAATTTTACTCTTTTTATAAAACTCCAGTTAGAAATCAATGACATAAACCAGAGATTGAAAAATCCACATCACGGCTGATTACCCATTATTATTTCTCATCCAGATCTGTAAAAACCAAGCCACAAAACTTTGGCAAGTTACAAGGCAATTTTTAAGGCAGCAATCTTTTTAGATAAAAGAGAGAAATTTTTGAACATACACTGAAAAGGTGTCCCCTTAGACTGAGCAGAGCCCATGTTCAGGGAAGGGACAGAGAGACTCCAGAGACAAGGGAATAAAGGGGACAAACAGGCAGGACAGGGAAAAGAGTTTACCTCCCAGGACTGAGGATGCAGACAGTACATCAGAAAGTGGCCACGAAACAGGAACAGAAACCAGTACATCCAGGAAAGGCCTTTCTTTATCCAGACCAGAGTCTCCTGTCCTAATGCCGTCGCACTTAAACGGAACGGAGACTGTATTGGTGTCTCGTCAGACTGCCAATACTCAGAAGGCGCCACCAGAAGACAGGAGTCGACTTACCAGAGGACCTAAGGCCAATTGGTCGGTGAAGAGGTCGAGTCGAGCCTCCCAGGTCGATGAATCGGGACATGGGGCCCTGGAACATCATCAGGGGGCGCCTCCCCTATGGCCGGAGCACCAACCTGGAAGGATCGGAGCGAGGTCTTCCCGGAGGTGGTCTCCATATCTCGCTGGGGCCTCCAAAATGTTGTACCTGAGCGAGTGCAAACAAAGGAGCTCCACACATTGATAAAATTTGATGGTCCTTTATTGCCGGCGGTGGAGAGTGGGCTCATGCCCTAAAGAACTCTCGACCCTGAAGTCCAAAGTAACAGGGTTTATAAAGGCAAAAACCACAAAATCGGGAGGGGAATTCATGGTTGCTAGGAACAGGGGGAATACATGGTTACGGGGTGAAGCTGACCTAAAACCTATGCAAAACTAGTATCAATTATAATCTTGACAATACCAGTTACAATCTTATAATCCTGACATTAATCCAGGTATTGGTTAGGACATAGACAAATTACATTTTTATCATTAACCCAGGTGTAACCTTTTTACTTTTAAGCTTGAACAATTATGCTAGGGGGTTTCTATACTCTGCCAAGGGTGATGTAGTGCACTGCTATTGTCTGACTATTTGAGATCATAGTTTCAGACCAGAGTCTCACGGGGGGGGGGGTGCTTTCCCAGAATGGAGTCTCAACTGCTCCAAAATGGAGTCCCTACTTTCAAGGTGCTACTTCAAAACGAAATATAACCCTTTTCCAGAGGGGACAGCTCTGAATTCCCTTCAAATCGAGTGTGAATGGGATTTTCAGGTGCATTCCATCGGCAGCATTCAGGTCTCCTGCTAGGCAATTGCCTAAATTTGTTCTGGGTTTGTGTTTGTTTTGCCTTATTCCTTTCTGAATTTTGCATTCTGACACTATACAAAAACGAGTTTAGGCAGAGTATTCATAATAAAATCAAAACTCAGGATATTGGCATTTTATCCTTATAAATCTACAGAAAACACGACCAAGATAAGGTTATATGTTTTGGAAAATGAAATGTAACCTTTTTCCAGAGGGGACAGCTCTGAATTCCCTCCAAATCGAGTGTGAATGGGATTTTCATGTGTATTCCATCGGCAGCATTCAGGTCTCCTGCTAGGCAATTGCCTAAATTTGTTCTGGGTTTGTGTTTGTTTTGCCTTCTTCCTTTCTGAATGTTGTATTCTGACACCATACAAAAACGAGTTTAGGCAGAGTATTCATAATGAAATAAAAAACAAAGTAAATTGGCATTTCATGCTTAGAAATATACAGGCAACACGACCAACATAAGGTTATGTGTTTTGGAAAATGAAATATAACACTTTTGCCGAGGGGAATGCTCTGAATTCCCTCCAAATCATGTGTGAATGGGAATTTCAGGTGTATACAATTGGCAGCATTCAGGTCTCCTGCTAGGCAATTGCCTCAATTTGTTCTGGGTTTGTGTTTGTTTTGCCTTCTTCCTTTCTGAATTTTGCATTCTGACACCACACAAAAGGAGTTTAGGCAAAGTATTCATAATAAAATACAAAACACAATAAATTGGCATTTCATGCTTAGAAATCTACAGGCAACACGACCAAGATAAGGTTATGTGTTTTGGAAAATGAAATGTAAGACTTGTCAAGAGGGGACAGCTCTGAATCCCCTCCAAATTGAGTGTGAATGAGATTTTCAGGTGTATTCAATCGGCAGGATTCAGGTCTCTTGATTGGGAATTGCCTCAATTTGTTCTGGGTTTGTGTTTGTTTTGCCTTCTTCCTTTCTGAATTTTGCATTCTGACAGTATACAAAAACGAGTTTAGGCAGAATATTCATAATAAAATCAAAACTCAGGAAATTGGCATTTTATCCTTATAAATCTACTGACAACAGGACCAAGATAAGGTTATGTGTTTTGGAAAATAAATTGTAACCCTTTTCCAGAGGGGACAGCTCTGAATTCCCTTCAAATTGAGTGTGAATGGGATTTTCAAGTGTATTCCATCGGCAGCATTCAGGTCTCATGCTAGGCAATTGGCTCAATTTGTTCTGGGTTTGTGTTTGTGTTTGTTTTGCCTTCTTCCTTTCTGAATTTTGTATTCTCACACCATACAAAAATGAGGTAGGCGTAGTCCATAAAGCAATAAATAACAGAGGAAATGGCGTTTCATTCTTAGAAATGTACAGACAACACGACCAAGATGAGGTTTTCTGTTTTGGTAAATGAAATATAGCCCTTTTCCAGAGGGTACAGCTCTGAATTCCCTCCAAATCGAGAGTGAATGGGATTTTCAGCTGTATTCAATCGGCAGCATTCAGGTCTTTTGATTGGGAATTGCCTCAATTTGTTCCGGTTTGTGTTTGTTTTGCCTTCTTCCTTACTGAATGTTGCATTCTGACACCATACAAAAAGGAGTTTAGGCAAAGTGTTCATAATAAAATACTAAACACAATAAATTGGCATTTCATGCTTAGAAATCTACAGGCAACACGACCAAGATAAGGTAATGTGTTTTGGAAAATGAAATGTAACACTTGTCAAGAGGGGACAGCTCTGATTTCCCTCCAAATCGAGTGTGAATGAGATTTTCAGGTGCATTCTATCGGTAGCATTCAGGTCTCCAGCTAGGCAATTGCCTAAATTTGTTCTGAGTTTGTGTTTGTTTTTCCTTCTTCCTTTCCAAATTTTGTATTCTGACACCATACAAAAATGAGGTTACGCAGAGTCCAGAAAGCAATAAATAACACAGAAAATGGCGTTTCATGCTTAGAAATGTAAAGGAAACACGACCAAGATAAGGTTATGTGTTTTGGAAAATGAAATATAACACTTTTGCCGAGGGGAATGCTCTGAATTCCCTCCAAATCATGTGTGAAGGGGAATTTCAGGTGTATATAATCGGCAGCATTCAGGTCTGTTGATTGGGAATTGCCTCAATTTGTTCTGGGTTTGTGTTTATTTTACTTTCTTCCTTTCTGAATGTTGTATTGTGACACCACACAAAACGAGTTTAGGCAAAGTATTCATAATAAAATGCAAAACACAATTTATTGGATTTCATGCTTAGAAATTTACAGACAACCCAAACAAGATAAGGCTATGTGTTTTGGAAAATGAAATGTAACACTTTTCAAGAGGGGACAGCTCTGAATTCCCTTCAAATCCAGTGTGAATGGGATTTTCATGTCTATTCAATCGGCAGCATTCAGGTCTCCTGCTAGGGAATTGCCTAAATTTGTTCTGGGTTTACGTTTGTTTTGCCTTCTTCCTTTCTGAATTTTGCATTCTGACACCATACAAATACGAGTTTAGGCAGAGTATTCATAATGAAATAAAAAACAAAGCAACTTGGCGTTTCATGCTTAGAAATTTACCAGCAACACAACAAAAGAAGGTTATGTGTTTTGGAAAATGAAATATAACAGTTTTGCCGAAGGGACAGCTCTGAATTCCCTCCAAATCCAGTGTGAATGGGATTTTCAGGTGTATTCAATTGTCAGCATTCAGGTCTCTTGATTGGCAATTGCCTCAATTTGCTCTGGGTTTGTGTTTGTTTTGCCTTCTTCCTTTCTGAATGTTGTATTCTGACACCATACAAAAGCGAATTTAGGCAGATTATTCATAATAAAATACAAAACAAAATAATTTGGCATTTCATGCTTAGAAATCTACAGGCAACACGACCAAGATAAGGTTATGTGTTTTGGAAAATGAAATGTAACCCTTTTCCAGAGGGGACAGCTATGAATTCCCTTAAACTCGAGTGTGAATGGGATTTTCAGGTGTATTTCATCAGCAGCATTCAGGTCTCCTTCTAGGCAATTGGCTAAATTTGTTCTGGGTTTGTGTTTGTTTTGCCTTCTTTCTTTCTGAATTTTGTATTCTGACACCATACAAAACCGAGTTTAGGCAGAGTATTCATATTGAAATAAAAAATAAAGGAAATTGGCGTTTCATGCTTAGAAATCTACAGGCAACCCGACCAAGATAAGGTTATGTGTTTTGGAAAATGAAATGTAACACTTTTGCCGAGGGGAATGCTTGGAATTCCCTCCAAATCCAGTGTGAATGGGAATTTCAGGTGTATACAATCGGCAGCATTCAGGTCTCCTGCTTGGCAATTGCCTAAATTTGTTCTGGGTTTGTGTTTGTTTTGCCTTCTTCCTTTCTGAATTTTGCATTCTGACACCATAAAAAAAAGAGTTTAGGCAGAGTATTCATAATGAAATAAAAAACAAAGGAAATTGGCGTTTCATGCTTAGAAATTTACCGGCAACCCAACCAATGTAAGGTTATGTGTTTTGGAAAATGAAATATAACACTTTTGCCGAGGGGAATGCTCTGAATTCCCTCCAAATCATGTGCGAATGGGACTTTCAGGTGTATTCAATCGGCAGCATTCAGGTCTCCTGGTAGGCAATTGCCTCAATTTGTTCTTGGTTTGTGTTTGTTTTGCCTTCTTCCTTTCTGAATTTTGCATTCTGACAGTATACAAAAATGAGGTTCGGCAGAGTATTCATAATAAAATACAAAACACAGTAAACTTGCAATTCATGCTTAGAAATCTACAGGCAATATGAACAAGATGATTTTTTGTTTTGAAAAATGAAATGTAACACTTGTCAAGAGGGGACAGCTCTGATTTCCCTCTAAATCGAGTGTAAATGGGATTTTCTGGTGTATAAAATCGTCAGCATTCAGGTCTCTTGATTGGCAATTGCCTAAACGCGTTCTGGGTTTGTGTTTGTTTTGCCTTCTTCCTTTCTGAATTTTGTATTCTGACACCATACAAAAACGAGTTTAGGCAGAGTATTCATAATAAAATCAAAACTCAGGTTATTGGCATTTTATCCTTATAAATACAGAAAACACGACCAGGATAAGGTTATATGTTTTGGAAAATGAAATATAACACTTTTGCCGAGGGGATGCTCTGAATTCCCTCCAAATCATGTGTGAATGGGAATTTCCGGTGTATACAATCGGCAGCATTCAGGTCTCCTGCTAGGCAATTGCCTAAATTTGTTCTGGGTTTGTGTTTGTTTTGCCTTCTTCCTTTCTGAATTTTGCATTCTGACACCACACAAAACGAGTTTTGGCAAAGTATTCATAATAAAATACAAAACACAATAAATTGGCATTTCATGCTTAGAAATCTACAGGAAACACGACCAAGATAAGGTTATGTGTTTTGTAAATGAAATGCAACTTTTTTCCAGAGGGGACAGCTCTGAATCCCCTCCAAATTGAGTGTGAATGAGATTTTCAGGTGTATTCAATGGGCAGCATTCAGGTCTCCTGCTAGGCAATTGCCTAAATTTGTTCTGGGTTTGTGTTTGTTTTGCCTTATTCCTTTCTGAATTTTGCATTCTGACACCATACAAAAACGAGTTTAGGCATAGTATTCATAATAAAATCAAAACTCAGGATATTGGCATTTTATCCTTATAAATCTACAGAAAACACGACCAAGATAAGGTTATATGTTTTGGAAAATGAAATGTAACCTTTTTCCAGAGGGGACAGCTCTGAATTCCCTCCAAATCGAGTGTGAATGGTATTTTCATGTGTATTCCATCGGCAGCATTCAGGTCTCCTGCTAGGCAATTGCCTAAATTTGTTCTGGGTTTGTGTTTGTTTTGCCTTCTTCCTTTCTGAATGTTGTATTCTGACACCATACAAAAACGAGTTTAGGCAGAGTATTCATAATGAAATAAAAAACAAAGTAAATTGGCATTTCATGCTTAGAAATATACAGGCAACACGACCAACATAAGGTTATGTGTTTTGGAAAATGAAATATAACACTTTTGCCGAGGGGAATGCTCTGAATTCCCTCCAAATCATGTGTGAATGGGAATTTCAGGTGTATACAATCGGCAGCATTCAGGTCTCCTGCTAGGCAATTGCCTCAATTTGTTCTGGGTTTGTGTTTGTTTTGCCTTCTTCCTTTCTGAATGTTGTATTCTCACACCACACAAAACGAGTTTAGTCAGAGTATTCATAATGAAATGCAAAATACAATTTATTGGCATTTCATGCTTATAAATTTACAGACAACAAAACCAAGATAAGGTTATGTGTTTTGGAAAATGAAATGTAACACTTGTCAACAGGGGACAGCTCTGAATTCCCTCCAAATCATGTTTAAATGAGATTTTCAGGAGTATTCAATCGGCAGCATTCACATCTCTTGATTGGCAATTGCCTAAATTTGTTCTGGTTTTGTGTATGTCTTACTTTCTTCCTTTCTGAATTTTGTATTCTGACACCATACAAAAATGAGTTTAGGGAAATTATTCATAATGAAATAAAAAGCAAAGCAAATTGGCGTTTCATGCTTAGAAATCTACAGGCAACAAGACCAAGATAAGGTTATGTGTTTTGGAAAATGAAATGTAACCCTTTTCCAGAGGGGACAGCTCTTAATCCCCTTCAAATCAAGTGTGAATGATATTTTCACATGTATTCAATCAGCAGCATTCAGGTCTCATGACTGGGAATTGCCTCAATTTGTTCTGGGTTTGTGTTTGTTTTGCCTTCTTCCTTTCTGAATTTTGTATTCTGACACCATACAAAAATGAGGTAGGCGGAGTCCATAAAGCAATAAATAACACAGAAAATGGCGTTTCATGCTTAGAAATCTACAGACAACACGACCCAGATGAGGTTTTCTGTTTTGGCAAATGAAATATAACCCTTTTCCAGAGGGGACAGCTCTGAATTCCTTTCAAATCGAGTGTGAATGGGATTTTCAGGTGCATTCCATCGGCAGCATTCAGGTCTCCTGCTAGGCAATTGCCTAAATTTGTTCTGGGTTTGTGTTTGTTATGCCTTATTCCTTTCTGAATTTTGCATACTGACACCATACTAAAACGAGTTTAGGCAGAGTATTCATAATGAAATAAAAAACAAAGTAAATTGGCATTTCATGCTTAGAAATCTACAGGCAACACGACCAAGATAAGGTTATGTGTTTTGGAAAATGAAATGTAACACTTTTGCCGAGGGGAATGCTCTGAATTCCCTGCAAATCATGTGTGAATCGGAATTTCAGGTGTATACCATCGGCAGCATTCAGGTCTCCTGCTAGGCAATTGCCTAAATTAGTTCTGGGTTTGTGTTTGTTTTGCCTTCTTCCTTTCAAATTTTGTATTTTGACACCATACAAAAACGAGTTTAGGCAGAGTATTCATAATGAAATAAAAAACAAAGGAAATTGGCATTTCATGCTTAGAAATCTACAGGCAACACGACCAAGATAAGGTTATGTGTTTTGGAAAATGAAATGTAACACTTTTCCAGAGGGAACAGCTCTGAATTCCCTTCATATCGAGTGTGAATGGGATTTTCAGGTGTATTCCATCGGCAGCATTCAGGTCTCCTGCTAGGCAATTGCCTCAATTTGTTCTGGGTTTGTGTTTGTTTTGCATTCTTCCTTTCTGAAGTTTGTATTCTGACACCATACAAAAATGAGGTAGGCGGAGTCCATAAAGCAATAAATAACAGAGGAAATGGTGTTTCACGCTTAGAAATCTACAGACAACACGACCAAGATGAGGTTTTCTCTTTTGGCAAATGAAATATAGCCCTTTTCTAGAGAGTACAGCGCTGAATTCCCTCCAAATCGAGAGTGAATGGGATTTTCAACTGTATTCAATTGGCAGCATACAGGTCTTTTGATTGGCAATTGCCTCAATTTGTTCTGGGTTTGTGTTTGTTTTGCCTTCTTCCTTACTGAATGTTGCATTCTGACACCATACAAAAAGGAGTTTAGGCAAAGAATTCATAATAAAATACTAAACACAATAAATTGGCATTTCATGCTTAGAAATCTACAGGCAACACGACCAAGGTAATGTAATGTGTTTTGGAAAATGAAATGTAACACTTGTCAAGAGGGGACAGCTCTGAATCCCCTCCAAATCGAGTGTGAATGAGATTTTCAGGAGTATTCAATCGGCAGCATTCAGGTCTCCTGCTAGGCAATCGCTTAAATTTGTTCTGGGTTTGTGTTTGTTTTTCCTTCTTCCTTTCCAAATTTTGTATTCTGACACCATACAAAAATGAGGTTACGCAGAGTCCAGAAAGCAATAAATAACACAGAAAATGGCGTTTCATGCTTAGAAATGTACAGGAAACACGACCAAGATAAGGTTATGTGTTTTGGAAAATGAAATATAACACTTTTGCCGAGGGGAATGCTCTGAATTCCCTCCAAATCATGTGTGAATGGGAATTTCAGGTGTATTCAATCGGCAGCATTCAGGTCTCGTGCTAGGCAATTGGCTAAATTTGTTCTGGGTTTGTGTTTGTTTTGCCTTCTTCCTTTCCAAATTTTCTATTCTGATTCCATACAAAAATAGGTAGGCGGAGTCCATAAAGCAATAAATAACACAGGAGATGGCGTTTCATGCTTAGAAATCTACAGACAACATGACCAAGATGAGGTTTTCTGTTTTGGCAAATGAAATATAACACTTTTCCAGAGGGGACATCTCTGAATCCCCTTCAAATCCAGTGTGAATGAGATTTTCAGGTGTATTCAATGGGCAGCATTCAGGTCTCCTGCTAGGCAATTGCCTAAATTTGTTCTGGGTTTGTGTTTGTTTTGCCTTATTCCTTTCTGAATTTTGCATTCTGACACCATACAAAAACGAGTTTAGGCATAGTATTCATAATAAAATCAAAACTCAGGATATTGGCATTTTATCCTTATAAATCTACAGAAAACACGACCAAGATAAGGTTATATGTTTTGGAAAATGAAATGTAACCTTTTTCCAGAGGGGACAGCTCTGAATTCCCTCCAAATCGAGTGTGAATGGTATTTTCATGTGTATTCCATCGGCAGCATTCAGGTCTCCTGCTAGGCAATTGCCTAAATTTGTTCTGGGTTTGTGTTTGTTTTGCCTTCTTCCTTTCTGAATGTTGTATTCTGACACCATACAAAAACGAGTTTAGGCAGAGTATTCATAATGAAATAAAAAACAAAGTAAATTGGCATTTCATGCTTAGAAATATACAGGCAACACGACCAACATAAGGTTATGTGTTTTGGAAAATGAAATATAACACTTTTGCCGAGGGGAATGCTCTGAATTCCCTCCAAATCATGTGTGAATGGGAATTTCAGGTGTATACAATCGGCAGCATTCAGGTCTCCTGCTAGGCAATTGCCTCAATTTGTTCTGGGTTTGTGTTTGTTTTGCCTTCTTCCTTTCTGAATGTTGTATTCTCACACCACACAAAACGAGTTTAGTCAGAGTATTCATAATGAAATGCAAAATACAATTTATTGGCATTTCATGCTTATAAATTTACAGACAACAAAACCAAGATAAGGTTATGTGTTTTGGAAAATGAAATGTAACACTTGTCAACAGGGGACAGCTCTGAATTCCCTCCAAATCATGTTTAAATGAGATTTTCAGGAGTATTCAATCGGCAGCATTCACATCTCTTGATTGGCAATTGCCTAAATTTGTTCTGGTTTTGTGTATGTCTTACTTTCTTCCTTTCTGAATTTTGTATTCTGACACCATACAAAAATGAGTTTAGGGAAATTATTCATAATGAAATAAAAAGCAAAGCAAATTGGCGTTTCATGCTTAGAAATCTACAGGCAACAAGACCAAGATAAGGTTATGTGTTTTGGAAAATGAAATGTAACCCTTTTCCAGAGGGGACAGCTCTTAATCCCCTTCAAATCAAGTGTGAATGATATTTTCACATGTATTCAATCAGCAGCATTCAGGTCTCATGACTGGGAATTGCCTCAATTTGTTCTGGGTTTGTGTTTGTTTTGCCTTCTTCCTTTCTGAATTTTGTATTCTGACACCATACAAAAATGAGGTAGGCGGAGTCCATAAAGCAATAAATAACACAGAAAATGGCGTTTCATGCTTAGAAATCTACAGACAACACGACCCAGATGAGGTTTTCTGTTTTGGCAAATGAAATATAACCCTTTTCCAGAGGGGACAGCTCTGAATTCCTTTCAAATCGAGTGTGAATGGGATTTTCAGGTGCATTCCATCGGCAGCATTCAGGTCTCCTGCTAGGCAATTGCCTAAATTTGTTCTGGGTTTGTGTTTGTTTTGCCTTATTCCTTTCTGAATTTTGCATACTGACACCATACTAAAACGAGTTTAGGCAGAGTATTCATAATGAAATAAAAAACAAAGTAAATTGGCATTTCATGCTTAGAAATCTACAGGCAACACGACCAAGATAAGGTTATGTGTTTTGGAAAATGAAATGTAACACTTTTGCCGAGGGGAATGCTCTGAATTCCCTGCAAATCATGTGTGAATCGGAATTTCAGGTGTATACCATCGGCAGCATTCAGGTCTCCTGCTAGGCAATTGCCTAAATTAGTTCTGGGTTTGTGTTTGTTTTGCCTTCTTCCTTTCAAATTTTGTATTTTGACACCATACAAAAACGAGTTTAGGCAGAGTATTCATAATGAAATAAAAAACAAAGGAAATTGGCATTTCATGCTTAGAAATCTACAGGCAACACGACCAAGATAAGGTTATGTGTTTTGGAAAATGAAATGTAACACTTTTCCAGAGGGAACAGCTCTGAATTCCCTTCATATCGAGTGTGAATGGGATTTTCAGGTGTATTCCATCGGCAGCATTCAGGTCTCCTGCTAGGCAATTGCCTCAATTTGTTCTGGGTTTGTGTTTGTTTTGCATTCTTCCTTTCTGAAGTTTGTATTCTGACACCATACAAAAATGAGGTAGGCGGAGTCCATAAAGCAATAAATAACAGAGGAAATGGTGTTTCACGCTTAGAAATCTACAGACAACACGACCAAGATGAGGTTTTCTCTTTTGGCAAATGAAATATAGCCCTTTTCTAGAGAGTACAGCGCTGAATTCCCTCCAAATCGAGAGTGAATGGGATTTTCAACTGTATTCAATTGGCAGCATACAGGTCTTTTGATTGGCAATTGCCTCAATTTGTTCTGGGTTTGTGTTTGTTTTGCCTTCTTCCTTACTGAATGTTGCATTCTGACACCATACAAAAAGGAGTTTAGGCAAAGAATTCATAATAAAATACTAAACACAATAAATTGGCATTTCATGCTTAGAAATCTACAGGCAACACGACCAAGGTAATGTAATGTGTTTTGGAAAATGAAATGTAACACTTGTCAAGAGGGGACAGCTCTGAATCCCCTCCAAATCGAGTGTGAATGAGATTTTCAGGAGTATTCAATCGGCAGCATTCAGGTCTCCTGCTAGGCAATCGCTTAAATTTGTTCTGGGTTTGTGTTTGTTTTTCCTTCTTCCTTTCCAAATTTTGTATTCTGACACCATACAAAAATGAGGTTACGCAGAGTCCAGAAAGCAATAAATAACACAGAAAATGGCGTTTCATGCTTAGAAATGTACAGGAAACACGACCAAGATAAGGTTATGTGTTTTGGAAAATGAAATATAACACTTTTGCCGAGGGGAATGCTCTGAATTCCCTCCAAATCATGTGTGAATGGGAATTTCAGGTGTATTCAATCGGCAGCATTCAGGTCTCGTGCTAGGCAATTGGCTAAATTTGTTCTGGGTTTGTGTTTGTTTTGCCTTCTTCCTTTCCAAATTTTCTATTCTGATTCCATACAAAAATAGGTAGGCGGAGTCCATAAAGCAATAAATAACACAGGAGATGGCGTTTCATGCTTAGAAATCTACAGACAACATGACCAAGATGAGGTTTTCTGTTTTGGCAAATGAAATATAACACTTTTCCAGAGGGGACATCTCTGAATCCCCTTCAAATCCAGTGTGAATGAGATTTTCACATGTATTCAATCAGTAGCATTCAGGTCTCTTGACTGGGAATTGCCTCAATTTGTTCTGGGTTTGTGTTTGTTTTGCCTTCTTCCTTTCTGAATTTTGTATTCTGACACCATACAAAAATGAGGTAGGCGGAGTCCATGAAGCAATAAATAACACAGAAAATGGCGTTTCATGCTTAGAAATCTACAGACAACACGACCCAGATGAGGTTTTCTGTTTTGGCAAATGAAATCTAACCCTTTTCCAGAGGGGACAGCTCTGATTTCCCTCTGTATCGCGTGTCAATGGGATTTTCAGGTGTATAAATTCGTCCGCATTCAAGTCTCTTGATCGGCAATTGCCTAAATTTGTTCTGGGTTTATGTTTGTTTTGCCTTCTTCCTTTCTCTATGTTGTATTCTGACACCACACAAAACGAGTTTAGGCAAAGTATCATAATAAAATAGAAAACACAGTAAACTGGCATTTCATGCTTAGAAATCTACAGGCAACATGACCAAGATAAGTTAATGTGTTTAGAAAATGAAATGTAACACTTGTCAAGAGGGGACAGCTCTGAATCCCCTCCAAATCGAGTGTGAATGAGATTTTCAGGTGTATTCAATCGGTAGCATTCAGGTCTCCTGCTAGGCAATTACCTCAATTTGTTCTGGGTTTGTGTTAGTTTTACCTTCTTCCTTTCCAAATTTTGTATTCTGACACAATACAAAAATGAGGTTAGGCAGAGTCCACAAAGCAATAAATAACACAGGAAATAGTGTTTCATGCTTAGAAATCTACAGGCAACACGACCAAGATAAGGTTATGTGTTTTGGAAAATGAAATGTAACACTTGTACAGAGGGGATAGCTCTGAATTGCCTCCAAATCGAGTGTGAATGGGATTTTCAGGTGTATTCAATTGAGAGCATTCAGGTCTCCTGCTAGGCAATTGGCTAAATTTGTTCTGGGTTTGTGTTTGTTTTGCCTTCTTCTTTCTGAATTTTGCATTCTGACACCATACAAAACCGAGTTTAGGCAGAGTATTCA
Source organism: Sylvilagus floridanus (assembly GCA_949820135.1). NCBI lineage: Eukaryota > Metazoa > Chordata > Mammalia > Lagomorpha > Leporidae > Sylvilagus > Sylvilagus floridanus. Next base: position 117,534,093 of record OX463233.1, on the reverse strand, counting down.
TAATGAAATAAAAAGAAAACAAATTGGCTATTCATGCTTAGAAATCTACAGGCAACACAACCAACATTTTTTATGCATTTTGGAAAATGAAATATAACTCTTTTGCCGAGGAGACAGCTCTGAATTCCCTCCAAATCGTGTGTGAATGGGAATTTCAGGTGTATCAATCGCCAGTATTTAGGTCTGTTGGTAGGCAATTCCTCAATTTGTCCTGTGTTTGTGTTTGTTTTGCCTTCTTCCTTTCTGAATTTTGCATTCTGACACCATACAAAAACGAGTTTAGGCAGAGTATCACAATGAAATAAAAACCAAAGCAAATTGGCTTTTCATGCTTAGAAATCTACAGGCAACACGACCGAGATATGGTTATGTGTTTTGGAAAATGAAATATAACACTTGTCAAGAGGGGACAGCTCTGAATCCCCTCCAAATCGTGTGCGAATGAGATTTTCAGGTGTATTCAATCGGTAGCATTCAGATCTCTTGACTGGCAAACGCCTAAATTTGTTCTGGGTTTGTGTTTGTTTTACCTACTTCCTTTCCAAATTTTGTATTCTGATACAATGCAAAAATGAGGTAAGGCAGAGTTTACAAAGCAATAAATAACACAGAAAACAGCGTTTCCTGCTTAGAAATCTACAGGCAACACGACCAAGATAAGGTTATGTGTTTTGGAAAATAAAATATAACATATTGCCGAGGAGAATGCTCTGAATTCCCTCCAAATCGTGTGTGAATGGGAATTTCAAGTATATTCAATCGGCAGCATTCAGGTATCCTGCTAGGCAATTGCCTCAATTTGTTCTGGGTTTGTGTTTCTTTTGCCTTCTTCCTTTCTGAATTTTGCATTCTGACACCATACAAAAATGAGTTTAGGCAGTGTATTCATAATGAAATAAAAAACAAAGCAAATTGGCGTTTCATGCCGAGAAACCTACAGGCAACATGACCAACCTAAGGTTATTTGTTTTGGAAAATGAAATATAACTCTTTTGCTGAGGGGACAGTTCTGAATTCCCTCCAAATCGTGTGTGAATGGGAATTGCAGGTGTATTCAATCTAAAACATTCAGGTCTGCTGTTATGCAATTGCCTCAATTTGTGCTGGGTTTGTGTTCGTTTTGCCTTCTTCATTTCTGAATTTTGTATTCTGACAGTATAAACAAACGAGTTTTCGCAGAGTATTCATAATAAAATACGAAACACCGTAAACTTGCATTTCATGCTTAGAAAGGTACAGGCAACAGGATTAACATAATTTTTTGTATCCTGGAAAATGAAATGTAACACTTTTTCCGAGGGGACAGCTCTGAATCCTCTCCAAATCGAGTGTGAATGAGATTTCCAGGTGTATTCAATCTGCAGCATTCAGGTCTCCTGCTAGGCAATTGCCTAAATTTGTTCTGGGTTTGTGTTTGTTTTACCTTCTTCCTTTCTGAATGTTGTATTCTGACACCACACAAAACGTGTTTAGGCAAAGTATTCATAATAAAATACAAAACAGAGTAAATTGGCATTTCATGCTTAGAAATCTACAGGCAACACAATCAAGATAAGGTTATGTGTTTTGGAAAATGAAATATAAATCTGTTGCCAAGGGGACAGCTCTGAATTCCCTCCAAATCGACTGTGAATGGGAATTTCAGGTGTATTCAATCGAGAGTATTCAGGTCTCCTGCTAGGCAATTTCCTAAATTTGTTCTGGGTTTGTGTTTGTTTTGCCTTCTTCCTCTCTAAATTTTGTATTCTGACAGTATACAAAAACGAGTTTAGGCAGAGTATACATAATAAAATACGAAACACAGTAAACTTGCATTTCATGCTTAGAAATGTACAGGCAAAAGGACTAACATGAATTTTTGTATTTTGGAAAATGAAATGTAACACTTTTGTCGAGGGGACAGCTCTGAATTCCTTCCAAATCGACTGTGAATGGCATTTTCAGGTGTATTCAATTGGCAGCATTCAGGTATCCTGATTGAAAATTGCCTCAATTAGTTCTTGGTTTCTGTTTGTTTTGCCTTCTTCCTTTCTGAATGTTGTATTCTGACACCACACAAAACGAGCTTAGGCAAAGTATTCATAATAAAATACAAAACACATTAAATTGGCATTTCATGCTTAGAAATTTCCAGGCAACATGACCAAGATAAGGTAATGTGTTTGGAAAATGAAATGTAACACTTGTGAAGAGGGGACAGCTCTGAATCCCCTCCAAATCGAGTGTGAATGAGATTTTCAGGTGTATTCAATCAGTAGCATTCAGGTCTCCTGCTAGGCTATCGCCGAAATTTGTTCGGGTTTGTGTGTGTTTTACCTTCTTCCTTTCCAAATTTTGTATTCTGACACCATACAAAAATGAGGTTAGGCAGAGTATTCATAATGAAATAAAAAACAAAGGAAATTGGCGTTTCATGCTTACAAATCTACAGGCAACACGACCAAGATAATGTTTATGTTATGGAAAATGAAATATAACACTTTTGCCGAGGGGAATGCTCTGAATTCCCTCCAAATAATGTGTGAATGGGAATTTCAGGTGTATACAATCGGCAGCTTTCAGGTCTCCTGCTAGGCAATTGCCTAAATTTGCTCTGAGTTTGTGTTTGTTTTGCCTTCTTCCTTTCTGAATTTTGCATTCTGACAGTATACAAAAACGAGTTTAGGCAGAGTATTCATAATAAAATACAAAACACAGTAAACTTGCAATTCATGCTTAGAAATCTACAGGCAACACGTCCAAGATGATTTTTTGTATTTTGAAAATGAAATGTAACCCTTTTCCAGAGGGGACAGCTCTGATTTCCCTCTAAATCGAGTGTCAATTGGATTTTCAGGTGTATAAAATCGTCAGCCTTCAGGTCTCATGATTGGCAATTGCCTAAATGTGTTCTGGGTTTGTGTATGTTTTGCCTTCTTCCTTTCTGAATTTTTCATTCTGACACCACACAAAACGAGTTTAGGCAAAGTATTCATTATAAAATACAAAACACAGTAAACTTGCATTTCATGCTTAGAAATGTACAGGCAACAGGACTAACATGATTTTTTGTATTTTGGAAAATGAAATGTAACACTTTTGCCGAGGGGAATGCTCTGAATTCCCTCCAAATCGACTGTGAATGGGATTTTCAGGTGTATTCCATCGGCAGCATTCAGGTCTCCTGATTGGCAATTGCCTCAATTAGTTCTGAGTTTGTGTTTGTTTTGCCTTTTTCCTTTCTGAATGTTGTATTTGACATCACACAAAACGAGTTTAGGCAGAGTATTCATAATAAAATACAAAACACATTAAATTGGTATTTTATGCTTAGAAATCTACAACCAACACGACCAAGGTAAGGTAATGTGTTTGGAAAATGAAATGTAACACTTGTCAAGAGGGGACAGCTCTGAATCCCCTCCAAATCGAGTGTGAATGAGATTTTCAGGTGTATTCAATTGGTAGCATTCAGGTCTCCTGCTAGGCAATCGCCTAAATTTGTTCTGGGTTTGTGTTTGTTTTTCCTTCTTCCTTTTTGAATTTGATATTCTGACACCATACAAACATGAGGTTAGGCAGAGTGCATAAAGCAATAAATAAGACAGGTAATGTTGTTTCATGCTTAGAAATCTACAGGCAACATGACCAACATAAGGTAATGTATTTGGAAAATGAAATGTAACCCTTGTCAAGAGGGGACAGCTCTGAATTCCCTTTAAATCGAGTGTCAATGGGATTTTCATGTGTACTCCATTGGCAGCATTCAGGTCTCCTGCTAGGCAATTGCCTAAATTTGTTCTGGGTTTGTGTTTGTTTTGCCTTCTTCCTTTCTGAATTTTGTATTCTGACACCATACAAAAACGAGTTTAGGCAGTGTATTCATAATGAAATAAAAAACAAAGGAAACTGGCGTTTCATGCTTAGAAATCTACGTGCAACACGACCAAGATAAGGTTATGTGTTTTGCAAAATGAAATATAACACTTTTGCCGAGGGGAATGCTCTGGATTCCCTCCAAATTGTGTGTGAATGGGAATTGCAGGTGTATTCAATCTAAAACATTCAGGTCTGCTGTTATGCAATTGCCTCAATTTGTGCTGGGTTTGTGTTCGTTTTGCCTTCTTCATTTCTGAATTTTGTATTCTGACAGTATAAACAAACGAGTTTTCGCAGAGTATTCATAATAAAATACGAAACACCGTAAACTTGCATTTCATGCTTAGAAAGGTACAGGCAACAGGATTAACATAATTTTTTGTATCCTGGAAAATGAAATGTAACACTTTTTCCGAGGGGACAGCTCTGAATCCTCTCCAAATCGAGTGTGAATGAGATTTCCAGGTGTATTCAATCTGCAGCATTCAGGTCTCCTGCTAGGCAATTGCCTAAATTTGTTCTGGGTTTGTGTTTGTTTTACCTTCTTCCTTTCTGAATGTTGTATTCTGACACCACACAAAACGTGTTTAGGCAAAGTATTCATAATAAAATACAAAACAGAGTAAATTGGCATTTCATGCTTAGAAATCTACAGGCAACACAATCAAGATAAGGTTATGTGTTTTGGAAAATGAAATATAAATCTGTTGCCAAGGGGACAGCTCTGAATTCCCTCCAAATCGACTGTGAATGGGAATTTCAGGTGTATTCAATCGAGAGTATTCAGGTCTCCTGCTAGGCAATTTCCTAAATTTGTTCTGGGTTTGTGTTTGTTTTGCCTTCTTCCTCTCTAAATTTTGTATTCTGACAGTATACAAAAACGAGTTTAGGCAGAGTATACATAATAAAATACGAAACACAGTAAACTTGCATTTCATGCTTAGAAATGTACAGGCAAAAGGACTAACATGAATTTTTGTATTTTGGAAAATGAAATGTAACACTTTTGTCGAGGGGACAGCTCTGAATTCCTTCCAAATCGACTGTGAATGGCATTTTCAGGTGTATTCAATTGGCAGCATTCAGGTATCCTGATTGAAAATTGCCTCAATTAGTTCTTGGTTTCTGTTTGTTTTGCCTTCTTCCTTTCTGAATGTTGTATTCTGACACCACACAAAACGAGCTTAGGCAAAGTATTCATAATAAAATACAAAACACATTAAATTGGCATTTCATGCTTAGAAATTTCCAGGCAACATGACCAAGATAAGGTAATGTGTTTGGAAAATGAAATGTAACACTTGTGAAGAGGGGACAGCTCTGAATCCCCTCCAAATCGAGTGTGAATGAGATTTTCAGGTGTATTCAATCAGTAGCATTCAGGTCTCCTGCTAGGCTATCGCCGAAATTTGTTCGGGTTTGTGTGTGTTTTACCTTCTTCCTTTCCAAATTTTGTATTCTGACACCATACAAAAATGAGGTTAGGCAGAGTATTCATAATGAAATAAAAAACAAAGGAAATTGGCGTTTCATGCTTACAAATCTACAGGCAACACGACCAAGATAATGTTTATGTTATGGAAAATGAAATATAACACTTTTGCCGAGGGGAATGCTCTGAATTCCCTCCAAATAATGTGTGAATGGGAATTTCAGGTGTATACAATCGGCAGCTTTCAGGTCTCCTGCTAGGCAATTGCCTAAATTTGCTCTGAGTTTGTGTTTGTTTTGCCTTCTTCCTTTCTGAATTTTGCATTCTGACAGTATACAAAAACGAGTTTAGGCAGAGTATTCATAATAAAATACAAAACACAGTAAACTTGCAATTCATGCTTAGAAATCTACAGGCAACACGTCCAAGATGATTTTTTGTATTTTGAAAATGAAATGTAACCCTTTTCCAGAGGGGACAGCTCTGATTTCCCTCTAAATCGAGTGTCAATTGGATTTTCAGGTGTATAAAATCGTCAGCCTTCAGGTCTCATGATTGGCAATTGCCTAAATGTGTTCTGGGTTTGTGTATGTTTTGCCTTCTTCCTTTCTGAATTTTTCATTCTGACACCACACAAAACGAGTTTAGGCAAAGTATTCATTATAAAATACAAAACACAGTAAACTTGCATTTCATGCTTAGAAATGTACAGGCAACAGGACTAACATGATTTTTTGTATTTTGGAAAATGAAATGTAACACTTTTGCCGAGGGGAATGCTCTGAATTCCCTCCAAATCGACTGTGAATGGGATTTTCAGGTGTATTCCATCGGCAGCATTCAGGTCTCCTGATTGGCAATTGCCTCAATTAGTTCTGAGTTTGTGTTTGTTTTGCCTTTTTCCTTTCTGAATGTTGTATTTGACATCACACAAAACGAGTTTAGGCAGAGTATTCATAATAAAATACAAAACACATTAAATTGGTATTTTATGCTTAGAAATCTACAACCAACACGACCAAGGTAAGGTAATGTGTTTGGAAAATGAAATGTAACACTTGTCAAGAGGGGACAGCTCTGAATCCCCTCCAAATCGAGTGTGAATGAGATTTTCAGGTGTATTCAATTGGTAGCATTCAGGTCTCCTGCTAGGCAATCGCCTAAATTTGTTCTGGGTTTGTGTTTGTTTTTCCTTCTTCCTTTTTGAATTTGATATTCTGACACCATACAAACATGAGGTTAGGCAGAGTGCATAAAGCAATAAATAAGACAGGTAATGTTGTTTCATGCTTAGAAATCTACAGGCAACATGACCAACATAAGGTAATGTATTTGGAAAATGAAATGTAACCCTTGTCAAGAGGGGACAGCTCTGAATTCCCTTTAAATCGAGTGTCAATGGGATTTTCATGTGTACTCCATTGGCAGCATTCAGGTCTCCTGCTAGGCAATTGCCTAAATTTGTTCTGGGTTTGTGTTTGTTTTGCCTTCTTCCTTTCTGAATTTTGTATTCTGACACCATACAAAAACGAGTTTAGGCAGTGTATTCATAATGAAATAAAAAACAAAGGAAACTGGCGTTTCATGCTTAGAAATCTACGTGCAACACGACCAAGATAAGGTTATGTGTTTTGCAAAATGAAATATAACACTTTTGCCGAGGGGAATGCTCTGGATTCCCTCCAAATTGTGTGTGAATGGGAATTTCAGGTGTATTCAATCGAGAGCATTCAGGTCTCCTGGTAGGTAATTGCCTCAATTTGTTCTGGGTTTGTGTTTGTTTTGCCTTCTTCCTTCCTGAATTTTGCATTCTGACACCATACAAAAACGACTTTAGGCAGAAATTCATAATAAAATACAAAACATAGTAAACTTGCAATTCATGCTTAGAAATCTACAGAAACACGACCAAGATGAGATTTTTTGTATTGAAAAATCAAATGTATCCCTTTTCCGTAGGGGACAGCTCTGAATTCCCTCTTAATCGAGTATGTATGGGATTTTTAGGTGTATAAAAGTGTCAGCATTCAGGTCTCTTGATTGGCAACTGCCTAAACGTGTTCTGGGTTTGTGTTTGTTTTACTTTCTTCCTTTCTGAATTTTGTATTCTGACACCATACAAAAATGAGGTTAGGCAGAGTATTCATATTAATACACAAAACTCAGGGAATTGGCATTTTATGCTTAGAAATCTATAAGCAAAATGACCAATATAAGGTTATGTGTTTTGGAAAATGAAATGTAACACTTTTGCCGAGGGGAATGCTCTGAATCCCATCCAAATCGAGTAAGAATGAGAGTTTCAGGTGTATTCAATCGAGAGCATTCAGGTCTCCTGGTAGGCAATTGCCTCAATTTGTTCTGGGTTTGTGTTTGTTTTGCCTTCTTCATTTCTGGATTTTGCGTTCTGACACCATACAAAAACAAGTTTAGGCAGAGTATTCATAATAAAATACAAAACACAGTAAACTTGCAATTCATGCTTAGAAATCTACAGGCAACACGACCAAGATGATTTTTGTATTTGGAAAATGAAATGTAACCCTTTTCCAGAGGGGACAGCTCTGATTTCCCTCTAAATCGAGTGTCAATGGGATTTTCAGGTGTATAAAATCGTCAGCCTTCAGGTCTCTTGATTGGCAATTGCCTAAACGTGTTCTGGGTTTGTGTTTGTTTTGTCTTCTTCCTTTCTGAATTTTGTATTCTGACACCATACAAAAACGAGTTTATGCAGAGTATGCATAATGATATATAAAACTCAGGAAATTGGCATTTTATGCTTAGAAATCTACAAGCAATACAACCAAGGTAATTTTTGTATTTTGGAAAATGAAATGTAACACTTGTCAAGAGGGGACAGCTCTGAATTCCCTTCAAATCGAAATTCAATGGGATTTTCAGGTGTACTCCAATGGCAGAATTCAGGTCTCCTGCTAGGCAATTGCCTCAATTTGTTCTGGGTTTTTGTTTGTTTTGCCTTCTTCCTTTCTGAATTTTGCATTCTGACACTAAACAAAAATGAGTTTAGGCAGAGTATTCATAATGAAATAAAAAACAAAGGAAATTGGCGTTTCATGCTTAGAAATCTACAGGCAACACGACCAACATAAGGTTATATGTTTTGGAAAATAAAATATAACACTTTTGCTGAAGGGACAGCTCTGAATTCCATACAAATCGACTGTGAATGGGATTTTCATGTGTATTCAATTGTCAGCATTCAGGTCTCTTGATTGGCAATTGCCTCAATTTGTTCTGGGTTTGTGTTTGTTTTGCCTTCTTCCTTTCTGAATGTTGTATTCTGACACCACACAAAACAAGTTTAGGCAAAGTATTCATAAGAAAATACAAAACACAATAAATTGGCATTTCATGCTTAGAAATCTACACGCAACATGACCAAGATAAGGTTATGTGTTTTGGAAAATGAAATGTAACACGTGTCAAGAGGGGCAGGTCTGAATCCACTCCAAATTGAGTGTGAATGAGATTTTCAGGTGTATTCAATCGCCAGCAATCAGGTCTCTTGATTGGCAATCGCCTAAATTTGTTTTGGGTTTGTGTTTGTTTTACCTTCTTCCTATCCAAATTTTGTATTCTGACACCATACAAAAATGAGGATAGACAGAGTCCACAAAGGAATAAATAACACAGGAGACGGCGTTTCATGCTTAGAAATCTACAGGCAACACGACCAAGATAAGGTTATGTGTTTTGGAAAATGAAATGTAACACTTTTGCCGAGGGGAATGCTCTGAATTCCCTCCAAATCATGTGTGAATGGGAATTTCAGGTGTATTAAATGGGCAGCATTCAGGTCTACTGCTAGGCAATTGCCTCAATTTGTTCTGGGTTTGTGTTTGTTTTGCCTTCTTCCTTTCTGAATTTTGTATTCTGACAAAATAGGAAAACGAGTTTAGGCAGAGTATTCATAATGAAATGAAAAACAAAGGAAATTGGCGTTTCATGCTTAGAAATCTACAGGCAACATGACCAACATAAGGTTATGTGTTATGGAAAATGAAATATAACACTTTTGCCGAGGGGAATGCTCGGAATTCCCTCCAAATCATGTGTGAATGGGAATTTCAGGTGTATACAATTGGCAGCATTCAGGTCTCCTGCTAGGCAATTGGCTAAATTTGTTCTGGGTTTGTGTTTGTTTTGCCTTCTTCCTTTCCAAATTTTGTATTCTGACACCATACAAAAACGAGTTTAGGCAGAGTATTCATAATGAAATAAAAAACAAAGTAAATTGGCGTTTCATGCTTAGAAATCTACAGGCAACACGACCAACATAAGGTTATGTGTTATGGAAAATGAAATATAACATTTTTGCCGAGGGGAATGCTCTGAAAACCCTCCAAATCATGTGTGAATGGGAATTTCAGGTGTATACAATCGGCAGCATTGAGGTCTCCTGCTAGGCAATTTCCTAAATTTGTTCTGAGTTTGTGTTTGTTTTGCCTTCTACATTTCTGAATTTTGCATTCTGACAGCATACAAAAACGAATTTAGGCAGAGTATTCATAATAAAGTACTAAACACAGTAAACTTGCAATTCATGCTTAGAAATCTACAGGTAACACGCCCAAGATGATTTTTTGTATTTTGAAAATGAAATGTAACCCTTTTCCAGAGGGGACAGCTCTGATTTCCCTCTATATCGAGTGTCAATGGGATTTTCAGGTGTATAAAATCGTCCGCATTCAGGTCTCCTGCTAGGCAATTGCCTAAATTTGTTCTGGGTTTGTGTTTGTTTTGCCTTATTCCTTTCTGAATTTTGTGTTCTGACACCATATAAAAACGAGTTTAGGCAGAGTATTCATAATAAAATCAAAACTCAGGAAATTGGCATTTTATCCTTATAAATCTACAGACAACACGACCAAGAAAAGGTTATGTGTTTTGGAAAATGAAATGTAACCCTTTTCCAGAGGGGACAGATCTGAATTCCCTTCAAATCCAGTGTGAATGGGATTTTCATGTGTATTCCATCGGCAGCATTCAGGTCTCCTGCTAGGCAATTGCCTCAATTTGTTCTGTGTTTGTGTTTGTTTTGCCTTCTTCCTTTCTGAATTTTGTATTCTGACACCATACAAAAACGAGTTCAGGCAGAGTATTCATAATGAAATAATAAACAAAGGAAATTGGCGTTTCATGCTTAGAAATCTACAGGCAACACGACCAACATAAGGTTATGTGTTATGGAAAATGAAATATAACATTTTTGCCGAGGGGAATGCTCTGAAAACCCTCCAAATCATGTGTGAATGGGAATTTCAGGTGTATACAATCGGCAGCATTGAGATCTCCTGCTAGGCAATTTCCTAAATTTGTTCTGAGTTTGTGTTTGTTTTGCCTTCTACATTTCTGAATTTTGCATTCTGACAGCATACAAAAACGAATTTAGGCAGAGTATTCATAATAAAGTACTAAACACAGTAAACTTGCAATTCATGCTTAGAAATCTACAGGTAACACGCCCAAGATGATTTTTTGTATTTTGAAAATGAAATGTAACCCTTTTCCAGAGGGGACAGCTCTGATTTCCCTCTATATCGAGTGTCAATGGGATTTTCAGGTGTATAAAATCGTCCGCATTCAGGTCTCCTGCTAGGCAATTGCCTAAATTTGTTCTGGGTTTGTGTTTGTTTTGCCTTATTCCTTTCTGAATTTTGTGTTCTGACACCATATAAAAACGAGTTTAGGCAGAGTATTCATAATAAAATCAAAACTCAGGAAATTGGCATTTTATCCTTATAAATCTACAGACAACACGACCAAGAAAAGGTTATGTGTTTTGGAAAATGAAATGTAACCCTTTTCCAGAGGGGACAGATCTGAATTCCCTTCAAATCCAGTGTGAATGGGATTTTCAAGTGTATTCCATCGGCAGCATTCAGGTCTCCTGCTAGGCAATTGCCTCAATTTGTTCTGTGTTTGTGTTTGTTTTGCCTTCTTCCTTTCTGAATTTTGTATTCTGACACCATACAAAAACGAGTTCAGGCAGAGTATTCATAATGAAATAATAAACAAAGGAAATTGGCGTTTCATGCTTAGAAATCTACAGGCAACACGACCAACATAAGGTTATGTGTTTTGGAAAATGAAATGTAACACTTTTGCCGAGGGGAATGCTCTGAATTCCCTCCAAATCATGTGTGAATGGGAATTTCAGGTGTATACAATCGGCAGCATTCAGGTCTCCTGCTAGGCAATTGCCTAAATTTGTTCTGGGTTTGTGTTTGTTTTGCCTTCTTCCTTTCTGAATTTTGCATTCTATCAGTATACAAAAAGGAGTTTAGGCAGAGTATTCATAATAAAATACAAAACACAGTAAACTTGCAATTCATGCTTAGAAATCTACAGGCAACACGACCAAGATGATTTTTTGTATTTTGAAAATGAAATGTGGCCGGCGCCGTGGCTTAACAGGCTAATCCTCTGCCTTGCGGCGCCGGCACACCAGGTTCTACTCCCAGTCGGGGCACCGGATTCTGTCCCGGTTGCCCCTCTTCCAGGCCAGCCCTCTGCTGTGGCCCAGGACTGCAGTGGAGGATGGCCCAAGTGCTTGGGCCCTGCACCCCATGGGAGACCAGGATAAGCACCTAGCTCCTGGCTCCTGCCATCGGATGAGCGCGGTGCGCCGGCCGTAGCACGCCAACCGCGGCGGCCATTGGAGGGTGAACCAACGGCAAAGGAAGACCTTTCTCTCTGTCTCTCTCTCTCACTGTCCACTCTGCCTGTAAAAATAAATAAATAAATAAATAAATAAAAATGAAAATGTAATGTAACACTTTTCCAGAAGGGATAACTCTGATTTCCCTCTAAATCGAGTGTCAATGGGATTTTCAGGTGTATAAAATCGTCAGCATTCAGGTCTCTTGATTGGCAATTGCCTAAACGTGTTCTGGGTTTGTGTTTGTTTCGCCTTCTTCCTTTCTGAATTTTGTATTCTGACACCATACAAAAACGAGTTTAGGCAGAGTATTCATAATAAAATCAAAACTCAGGAAATTGGCATTTTATCCTTATAAATCTACAGACAACACTACCAAGAAAAGGTTATGTGTTTTGGAAAATGAAATATAACCCTTTTCCAGATGGACAGATCTGAATTCCCTTCAAATCCAGTGTGAATGGGATTTTCAGGTGTATTCCATCGGCAGCATTCAGGTCTCCTGCTAGGCAATTGCCTAAATTTGTTCTGGGTTTTTGTTAGTTTTGCCTTCTTCCTTTCTGAATTTTGTATTCTGACACCATACAAAAATGAGTTTAGGCAGAGTGTTCATAATGAAATAAAAAACAAAGCAAATTGGCGTTTCATGCTTAGAAATCTATAGGCAACACGACCAACATAAGGTTATGTGTTTTGGAAAATGAAATGTAACCCTTATGCCGAGGGGAATGCTCTGAATTCCCTCCAAATCCAGTGTGAATTAGAATATCAGGGGTTTACAATCGGCAGCATTCAGGTCTCCTGCTAGGCAATTGCCTAAATTTGTTCTGGGTTTGTGTTTGTTTTGCCCTCTTCCTTTCTGAATTTTGCATTCTGACAGTAAACAAAAAGGAGTTTAGGCAGAGTATTCATAATAAAATACAAAACACAGTAAACTTGCAATTCATGCTTAGAAATCTACAGGCAACACGACCAAGATGATTTTTTGTATTTTGAAAATGAAATGTGGCCGGCGCCGTGGCTGAACAGGCTAATCCTCCGCCTTGCGGCGCCGGCACACCAGGTTCTACTCCCAGTCGGGGCACCGGATTCTGTCCCGGTTGCCCCTCTTCCAGGCCAGCCCTCTGCTGTGGCCCAGGAGTGCAGTGGAGGATGGCCCAAGTGCTTGGGCCCTGCACCCCATGGGAGACCAGGATAAGCACCTAGCTCCTGGCTCCTGCCATCGGATGAGCACGGTGCGCCGGCCGCAGCGCGCCAACCGCGGCGGCCATTGGAGGGTGAACCAACGGCAAAGGAAGACCTTTCTGTCTCTCTCTCTCACTGTCCACTCTGCCTTTAAAAATAAATAAATAAATAAATAAATAAATAAATAAATAAATGAAAATGTAATGTAACACTTTTCCAGAAGGGACAATCTGATTTCCCTCTAAATCGAGTGTCAATGGGATTTTCAGGTGTATAAAATCGTCAGCATTCAGGTCTCTTCATTGGCAATTGCCTAAACGTGTTCTGGGTTTGTGTTTGTTTCGCCTTCTTCCTTTCTGAATTTTGTATTCTGACACCATACAAAAACGAGTTTAGGCAGAGTATTCATATTAAAATCAAAACTCAGGAAATTGGCATTTTATCGTTATAAATCTACAGATAACACGACCAAGAAAAGGTTATGTGTTTTGGAAAATGAAATATAACCCTTTTCCAGAGGGGACAGATCTGAATTCCCTTCAAATCCAGTGTGAATGGGATTTTCAGGTGTATTCCATCGGCAGCATTCTGGTCTCCTGCTAGGCAATTGTCTAAATTTGCTCTGGGTTTGTGTTTGTTTTGCCTTCTTCCTTACGGAATTTTGCATTCTAACACCATACAAAAATGAGTTTAGGCAGAGTATTCATAATGAAATAAAAAAAAAGCAAATTGGCGTTTCATGCTTAGAAATCTACAGGCAACACGACCAACATAAGATTATGTGTTTTGGAAAATGAAATGTAACACTTTAGGCGAAGGGACAGCTCTGAATTCCCTCCAAATCCAGTGTGAATGGGATTTTCAGGTTTATTAAATTGTCAGCATTCAGGTCTCTTGATTATGAATTGCCTCAAATTGTTCTGGGTTTGTGTTTGTTTTGCCTTCTTCCTTTCTGAATGTTGTATTCTGATACCACACAAAATGAGTTTAGGCAAAGTATTCATAATAAAATACAAAACACAATAAATTGGCATTTCATGCTTAGAAATCTACAGACAACACGACCAAGATAAGGTTATGTGTTTTGGAAAATGAAATGTGACACTTGTCAAGAGGGGCAGGTCTGAATCTACTCCAAATCGAGTGTGAATGAGATTTTCAGGTGTATTCCATCAGCAGCATTCAGGTCTCTTGATTGGCAATCGCCTAAATTTGTTTTGGGTTTGTGTTTGTTATACCTTCTTCCTTTCTGTATTTTGTATTCTGACAACATACAAAAATGAGGTTAGGCAGAGTCCACAAAGTAATGAATAACACAGGAAACAGCGTTTCATGCTTATAAATCTACAGGCAACACGACCAAGATAAGGTTATGTGTTTTGGAAAATGAAATGTAACACTTTTGCCGAGGGGAAAGCTCTGAATTCCTTCCAAATCATGTGTGAATGGGAATTTCAGGTGTATACAATCGGCAGCATTCAGGTCTCCTGCTAGGCAATTTCCTAAATTTGTTCTGGGTTTGTGTTTGTTTTGCCTTCTTCCTTTCTGAATTTTGCATTCTGACAGTATATAAAAACGAGTTTAGGCAGAGTATTCATAATGAAACAAAAAACAAAGGAAATTGGCATTTCATGCTCAGAAATCTGCCGGCAACACGACCAACATAAGGTTATGTGTTTCGGAAAATGAAATGTAACACTTTTGCCGAGGGGAATGCTCTGAATTCCCTCCAAATCATGTGTAAATGGGAATTTCAGGTTTATACAATTGGCAGCATTCAGGTCTCCTGCTAGGCAATTGCCTAAATTTGTTCTGAGTTTGTGTTTGTTTTGCCTTCTTCCTTTCTGAATTTTGCATTCTGACAGTATAAAAAAACGAGTTTAGGCAGAGTATTCATAATAAAATAGAAAACACAGTAAACTTGCAATTCATGCTTAGAAATCTACAGGCAACACGCCCAAGATGATTTTTTGTATTTTGAAAATGAAATGTAACCCTTTTCCAGAGGGGACAGCTCTGATTTCCCACTATATCGAGTGTCAATGGGATTTTCAGGTGTATAAAATCATCCGCATTCAGGTCTCTTGATTGGCAGTTGCCTAAACGTGTTCTGGGTTTGTGTTTGTTTTGCCTTCTTCCTTTCTGTATTTTGTATTCTGACACCATACAAAAACGAGTTTAGGCAGAGTATTCATAATAAAATCAAATTCATGATATTGGCATTTTATCCTTACAAATCTTCAGAGAACATGACCAAGATAAGGTTATGTGTTTTGGAAAATGAAATGTAACCCTTTTCCCGAGGGGACAGCTCTGAATTCCCTTCAAATCGAGTGTGAATGGGATTTTCAGGTGTATTCCATGAGCAGCATTCAGGTCTCTTGATTGGCAATTGCCTAAACGTTTCTGGGTTTGTGTTTGTTTTGCCTTCTTCCTTTCTGAATTTTGTATTCTGACACCTTACAAAAACAAGTTTAGGCAGAGTATTCATAATCAAATAAAAAACAAAGGAAATTGTCGTTTCATGCTTAGAAGTATACAAGCAACCCGACCAAGATAAGGTTATGTGTTTTGGAAAACGAAATGTAACATTTTGCCGAGGGGAATGCTCTGAATTCCCTACAACTCCAGTGTGAATGGGAATTTCAGGGGTTTACAATGGACAGCATTCAGGTCTCCTGCTAGGCAATTGCCTCAATTTGTTCTGGGTTTGTGTTTTTTTTGCCTTCTTCCTTTCTGAATGTTGTATTCTGAAACCATTCAAAAACGAGTTTAGGCAGAGTATTCATAATGAAATAATAAACAAAGGAAATTGGCGTTTCATGCTTAGAAATCTACAGGCAACACGTCCAACATAAGGTTATGTGTTTGGGAAAATGTAATGTAACACTTTTGCCGAGGGGAAAGCTCTGAATTCCCTCCAAATCATGTGTGAATTGGATTTTCAGGTGTATTCCATCGGCAGCATTCAGGTCTCCTGCTAGGCAATTGCCTAAATTTGTTCTGGGTTTGTGTTTGTTTTGCCTTCTTCCTTTCTGAATTTTGCATTCTGACAGTATACAAAAACAAGTTTAGGCAGAGTATTCATAATAATATACAAAACACAGTAAACTTGCAATTCATGCTTAGAAATCTACAGGCAACACGACCAAGATGATTTTTTGTATTTTGAAAATGAAATGTGGCCGGCGCCGTGGCTCACAGGCTAATCCTCCGCCATGCGGCGCCGGCACACCGGGTTCTAATCCTGGTCGGGGCAACGGATTCTGTCCCGGTTGCCCCTCTTCCAGGCCAGCCCTCTGCTGTGGCCCAGGAGTGCAGCGGAGGATGGCCCAGGTGCTTGGGCCCTGCACCCCATGGGAGACCAGGAAAAGCACCTGGCTCCTGGCTCCTGCCATCGGATGAGCGCGGTACACCGGCTGCAGCACGCCGACCGCGGCGGCCATTGGAGGGTGAACCAACGGAAAAGGAAGACCTTTCTCTCTGTCTCTCTCTCTCACTGTCCACTCTGCCTTTAAAAATAAATAAATAAATAAATAAATAAATAAATAAATGAAAATGTAATGTAACACTTTTCCAGAAGGGACAATCTGATTTCCCTCTAAATCGAGTGTCAATGGGATTTTCAGGTGTATAAAATCGTCAGCATTCAGGTCTCTTCATTGGCAATTGCCTAAACGTGTTCTGGGTTTGTGTTTGTTTTGCCTTCTTCCTTTCTGAATTTTGCATTCTGACAATACACAAAAATGAGTTTAGGCAGAGTATTCATAATAAAATCAAAACTCAGGAAATTGGCATTTTATCCTTATGAATCTACAGACAACACGACCAAGATAAGGTTATGTGTTTTGGAAAATGAAATGTAAACCTTTTCTAGAGGCGACAGCCCTGAATTCGCTTCAAATCGCGTGTGAATGGCATTTTCATGTCTATTCCATCGGCAGCATTCAGGTCTCCTGCTAGGCAATTGCCTAAATTTCTTCTGGGTTTCCGTTTGTTTTGCCTTCTTCCTTTCTGAATTTTGTATTCTGACACCATACAAAAACGAATTTAAGCAGAGTATTCATAATGAAATAAAAAACAAAGGAAATTGGCGTTTCATGCTTTGAAATCTACAGGCAACACAACCAACATAAGGTTATGTGTTTTGGAAAATGAAATGTAACACTTATGCCGAGGGGAATGATCTGAATTCCCTCCAAATCATGTGTGAATGGGAATTTCAGGTGTATACAATCGGCAGCATTCAGGTCTCCTAGTAGGCAATTGCCTAAATTTGTTCTGGGTTTGTGTTTGTTTTGCCTTATTCCTTTCTGAATTTTGTATTCTGACACCATACAAAAATGAGTTTAGGCAGAAGACTCATAATGAAATAAAAAACAAAGCTAATTGGTGTTTCATGCTTAGAAATCTACCGGCAACACAACCAACAGAAGGTTATGTGTTTTGGAAAATGAAATATATTCAGGTCTCTTGATTGGGAATTGCCTCAATTTGTTCTGGGTTTGTGTTTGGTTTGCCTTCTTCCTTTCTGAATGTTGTATTCTGACACCACACAAAACGAGTTTAGGCAAAGTATTCATAATAAAATACAAAACACAATAAATTGGCATTTTATGCTTAGAAATCTACAGGCAACACGACCAAGATAAGGTTATGTGTTTTGGAAAATGTAATGTGACACTTGTCAAGAGGGGACAGGTCTGAATCCACTCCAAATCGAATGTGAATGAGATTTTCAGGTGTATTCAATCAGCAGCATTCAGGTCTCTTGATTGGCAATCATCTAAATTTGTTTTGGGTTTGTGTTTGAAATACCATCTTCCTTTCCAAATTTTGTATGCTGACACCACACAAAAATGAGGTTAGGCAGAGTCCACAAAGTAATGAATAACACAGGAAACGGCATTTCATGCTTAGACATCTACAGGCAACACGAACAAGATAAGGCTATGTGTTTTGGAAAATGAAATATAACACTTTTGCCGAGGGGAATGCTCTGAATACCCTCAAAATCATGTGTGAATGGGATTTTCAGGTGTATTCAATTGTCAGCATTCAGGTCTCTTGATAGGCAATTGCCTCAATTTGTTCTGGGTTTGTGTTTGTTTTGCCTTCTTCCTTTCTGAATGTTGTATTCTGACACAACACAAAACGAGTTTAGGCAAAGTATTCATTATAAAATACAAAACACAATAAATTGGCATTTCATGCTTAGAAATCTACAGGCAACACGACCAAGATAAGGTTATGTGTTTTGGAAAATGAAATGTAACACTTTTGCCGAGGGGAATGCTCTGAATTCCCTCCAAATCGAGTGTGAATGGGATTTTCAGGTGTATTCCATCGGCAGCATTCAGGTCTCCTGGTAGGCAATTGCCTAAATTGGTTCTGGGTTTGTGTTTGTTTTGCCTTCTTCTTTTCTGAATTTTGTATTCTGACACCATACAAAAATGAGGTAGGCGGAGTCCATAAAGCAATAACTAACACAGGAAATGGCGTTTCATGCTTAGAAATCTACAGAAAACACGACTAAGATGAGGTTTTCTGTTTTGGCAAATGAAATATAACCCTTTTCCAGAGGGGACAGCTCTGAATTCCCTCAAAATCGAGTGTGAATGGGATTTTCAGCTGTATTCAATCGAGAGCATTCAGGTCTCCTGCTAGGCATTTGGCTAAATTTGTTCTGGTTTTGTGTTTGTTTTGCCTTCTTCCTTTCTGAATTTTGCATTCTGACACCATACAAAAACGAGTTTAGGCAGAGTATTCATAATGAAATAAAAAACAAAGCAAATTGGTGTTTCATGCTTAGAAATCTACAGGAAACACAACCAACATAATTTATGTGTTTTGGAAAATGAAATATAACTCTTTTGCCGAGGAGACAGCTCTGAATTCCCTCCAAATCGTGTGTGAATGGGAATTTCAGGTGTATCAATCGGCAGTATTTAGGTCTGTTGGTAGGCAATTGCCTCAATTTGTCCTGGGTTTGTGTTTGTTTTGCCTTCTTCCTTTCTGAATGTTGTATTCTGACACCATACAAAAACGAGTTAGGCAGAGTATCGCAATGAAATAAAAAACAAAGCAAATTGCCTTTCGTGCTTAGAAATCTACAGGCAACACGACCAAGATATGGTTATGTGTTTTGGAAAATGAAATATAACACTTGTCAAGAGGGGACAGATCTGAATTCCCTTCAAATCGAGTGTGAATGGAATTTTCATGTATATTCATCGGCAGCATTCAGGTCTCCTGCAAGGCAATTGCCTAAATTTGTTTTGGGTTTATGTTTGTTTTGCCTTCTTCCTTTCTGAATTTTGTATTCTGACACCATACAAAAACGAGTTTAGGCAGAGTATTCATAATGAAATAAAAAACAAAGGAAATTGGCGTTTCATGCTTTGAAATCTACAGGCAACACAACCAACATAAGGTAATGTGTTTTGGAAAATGAAATGTAACACTTATGCCGAGGGGAATGATCTGAATTCCCTCCAAATCATGTGTGAATGGGAATTTCAGGTGTATACAATCGGCAGCATTCAGGTCTCCTAGTAGGCAATTGCCTAAATTTGTTCTGGGTTTGTGTTTGTTTTGCCTTATTCCTTTCTGAATTTTGTATTCTGACACCATACAAAAATGAGTTTAGGCAGAAGACTCATAATGAAATAAAAAACAAAACTAATTGGTGTTTCATGCTTAGAAATCTACCAGCAACACAACCAACAGAAGGTTATGTGTTTTGGAAAATGAAATATATTCAGGTCTCTTGATTGGGAATTGCCTCAATTTGTTCTGGGTTTGTGTTTGGTTTGCCTTCTTCCTTTCTGAATGTTGTATTCTGACACCACACAAAACGAGTTTAGGCAAAGTATTCATAATAAAATACAAAACAGAATAAATTGGCATTTTATGCTTAGAAATCTACAGGCAACACGACCAAGATAAGGTTATGTGTTTTGGAAAATGTAATGTGACACTTGTCAAGAGGGGACAGGTCTGAATCCACTCCAAATCGAATGTGAATGAGATTTTCAGGTGTATTCAATCAGCAGCATTCAGGTCTCTTGATTGGCAATCATCTAAATTTGTTTTGGGTTTGTGTTTGAAATACCATCTTCCTTTCCAAATTTTGTATGCTGACACCACACAAAAATGAGGTTAGGCAGAGTCCACAAAGTAATGAATAACACAGGAAACGGCATTTCATGCTTAGACATCTACAGGCAACACGAACAAGATAAGGCTATGTGTTTTGGAAAATGAAATATAACACTTTTGCTGAGGGGAATGCTCTGAATACCCTCAAAATCATGTGTGAATGGGATTTTCAGGTGTATTCAATTGTCAGCATTCAGGTCTCTTGATAGGCAATTGCCTCAATTTGTTCTGGGTTTGTGTTTGTTTTGCCTTCTTCCTTTCTGAATGTTGTATTCTGACACCACACAAAACGAGTTTAGGCAAAGTATTCATTATAAAATACAAAACACAATAAATTGGCATTTCATGCTTAGAAATCTACAGGCAACACGACCAAGATAAGGTTATGTGTTTTGGAAAATGAAATGTAACACTTTTGCCGAGGGGAATGCTCTGAATTCCCTCCAAATCGAGTGTGAATGGGATTTTCAGGTGTATTCCATCGGCAGCATTCAGGTCTCCTGGTAGGCAATTGCCTAAATTGGTTCTGGGTTTGTGTTTGTTTTGCCTTCTTCTTTTATGAATTTTGTATTCTGACACCATACAAAAATGAGGTAGGCGGAGTCCATAAAGCAATAATTAACACAGGAAATGGCGTTTCATGCTTAGAAATCTACAGAAAACACGACTAAGATCAGGTTTTCTGTTTTGGCAAATGAAATATAACCCTTTTCCAGAGGGGACAGCTCTGAATTCCCTCAAAATCGAGTGTGAATGGGATTTTCAGCTGTATTCAATAGAGAGCATTCAGGTCTCCTGCTAGGCATTTGGCTAAATTTGTTCTGGTTTTGTGTTTGTTTTGCCTTCTTCCTTTCTGAATTTTGCATTCTGACACCATACAAAAAAGAGTTAAGGCAGAGTATCATAATAAAATAGAAAACACAGTAAACTGGCATTTCATGCTTAGAAATCTACAGGCAACATGACCAAGATAAGTTAATGTGTTTAGAAAATGAAATGTAACACTTGTCAAGAGGGGACAGCTCTGAATCCCCTCCAAATCGAGTGTGAATGAGATTTTCAGGTGTATTCAATCGGTAGCATTCAGGTCTCCTGCTAGGCAATTGCCTCAGTTTGTTCTGGGTTTGTGTTTGTTTTGCCTTCTTCCTTTCTGAATTTTGCATTCTGACACCATACAAAAACGAGTTTAGGCAGAGTATTCATAATGAAATAAAAAACAAAGCAAATTGGTGTTTCATGCTTAGAAATCTACAGGAAAAACAACCAACATTATTTATGTGTTTTGGAAAATGAAATGTAACACTTTTGCCGAGGGGAATGCTCTGAATTCCTTCCAAATCATGTGTGAATGGGAATTTCAGGTGTATCAATCGGCAGTATTTAGGTCTGTTGGTAGGCAATTGCCTCAATTTGTCCTGGGTTTGTGTTTGTTTTGCCTTCTTCCTTTCTGAATTTTGCATTCTGACACCATACAAAAACGAGTTAGGCAGAGTATCGCAATGAAATAAAAAACAAAGCAAATTGGCTTTTCGTGCTTAGAAATCTACAGGCAACACGACCAAGATATGGTTATGTGTTTTGGAAAATGAAATATAACACTTGTCAAGAGGGGACATCTCTGAATCCCCTCCAAATCGAGTGTGAATGAGATTTTCAGGTGTATTCAATCAGCAGCATTCAGATCTCTTGATTGGCAATCGCCTAAATTTGTTCTGGGTTTGTGTTTGTTTTACCTACTTCCTTTCCAAATTTTGTATTCTGAGAAAACGCAAAAATGAGGTAAGGCAGGGTTTACAAAGCAATAAATAACACAGAAAACAGCGTTTCCTGCTTAGATATCTACAGGCAACACGACCAAGATAAGGTTATGTGTTTTGGAAAATGAAATTTAACACTATTGCCGAGGGGAATGCTCTGAATTCCCTCCAAATCATGTGTGAATGGGAATTTCAAGTATATTCAATGGGCAGCATTCAGGTCTCCTGCTAGGCAATTGCCTCAATTTGTACTGGGTTTGTGTTTGTTTTGCCTTCTTCCTTTCTGAATTTTGCATTCTGACAACATACAAAAATGAGTTTAGGCAGAGTATTCATAATCAAATAAAAAACAAAGGAAATTGGCGTTTCATGCTTAGAAATCTGCCAGCAACACAACCAAGAGTAGGTTATGTGTTTTGGAAAATGAAATGTAACACTTTTGCCGAGGTGAATGCTCTGAATTCCCTCCAAATCCTGTGTGAATGGGAATTTCAGGTGTATACAATTGGCAGCATTCAGGTCTCCTGCTAGGCAATTGCCTAAATTTGTTCTGAGTTTGTGTTTGTTTTGCCTTCTTCCTTTCTGAATTTTGCATTCTGACAGTATACAAAAACGAGTTTAGGCCGAGTATTCAAAACAAAATACAAAACACAGTAAACTTGCAATTCATGCTTAGAAATCTACAGGCAACCCGACCAAGATGATTTTTTGTATTTTGAAAATGAAATGTAACCCTTTTACAGAGGGGACAGCTCTGATTTCCCTCTATATCGAGTGTCAATGGGATTTTCAGGGGTATAAAATCATCTGCATTCAGGTCTCTTGATTGGCAATTGCCTAAACGTGTTCTGGGTTTGTGTTTGTTTTGCCTTCTTCCTTTCTGTATTTTGTATTCTGACAGCATACAAAAACGAGTTTAGGCAGAATATGAATAATAAAATCAAATTCCTGATATTGGCATTTTATCCTTACAAATCTTCAGAGAACATGACCAAGATAAGGTTATGTGTTTTGGAAAATGAAATGTAACCCTTTTCCCGAGGGGACAGCTCTGAATTCCCTTCAAATCGAGTGTGAATGGGATTTTCAGGTGTATTCCATCAGCAGCATTCAGGTCTCCTGCTAGGCAATTGGCTAAATTTGTTCTGGGTTTGTGTTTGTTTTGCCTTCTTCCTTTCTGAATTTTGTATACTGACACCATACAAAAACGAGTTTAGGCAGAGTATTCATAATCAAATAAAAAACAAAGGAAATTGGCATTTCATGCTTAGAAATCTACAGGCAACCCGACCAAGATAAGGTTATGTGTTTTGGAAAATGAAATGTAACACTTTTGCCGAGGAGAAAGCTCTGAATTCCCTCCAAATCATGTGTGAATGGGATTTTCAGGTGTATTCCATCGGCAGCATTCAGGTCTCCTGCTAGGCAATTGCCTCAATTTGTTCTGGGTTTGTGTTTGTTTTGCCTTCTTCCTTTCTGAATTTTGCATTCTGACAGTTATCAAAAACGAGTTTAGGCAGAGTATTCATAATAAAATACAAAACACAGTAAACTTGCAATTCATGCTTAGAAATCTACAGGCAACACGACCAAGATGATTTTTTGTATTTTGAAAATGAAATGTGGCCGGCGCCGTGGCTCAACAGGCTAATCCTCCACCTTGTGGCGCCGGCACACCGGGTTCTAGTCCCGGTCGGGGCACCGGATTCTGTCCCGGTTGCCCCTCTTCCAGGCCAGCCCTCTGCAGTGGCCCAGGAGTGCAGTGGAGGATGGCCCAAGTGCTTGGGCCCTGCACCCCATGGGAGACCAGGAAAAAGCACCTAGCACCTGGCTCCTGAAATCGGATGAGCGCGGTGCACCGGCCGTAGCGCGCCAACCGCGGCGCCCATTGGAGGGTGAACCAAAGGCAAAGGAAGACCTTTCTCTCCTTCTCTCTCTCTCACTGTCCACTCTGCCTGTAAAAAAAACAAAAAATGAAAATGAAATGTAACCCTTTTCCAGAAGGGACAACTCTGATTTCCCTCTAAATCGAGTGTCAACGGGATTTTCAGGTGTATACAATCGTCAGCATTCAGGTCTCTTGATAGGCAATTGCCTAAACGTGTTGTGGGTTTGTGTTTGTTTTGCCTTCTTCCTTTCTGAATTTTGTATTCTGACACCATACAAAAATGAGTTTAGGCATAGTATTCATAATAAAATCAAAACTCAGGAAATTGGCATTTTATGCTTAGAAATCTACAGACAACACGACCAAGATAAGGTTATGTGTTTTGGAAAATGAAATGTAACACTTGTCAAGAGGGGACAGATCTGAATTCCCTTCAAATCGAGTGTGAATGGAATTTTCATGTGTATTCAATCGGCAGCATTCAGGTCTCCTGCTAGTCAATTGCCTAAATTTGTTTTGGGTATATGTTTGTTTTGCCTTCTTCCTTTCTGAATTTTGCATTCTGACACCATACAAAAATGAGTTTAGGCAGAAGACTCATATTGAAATAAAAAACAAAGCTAATTGGTGATTCATGCTTAGAAATCTACCGGCAACACAACCAACAGAAGGTTATGTGTTTTGGAAAATGAAATATAACACTTTTGCCGAAGGGACAACTCTGAATTCCCTCCAAATCCAGTGTGAATGGGATTTTCAGGTGTATTCAATTGTCAGCATTCAGGTCTCTTGATTGGCAATTGCCTCAATTTGTTCTGGGTTTGTGTTTGTTTTGCCTTCTTCCTTTCTGAATGTTGTATTCTGACACCACACAAAACGAGTTTAGGCAAAGTATTCATAATAAAATACAAAACACAATAAATTGTCATTTCATGCTTAGAAATCTACAGGCAACAAGACCAAGATAACGTTATGTGTTTTGGAAAATGAAATGTGACACTTGTCAAGAGGGGACAGGTCTGAATCCACTCCAAATCGAATGTGAATGAGATTTTCAGGTGTATTCAATCAGCAGCATTCAGGTCTCTTGATTGGCAATCATCTAAATTTGTTTTGGGTTTGTGTTTGAAATACCTTCTTCCTTTGCAAATTTTGTATTCTGACACCACACAAAAATGAGGTTAGGCAGAGTCCACAAAGTAATGAATAACACAGGAAACGGCGTTTCATGCTTAGAAATCTACAGGCAACACGAACAAGATAAGGCTATGTGTTTTGGAAAAATGAAATATAACACTTTTGCCGAGGGGAATGCTCTGAATTCCCTCCAAATCATGTGTTAATGGGATTTTCAGGTGTATTCAATTGTCAGCATTCAGGTCTCTTGATTGGCAATTGCCTAAATTTGTTCTGGGTTTGTGTTTGTTTTGCCTTCTTCCTTTCTGAATGTTGTATTCTGACACCACACAAAACGAGTTTAGGCAAAGTATTCATTATAAAATACAAAACACAATAAATTGGCATTTCATGCTTAGAAATCTACAGGCAACACGACCAAGATAAGGTTATGTGTTTTGGAAAATGAAATGTAACACTTTTGCCAAGGGGAATGCTCTGAATTCCCTCCAAATCCAGTGTGAATGGGATTTTCAGGTGTATTCCATCGGCAGATTTCAGGTCTCCTGGTAGGCAATTGCCTAAATTTGTTCTGGGTTTGTGTTTGTTTTGCCTTCTTCCTTTCTGAATTTTGTATTCTGACACCGTACAAAAATGAGGTAGGCGGAGTCCATAAAGCAATAAATAACACAGGAAATGGCGTTTCATGCTTAGAAATCTACAGAAAACACGATGAAGATGAGGTATTCTGTTTTGGCAAATGAAATATAACCCTTTTCCAGAGGGGACAGCTCTGAATTCCCTCAAAATTGAGTGTGAATGGGAATTTCAGCTGTATTCAATCGGCATCATTCAGGTCTTTTGATTGGGAATTGCCTCAATTTGTTCTGGGTTTGTGTTTGTTTTGCCTTCTTCCTTTCTGAATGTTGCATTCTGACACCATACAAAAACGAGTTCAGGCAAAGTATTCATAATAAAATACAAAACACAATAAATTGGCATTTCATGCTGAGAAATCTACAGGCAACACGACCAAGATAAGGTTATGTGTTTTGGAAAATGAAATATAACACTTTTGCCGAGGGGACAGCTCTGAATTCCCTCCAAATCAACTGTGAATGGGATTTTCAGGTGTATTTAATCAGCAGCATTCAGGTCTCCTGATTGGCAATTGGCTCAATTAGTTCTGGGTTTGTGTTTGTTTTGCCTTCTTCCATTCTGAATTTTGCATTCTGACACCATACAAAAAAGAGTTTAGGCAGAGTATTCATAATGAAATAGAAACACAGTAAACTTGCATTTCATGCTTAGAAACTTACAGGCAACACGACCAATATGATTTTTTTATTTTGGAAAATGAAATGTAACCCTTTTGCCGAAGGGACAACTCTGAATTCCTTCCAAATCCAGTGAGAAAGGGATTTTCAGGTGTATTCAATTGGCAGCATTCAGGTCTCTTAATTGGCAATTGCCTCAATTTGTTCTGGGTTTGTGTTTGTTTTGCCTTCTTCCTTTCTGAATGTTGCATTCTGACACCATACAAAAACGAGTTTAAGCAAAGTATTCATAATAAAATACAAAACACAATAAATTGGCATTTCATGCTTAGAAATCTACAGGCAACACGACCAAGATAAGATTATGTGTTTTGGAAAATGAAACATAACACTTTTGCCGAGGGGACAGCTCTGAATTCCCTCCAAATCAACTGTGAATGGGATTTTCAGCTGTATTCAATGGGCAGCATTCAGGTATCTTGATTGGCAATTGCCTAAATTTGTTCTGGGTTTGTGTTTGTTTTGCCTTCTTCCTTTCTGAATTTTGCATTCTGACACCATACAAAAACGAGTTTAGGCAGAGTATTCATAATAAAATCAAAACTTAGGAAATTGGATTTTATCCTTATAAATCTAGAGACAACACGACCAAGATAAGGTTATGTGTTTTGGAAAATGAAATGTAACTCTTTTCCAGAGGGGACAGCTCTAAATTCCCTTCAAATCTAGTGTGAATGGGATTTTCATGTGTATTCAATCCGCAGCATTCAGGTCTCCTGCTAGGCAATTGCCTAAAATTGTTCAGGGTTTATGTTTGTTTTGCCTTCTTCCTTTCTGAATGTTGTATTCTGACACCATACAAAAACGAGTTTAGGCAGAGTATTCATAATGAAATAAAAAACAAAGTAAATTGGCATTTCATGCTTAGAAATCTACAGGCAACACGAACAACATAAGGTTATGTGTTTTGGAAAAGGAAATATAACACTTTTGCCGAGGGGAATGCTCTGAATTCCCTCCAAATCATGTGTGAATGGGAATTTCAGGTGTATACAATCTACAGCATTCAGGTCTCCTGCTAGGCAATTGCCTCAATTTGTTCTGGGTTTGTGTTTCTTTTGCCTTCTTCCTTTCTGAATTTTGCATTCTGACACCATACAAAAATGAGTTTAGGCAGTGTATTCATAATGAAATAAAAAACAAAGCAAATTGGCGTTTCATGCCGAGAAACCTACAGGCAACATGACCAACCTAAGGTTATTTGTTTTGGAAAATGAAATATAACTCTTTTGCTGAGGGGACAGTTCTGAATTCCCTCCAAATCGTGTGTGAATGGGAATTGCAGGTGTATTCAATCTAAAACATTCAGGTCTGCTGTTATGCAATTGCCTCAATTTGTGCTGGGTTTGTGTTCGTTTTGCCTTCTTCATTTCTGAATTTTGTATTCTGACAGTATAAACAAACGAGTTTTCGCAGAGTATTCATAATAAAATACGAAACACCGTAAACTTGCATTTCATGCTTAGAAAGGTACAGGCAACAGGATTAACATAATTTTTTGTATCCTGGAAAATGAAATGTAACACTTTTTCCGAGGGGACAGCTCTGAATCCTCTCCAAATCGAGTGTGAATGAGATTTCCAGGTGTATTCAATCTGCAGCATTCAGGTCTCCTGCTAGGCAATTGCCTAAATTTGTTCTGGGTTTGTGTTTGTTTTACCTTCTTCCTTTCTGAATGTTGTATTCTGACACCACACAAAACGTGTTTAGGCAAAGTATTCATAATAAAATACAAAACAGAGTAAATTGGCATTTCATGCTTAGAAATCTACAGGCAACACAATCAAGATAAGGTTATGTGTTTTGGAAAATGAAATATAAATCTGTTGCCAAGGGGACAGCTCTGAATTCCCTCCAAATCGACTGTGAATGGGAATTTCAGGTGTATTCAATCGAGAGTATTCAGGTCTCCTGCTAGGCAATTTCCTAAATTTGTTCTGGGTTTGTGTTTGTTTTGCCTTCTTCCTCTCTAAATTTTGTATTCTGACAGTATACAAAAACGAGTTTAGGCAGAGTATACATAATAAAATACGAAACACAGTAAACTTGCATTTCATGCTTAGAAATGTACAGGCAAAAGGACTAACATGAATTTTTGTATTTTGGAAAATGAAATGTAACACTTTTGTCGAGGGGACAGCTCTGAATTCCTTCCAAATCGACTGTGAATGGCATTTTCAGGTGTATTCAATTGGCAGCATTCAGGTATCCTGATTGAAAATTGCCTCAATTAGTTCTTGGTTTCTGTTTGTTTTGCCTTCTTCCTTTCTGAATGTTGTATTCTGACACCACACAAAACGAGCTTAGGCAAAGTATTCATAATAAAATACAAAACACATTAAATTGGCATTTCATGCTTAGAAATTTCCAGGCAACATGACCAAGATAAGGTAATGTGTTTGGAAAATGAAATGTAACACTTGTGAAGAGGGGACAGCTCTGAATCCCCTCCAAATCGAGTGTGAATGAGATTTTCAGGTGTATTCAATCAGTAGCATTCAGGTCTCCTGCTAGGCTATCGCCGAAATTTGTTCGGGTTTGTGTGTGTTTTACCTTCTTCCTTTCCAAATTTTGTATTCTGACACCATACAAAAATGAGGTTAGGCAGAGTATTCATAATGAAATAAAAAACAAAGGAAATTGGCGTTTCATGCTTACAAATCTACAGGCAACACGACCAAGATAATGTTTATGTTATGGAAAATGAAATATAACACTTTTGCCGAGGGGAATGCTCTGAATTCCCTCCAAATAATGTGTGAATGGGAATTTCAGGTGTATACAATCGGCAGCTTTCAGGTCTCCTGCTAGGCAATTGCCTAAATTTGCTCTGAGTTTGTGTTTGTTTTGCCTTCTTCCTTTCTGAATTTTGCATTCTGACAGTATACAAAAACGAGTTTAGGCAGAGTATTCATAATAAAATACAAAACACAGTAAACTTGCAATTCATGCTTAGAAATCTACAGGCAACACGTCCAAGATGATTTTTTGTATTTTGAAAATGAAATGTAACCCTTTTCCAGAGGGGACAGCTCTGATTTCCCTCTAAATCGAGTGTCAATTGGATTTTCAGGTGTATAAAATCGTCAGCCTTCAGGTCTCATGATTGGCAATTGCCTAAATGTGTTCTGGGTTTGTGTATGTTTTGCCTTCTTCCTTTCTGAATTTTTCATTCTGACACCACACAAAACGAGTTTAGGCAAAGTATTCATTATAAAATACAAAACACAGTAAACTTGCATTTCATGCTTAGAAATGTACAGGCAACAGGACTAACATGATTTTTTGTATTTTGGAAAATGAAATGTAACACTTTTGCCGAGGGGAATGCTCTGAATTCCCTCCAAATCGACTGTGAATGGGATTTTCAGGTGTATTCCATCGGCAGCATTCAGGTCTCCTGATTGGCAATTGCCTCAATTAGTTCTGAGTTTGTGTTTGTTTTGCCTTTTTCCTTTCTGAATGTTGTATTTGACATCACACAAAACGAGTTTAGGCAAAGTATTCATAATAAAATACAAAACACATTAAATTGGTATTTTATGCTTAGAAATCTACAACCAACACGACCAAGGTAAGGTAATGTGTTTGGAAAATGAAATGTAACACTTGTCAAGAGGGGACAGCTCTGAATCCCCTCCAAATCGAGTGTGAATGAGATTTTCAGGTGTATTCAATTGGTAGCATTCAGGTCTCCTGCTAGGCAATCGCCTAAATTTGTTCTGGGTTTGTGTTTGTTTTTCCTTCTTCCTTTTTGAATTTGATATTCTGACACCATACAAACATGAGGTTAGGCAGAGTGCATAAAGCAATAAATAAGACAGGTAATGTTGTTTCATGCTTAGAAATCTACAGGCAACATGACCAACATAAGGTAATGTGTTTGGAAAATGAAATGTAACCCTTGTCAAGAGGGGACAGCTCTGAATTCCCTTTAAATCGAGTGTCAATGGGATTTTCATGTGTACTCCATTGGCAGCATTCAGGTCTCCTGCTAGGCAATTGCCTAAATTTGTTCTGGGTTTGTGTTTGTTTTGCCTTCTTCCTTTCTGAATTTTGTATTCTGACACCATACAAAAACGAGTTTAGGCAGTGTATTCATAATGAAATAAAAAACAAAGGAAACTGGCGTTTCATGCTTAGAAATCTACGTGCAACACGACCAAGATAAGGTTATGTGTTTTGGAAAATGAAATATAACACTTTTGCCGAGGGGAATGCTCTGGATTCCCTCCAAATTGTGTGTGAATGGGAATTTCAGGTGTATTCAATCGAGAGCATTCAGGTCTCCTGGTAGGTAATTGCCTCAATTTGTTCTGGGTTTGTGTTTGTTTTGCCTTCTTCCTTCCTGAATTTTGCATTCTGACACCATACAAAAACGACTTTAGGCAGAAATTCATAATAAAATACAAAACATAGTAAACTTGCAATTCATGCTTAGAAATCTACAGAAACACGACCAAGATGAGATTTTTTGTATTGAAAAATCAAATGTATCCCTTTTCCGTAGGGGACAGCTCTGAATTCCCTCTTAATCGAGTATGTATGGGATTTTTAGGTGTATAAAAGTGTCAGCATTCAGGTCTCTTGATTGGCAACTGCCTAAACGTGTTCTGGGTTTGTGTTTGTTTTACTTTCTTCCTTTCTGAATTTTGTATTCTGACACCATACAAAAATGAGGTTAGGCAGAGTATTCATATTAATACACAAAACTCAGGGAATTGGCATTTTATGCTTAGAAATCTATAAGCAAAATGACCAATATAAGGTTATGTGTTTTGGAAAATGAAATGTAACACTTTTGCCGAGGGGAATGCTCTGAATCCCATCCAAATCGAGTAAGAATGAGAGTTTCAGGTGTATTCAATCGAGAGCATTCAGGTCTCCTGGTAGGCAATTGCCTCAATTTGTTCTGGGTTTGTGTTTGTTTTGCCTTCTTCATTTCTGGATTTTGCGTTCTGACACCATACAAAAACAAGTTTAGGCAGAGTATTCATAATAAAATACAAAACACAGTAAACTTGCAATTCATGCTTAGAAATCTACAGGCAACACGACCAAGATGATTTTTGTATTTGGAAAATGAAATGTAACCCTTTTCCAGAGGGGACAGCTCTGATTTCCCTCTAAATCGAGTGTCAATGGGATTTTCAGGTGTATAAAATCGTCAGCCTTCAGGTCTCTTGATTGGCAATTGCCTAAACGTGTTCTGGGTTTGTGTTTGTTTTGTCTTCTTCCTTTCTGAATTTTGTATTCTGACACCATACAAAAACGAGTTTATGCAGAGTATGCATAATAATATATAAAACTCAGGAAATTGGCATTTTATGCTTAGAAATCTACAAGCAATACAACCAAGGTAATTTTTGTATTTTGGAAAATGAAATGTAACACTTGTCAAGAGGGGACAGCTCTGAATTCCCTTCAAATCGAAATTCAATGGGATTTTCAGGTGTACTCCAATGGCAGAATTCAGGTCTCCTGCTAGGCAATTGCCTCAATTTGTTCTGGGTTTTTGTTTGTTTTGCCTTCTTCCTTTCTGAATTTTGCATTCTGACACTAAACAAAAATGAGTTTAGGCAGAGTATTCATAATGAAATAAAAAACAAAGGAAATTGGCGTTTCATGCTTAGAAATCTACAGGCAACACGACCAACATAAGGTTATATGTTTTGGAAAATAAAATATAACACTTTTGCTGAAGGGACAGCTCTGAATTCCATACAAATCGACTGTGAATGGGATTTTCATGTGTATTCAATTGTCAGCATTCAGGTCTCTTGATTGGCAATTGCCTCAATTTGTTCTGGGTTTGTGTTTGTTTTGCCTTCTTCCTTTCTGAATGTTGTATTCTGACACCACACAAAACAAGTTTAGGCAAAGTATTCATAAGAAAATACAAAACACAATAAATTGGCATTTCATGCTTAGAAATCTACACGCAACATGACCAAGATAAGGTTATGTGTTTTGGAAAATGAAATGTAACAC
Organism: Sylvilagus floridanus; assembly: GCA_949820135.1. Taxonomy (NCBI): domain Eukaryota; kingdom Metazoa; phylum Chordata; class Mammalia; order Lagomorpha; family Leporidae; genus Sylvilagus; species Sylvilagus floridanus. The sequence continues at coordinate 117,501,686 of OX463233.1, read as the reverse complement.
GTGTCAAGAGGGGCAGGTCTGAATCCACTCCAAATTGAGTGTGAATGAGATTTTCAGGTGTATTCAATCGCCAGCAATCAGGTCTCTTGATTGGCAATCGCCTAAATTTGTTTTGGGTTTGTGTTTGTTTTACCTTCTTCCTATCCAAATTTTGTATTCTGACACCATACAAAAATGAGGATAGACAGAGTCCACAAAGGAATAAATAACACAGGAGACGGCGTTTCATGCTTAGAAATCTACAGGCAACACGACCAAGATAAGGTTATGTGTTTTGGAAAATGAAATGTAACACTTTTGCCGAGGGGAATGCTCTGAATTCCCTCCAAATCATGTGTGAATGGGAATTTCAGGTGTATTAAATGGGCAGCATTCAGGTCTACTGCTAGGCAATTGCCTCAATTTGTTCTGGGTTTGTGTTTGTTTTGCCTTCTTCCTTTCTGAATTTTGTATTCTGACAAAATAGGAAAACGAGTTTAGGCAGAGTATTCATAATGAAATGAAAAACAAAGGAAATTGGCGTTTCATGCTTAGAAATCTACAGGCAACATGACCAACATAAGGTTATGTGTTATGGAAAATGAAATATAACACTTTTGCCGAGGGGAATGCTCGGAATTCCCTCCAAATCATGTGTGAATGGGAATTTCAGGTGTATACAATTGGCAGCATTCAGGTCTCCTGCTAGGCAATTGGCTAAATTTGTTCTGGGTTTGTGTTTGTTTTGCCTTCTTCCTTTCCAAATTTTGTATTCTGACACCATACAAAAACGAGTTTAGGCAGAGTATTCATAATGAAATAAAAAACAAAGGAAATTGGCGTTTCATGCTTAGAAATCTACAGGCAACACGACCAACATAAGGTTATGTGTTATGGAAAATGAAATATAACATTTTTGCCGAGGGGAATGCTCTGAAAACCCTCCAAATCATGTGTGAATGGGAATTTCAGGTGTATACAATCGGCAGCATTGAGGTCTCCTGCTAGGCAATTTCCTAAATTTGTTCTGAGTTTGTGTTTGTTTTGCCTTCTACATTTCTGAATTTTGCATTCTGACAGCATACAAAAACGAATTTAGGCAGAGTATTCATAATAAAGTACTAAACACAGTAAACTTGCAATTCATGCTTAGAAATCTACAGGTAACACGCCCAAGATGATTTTTTGTATTTTGAAAATGAAATGTAACCCTTTTCCAGAGGGGACAGCTCTGATTTCCCTCTATATCGAGTGTCAATGGGATTTTCAGGTGTATAAAATCGTCCGCATTCAGGTCTCCTGCTAGGCAATTGCCTAAATTTGTTCTGGGTTTGTGTTTGTTTTGCCTTATTCCTTTCTGAATTTTGTGTTCTGACACCATATAAAAACGAGTTTAGGCAGAGTATTCATAATAAAATCAAAACTCAGGAAATTGGCATTTTATCCTTATAAATCTACAGACAACACGACCAAGAAAAGGTTATGTGTTTTGGAAAATGAAATGTAACCCTTTTCCAGAGGGGACAGATCTGAATTCCCTTCAAATCCAGTGTGAATGGGATTTTCATGTGTATTCCATCGGCAGCATTCAGGTCTCCTGCTAGGCAATTGCCTCAATTTGTTCTGTGTTTGTGTTTGTTTTGCCTTCTTCCTTTCTGAATTTTGTATTCTGACACCATACAAAAACGAGTTCAGGCAGAGTATTCATAATGAAATAATAAACAAAGGAAATTGGCGTTTCATGCTTAGAAATCTACAGGCAACACGACCAACATAAGGTTATGTGTTATGGAAAATGAAATATAACATTTTTGCCGAGGGGAATGCTCTGAAAACCCTCCAAATCATGTGTGAATGGGAATTTCAGGTGTATACAATCGGCAGCATTGAGATCTCCTGCTAGGCAATTTCCTAAATTTGTTCTGAGTTTGTGTTTGTTTTGCCTTCTACATTTCTGAATTTTGCATTCTGACAGCATACAAAAACGAATTTAGGCAGAGTATTCATAATAAAGTACTAAACACAGTAAACTTGCAATTCATGCTTAGAAATCTACAGGTAACACGCCCAAGATGATTTTTTGTATTTTGAAAATGAAATGTAACCCTTTTCCAGAGGGGACAGCTCTGATTTCCCTCTATATCGAGTGTCAATGGGATTTTCAGGTGTATAAAATCGTCCGCATTCAGGTCTCCTGCTAGGCAATTGCCTAAATTTGTTCTGGGTTTGTGTTTGTTTTGCCTTATTCCTTTCTGAATTTTGTGTTCTGACACCATATAAAAACGAGTTTAGGCAGAGTATTCATAATAAAATCAAAACTCAGGAAATTGGCATTTTATCCTTATAAATCTACAGACAACACGACCAAGAAAAGGTTATGTGTTTTGGAAAATGAAATGTAACCCTTTTCCAGAGGGGACAGATCTGAATTCCCTTCAAATCCAGTGTGAATGGGATTTTCAAGTGTATTCCATCGGCAGCATTCAGGTCTCCTGCTAGGCAATTGCCTCAATTTGTTCTGTGTTTGTGTTTGTTTTGCCTTCTTCCTTTCTGAATTTTGTATTCTGACACCATACAAAAACGAGTTCAGGCAGAGTATTCATAATGAAATAATAAACAAAGGAAATTGGCGTTTCATGCTTAGAAATCTACAGGCAACACGACCAACATAAGGTTATGTGTTTTGGAAAATGAAATGTAACACTTTTGCCGAGGGGAATGCTCTGAATTCCCTCCAAATCATGTGTGAATGGGAATTTCAGGTGTATACAATCGGCAGCATTCAGGTCTCCTGCTAGGCAATTGCCTAAATTTGTTCTGGGTTTGTGTTTGTTTTGCCTTCTTCCTTTCTGAATTTTGCATTCTATCAGTATACAAAAAGGAGTTTAGGCAGAGTATTCATAATAAAATACAAAACACAGTAAACTTGCAATTCATGCTTAGAAATCTACAGGCAACACGACCAAGATGATTTTTTGTATTTTGAAAATGAAATGTGGCCGGCGCCGTGGCTTAACAGGCTAATCCTCTGCCTTGCGGCGCCGGCACACCAGGTTCTACTCCCAGTCGGGGCACCGGATTCTGTCCCGGTTGCCCCTCTTCCAGGCCAGCCCTCTGCTGTGGCCCAGGACTGCAGTGGAGGATGGCCCAAGTGCTTGGGCCCTGCACCCCATGGGAGACCAGGATAAGCACCTAGCTCCTGGCTCCTGCCATCGGATGAGCGCGGTGCGCCGGCCGTAGCACGCCAACCGCGGCGGCCATTGGAGGGTGAACCAACGGCAAAGGAAGACCTTTCTCTCTGTCTCTCTCTCTCACTGTCCACTCTGCCTGTAAAAATAAATAAATAAATAAATAAATAAAAATGAAAATGTAATGTAACACTTTTCCAGAAGGGATAACTCTGATTTCCCTCTAAATCGAGTGTCAATGGGATTTTCAGGTGTATAAAATCGTCAGCATTCAGGTCTCTTGATTGGCAATTGCCTAAACGTGTTCTGGGTTTGTGTTTGTTTCGCCTTCTTCCTTTCTGAATTTTGTATTCTGACACCATACAAAAACGAGTTTAGGCAGAGTATTCATAATAAAATCAAAACTCAGGAAATTGGCATTTTATCCTTATAAATCTACAGACAACACTACCAAGAAAAGGTTATGTGTTTTGGAAAATGAAATATAACCCTTTTCCAGATGGACAGATCTGAATTCCCTTCAAATCCAGTGTGAATGGGATTTTCAGGTGTATTCCATCGGCAGCATTCAGGTCTCCTGCTAGGCAATTGCCTAAATTTGTTCTGGGTTTTTGTTAGTTTTGCCTTCTTCCTTTCTGAATTTTGTATTCTGACACCATACAAAAATGAGTTTAGGCAGAGTGTTCATAATGAAATAAAAAACAAAGCAAATTGGCGTTTCATGCTTAGAAATCTATAGGCAACACGACCAACATAAGGTTATGTGTTTTGGAAAATGAAATGTAACCCTTATGCCGAGGGGAATGCTCTGAATTCCCTCCAAATCCAGTGTGAATTAGAATATCAGGGGTTTACAATCGGCAGCATTCAGGTCTCCTGCTAGGCAATTGCCTAAATTTGTTCTGGGTTTGTGTTTGTTTTGCCCTCTTCCTTTCTGAATTTTGCATTCTGACAGTAAACAAAAAGGAGTTTAGGCAGAGTATTCATAATAAAATACAAAACACAGTAAACTTGCAATTCATGCTTAGAAATCTACAGGCAACACGACCAAGATGATTTTTTGTATTTTGAAAATGAAATGTGGCCGGCGCCGTGGCTGAACAGGCTAATCCTCCGCCTTGCGGCGCCGGCACACCAGGTTCTACTCCCAGTCGGGGCACCGGATTCTGTCCCGGTTGCCCCTCTTCCAGGCCAGCCCTCTGCTGTGGCCCAGGAGTGCAGTGGAGGATGGCCCAAGTGCTTGGGCCCTGCACCCCATGGGAGACCAGGATAAGCACCTAGCTCCTGGCTCCTGCCATCGGATGAGCACGGTGCGCCGGCCGCAGCGCGCCAACCGCGGCGGCCATTGGAGGGTGAACCAACGGCAAAGGAAGACCTTTCTGTCTCTCTCTCTCACTGTCCACTCTGCCTTTAAAAATAAATAAATAAATAAATAAATAAATAAATAAATAAATGAAAATGTAATGTAACACTTTTCCAGAAGGGACAATCTGATTTCCCTCTAAATCGAGTGTCAATGGGATTTTCAGGTGTATAAAATCGTCAGCATTCAGGTCTCTTCATTGGCAATTGCCTAAACGTGTTCTGGGTTTGTGTTTGTTTCGCCTTCTTCCTTTCTGAATTTTGTATTCTGACACCATACAAAAACGAGTTTAGGCAGAGTATTCATATTAAAATCAAAACTCAGGAAATTGGCATTTTATCGTTATAAATCTACAGATAACACGACCAAGAAAAGGTTATGTGTTTTGGAAAATGAAATATAACCCTTTTCCAGAGGGGACAGATCTGAATTCCCTTCAAATCCAGTGTGAATGGGATTTTCAGGTGTATTCCATCGGCAGCATTCTGGTCTCCTGCTAGGCAATTGTCTAAATTTGCTCTGGGTTTGTGTTTGTTTTGCCTTCTTCCTTACGGAATTTTGCATTCTAACACCATACAAAAATGAGTTTAGGCAGAGTATTCATAATGAAATAAAAAAAAAGCAAATTGGCGTTTCATGCTTAGAAATCTACAGGCAACACGACCAACATAAGATTATGTGTTTTGGAAAATGAAATGTAACACTTTAGGCGAAGGGACAGCTCTGAATTCCCTCCAAATCCAGTGTGAATGGGATTTTCAGGTTTATTAAATTGTCAGCATTCAGGTCTCTTGATTATGAATTGCCTCAAATTGTTCTGGGTTTGTGTTTGTTTTGCCTTCTTCCTTTCTGAATGTTGTATTCTGATACCACACAAAATGAGTTTAGGCAAAGTATTCATAATAAAATACAAAACACAATAAATTGGCATTTCATGCTTAGAAATCTACAGACAACACGACCAAGATAAGGTTATGTGTTTTGGAAAATGAAATGTGACACTTGTCAAGAGGGGCAGGTCTGAATCTACTCCAAATCGAGTGTGAATGAGATTTTCAGGTGTATTCCATCAGCAGCATTCAGGTCTCTTGATTGGCAATCGCCTAAATTTGTTTTGGGTTTGTGTTTGTTATACCTTCTTCCTTTCTGTATTTTGTATTCTGACAACATACAAAAATGAGGTTAGGCAGAGTCCACAAAGTAATGAATAACACAGGAAACAGCGTTTCATGCTTATAAATCTACAGGCAACACGACCAAGATAAGGTTATGTGTTTTGGAAAATGAAATGTAACACTTTTGCCGAGGGGAAAGCTCTGAATTCCTTCCAAATCATGTGTGAATGGGAATTTCAGGTGTATACAATCGGCAGCATTCAGGTCTCCTGCTAGGCAATTTCCTAAATTTGTTCTGGGTTTGTGTTTGTTTTGCCTTCTTCCTTTCTGAATTTTGCATTCTGACAGTATATAAAAACGAGTTTAGGCAGAGTATTCATAATGAAACAAAAAACAAAGGAAATTGGCATTTCATGCTCAGAAATCTGCCGGCAACACGACCAACATAAGGTTATGTGTTTCGGAAAATGAAATGTAACACTTTTGCCGAGGGGAATGCTCTGAATTCCCTCCAAATCATGTGTAAATGGGAATTTCAGGTTTATACAATTGGCAGCATTCAGGTCTCCTGCTAGGCAATTGCCTAAATTTGTTCTGAGTTTGTGTTTGTTTTGCCTTCTTCCTTTCTGAATTTTGCATTCTGACAGTATAAAAAAACGAGTTTAGGCAGAGTATTCATAATAAAATAGAAAACACAGTAAACTTGCAATTCATGCTTAGAAATCTACAGGCAACACGCCCAAGATGATTTTTTGTATTTTGAAAATGAAATGTAACCCTTTTCCAGAGGGGACAGCTCTGATTTCCCACTATATCGAGTGTCAATGGGATTTTCAGGTGTATAAAATCATCCGCATTCAGGTCTCTTGATTGGCAGTTGCCTAAACGTGTTCTGGGTTTGTGTTTGTTTTGCCTTCTTCCTTTCTGTATTTTGTATTCTGACACCATACAAAAACGAGTTTAGGCAGAGTATTCATAATAAAATCAAATTCATGATATTGGCATTTTATCCTTACAAATCTTCAGAGAACATGACCAAGATAAGGTTATGTGTTTTGGAAAATGAAATGTAACCCTTTTCCCGAGGGGACAGCTCTGAATTCCCTTCAAATCGAGTGTGAATGGGATTTTCAGGTGTATTCCATGAGCAGCATTCAGGTCTCTTGATTGGCAATTGCCTAAACGTTTCTGGGTTTGTGTTTGTTTTGCCTTCTTCCTTTCTGAATTTTGTATTCTGACACCTTACAAAAACAAGTTTAGGCAGAGTATTCATAATCAAATAAAAAACAAAGGAAATTGTCGTTTCATGCTTAGAAGTATACAAGCAACCCGACCAAGATAAGGTTATGTGTTTTGGAAAACGAAATGTAACATTTTGCCGAGGGGAATGCTCTGAATTCCCTACAACTCCAGTGTGAATGGGAATTTCAGGGGTTTACAATGGACAGCATTCAGGTCTCCTGCTAGGCAATTGCCTCAATTTGTTCTGGGTTTGTGTTTTTTTTGCCTTCTTCCTTTCTGAATGTTGTATTCTGAAACCATTCAAAAACGAGTTTAGGCAGAGTATTCATAATGAAATAATAAACAAAGGAAATTGGCGTTTCATGCTTAGAAATCTACAGGCAACACGTCCAACATAAGGTTATGTGTTTGGGAAAATGTAATGTAACACTTTTGCCGAGGGGAAAGCTCTGAATTCCCTCCAAATCATGTGTGAATTGGATTTTCAGGTGTATTCCATCGGCAGCATTCAGGTCTCCTGCTAGGCAATTGCCTAAATTTGTTCTGGGTTTGTGTTTGTTTTGCCTTCTTCCTTTCTGAATTTTGCATTCTGACAGTATACAAAAACAAGTTTAGGCAGAGTATTCATAATAATATACAAAACACAGTAAACTTGCAATTCATGCTTAGAAATCTACAGGCAACACGACCAAGATGATTTTTTGTATTTTGAAAATGAAATGTGGCCGGCGCCGTGGCTCACAGGCTAATCCTCCGCCATGCGGCGCCGGCACACCGGGTTCTAATCCTGGTCGGGGCAACGGATTCTGTCCCGGTTGCCCCTCTTCCAGGCCAGCCCTCTGCTGTGGCCCAGGAGTGCAGCGGAGGATGGCCCAGGTGCTTGGGCCCTGCACCCCATGGGAGACCAGGAAAAGCACCTGGCTCCTGGCTCCTGCCATCGGATGAGCGCGGTACACCGGCTGCAGCACGCCGACCGCGGCGGCCATTGGAGGGTGAACCAACGGAAAAGGAAGACCTTTCTCTCTGTCTCTCTCTCTCACTGTCCACTCTGCCTTTAAAAATAAATAAATAAATAAATAAATAAATAAATAAATGAAAATGTAATGTAACACTTTTCCAGAAGGGACAATCTGATTTCCCTCTAAATCGAGTGTCAATGGGATTTTCAGGTGTATAAAATCGTCAGCATTCAGGTCTCTTCATTGGCAATTGCCTAAACGTGTTCTGGGTTTGTGTTTGTTTTGCCTTCTTCCTTTCTGAATTTTGCATTCTGACAATACACAAAAATGAGTTTAGGCAGAGTATTCATAATAAAATCAAAACTCAGGAAATTGGCATTTTATCCTTATGAATCTACAGACAACACGACCAAGATAAGGTTATGTGTTTTGGAAAATGAAATGTAAACCTTTTCTAGAGGCGACAGCCCTGAATTCGCTTCAAATCGCGTGTGAATGGCATTTTCATGTCTATTCCATCGGCAGCATTCAGGTCTCCTGCTAGGCAATTGCCTAAATTTCTTCTGGGTTTCCGTTTGTTTTGCCTTCTTCCTTTCTGAATTTTGTATTCTGACACCATACAAAAACGAATTTAAGCAGAGTATTCATAATGAAATAAAAAACAAAGGAAATTGGCGTTTCATGCTTTGAAATCTACAGGCAACACAACCAACATAAGGTTATGTGTTTTGGAAAATGAAATGTAACACTTATGCCGAGGGGAATGATCTGAATTCCCTCCAAATCATGTGTGAATGGGAATTTCAGGTGTATACAATCGGCAGCATTCAGGTCTCCTAGTAGGCAATTGCCTAAATTTGTTCTGGGTTTGTGTTTGTTTTGCCTTATTCCTTTCTGAATTTTGTATTCTGACACCATACAAAAATGAGTTTAGGCAGAAGACTCATAATGAAATAAAAAACAAAGCTAATTGGTGTTTCATGCTTAGAAATCTACCGGCAACACAACCAACAGAAGGTTATGTGTTTTGGAAAATGAAATATATTCAGGTCTCTTGATTGGGAATTGCCTCAATTTGTTCTGGGTTTGTGTTTGGTTTGCCTTCTTCCTTTCTGAATGTTGTATTCTGACACCACACAAAACGAGTTTAGGCAAAGTATTCATAATAAAATACAAAACACAATAAATTGGCATTTTATGCTTAGAAATCTACAGGCAACACGACCAAGATAAGGTTATGTGTTTTGGAAAATGTAATGTGACACTTGTCAAGAGGGGACAGGTCTGAATCCACTCCAAATCGAATGTGAATGAGATTTTCAGGTGTATTCAATCAGCAGCATTCAGGTCTCTTGATTGGCAATCATCTAAATTTGTTTTGGGTTTGTGTTTGAAATACCATCTTCCTTTCCAAATTTTGTATGCTGACACCACACAAAAATGAGGTTAGGCAGAGTCCACAAAGTAATGAATAACACAGGAAACGGCATTTCATGCTTAGACATCTACAGGCAACACGAACAAGATAAGGCTATGTGTTTTGGAAAATGAAATATAACACTTTTGCCGAGGGGAATGCTCTGAATACCCTCAAAATCATGTGTGAATGGGATTTTCAGGTGTATTCAATTGTCAGCATTCAGGTCTCTTGATAGGCAATTGCCTCAATTTGTTCTGGGTTTGTGTTTGTTTTGCCTTCTTCCTTTCTGAATGTTGTATTCTGACACAACACAAAACGAGTTTAGGCAAAGTATTCATTATAAAATACAAAACACAATAAATTGGCATTTCATGCTTAGAAATCTACAGGCAACACGACCAAGATAAGGTTATGTGTTTTGGAAAATGAAATGTAACACTTTTGCCGAGGGGAATGCTCTGAATTCCCTCCAAATCGAGTGTGAATGGGATTTTCAGGTGTATTCCATCGGCAGCATTCAGGTCTCCTGGTAGGCAATTGCCTAAATTGGTTCTGGGTTTGTGTTTGTTTTGCCTTCTTCTTTTCTGAATTTTGTATTCTGACACCATACAAAAATGAGGTAGGCGGAGTCCATAAAGCAATAACTAACACAGGAAATGGCGTTTCATGCTTAGAAATCTACAGAAAACACGACTAAGATGAGGTTTTCTGTTTTGGCAAATGAAATATAACCCTTTTCCAGAGGGGACAGCTCTGAATTCCCTCAAAATCGAGTGTGAATGGGATTTTCAGCTGTATTCAATCGAGAGCATTCAGGTCTCCTGCTAGGCATTTGGCTAAATTTGTTCTGGTTTTGTGTTTGTTTTGCCTTCTTCCTTTCTGAATTTTGCATTCTGACACCATACAAAAACGAGTTTAGGCAGAGTATTCATAATGAAATAAAAAACAAAGCAAATTGGTGTTTCATGCTTAGAAATCTACAGGAAACACAACCAACATAATTTATGTGTTTTGGAAAATGAAATATAACTCTTTTGCCGAGGAGACAGCTCTGAATTCCCTCCAAATCGTGTGTGAATGGGAATTTCAGGTGTATCAATCGGCAGTATTTAGGTCTGTTGGTAGGCAATTGCCTCAATTTGTCCTGGGTTTGTGTTTGTTTTGCCTTCTTCCTTTCTGAATGTTGTATTCTGACACCATACAAAAACGAGTTAGGCAGAGTATCGCAATGAAATAAAAAACAAAGCAAATTGCCTTTCGTGCTTAGAAATCTACAGGCAACACGACCAAGATATGGTTATGTGTTTTGGAAAATGAAATATAACACTTGTCAAGAGGGGACAGATCTGAATTCCCTTCAAATCGAGTGTGAATGGAATTTTCATGTATATTCATCGGCAGCATTCAGGTCTCCTGCAAGGCAATTGCCTAAATTTGTTTTGGGTTTATGTTTGTTTTGCCTTCTTCCTTTCTGAATTTTGTATTCTGACACCATACAAAAACGAGTTTAGGCAGAGTATTCATAATGAAATAAAAAACAAAGGAAATTGGCGTTTCATGCTTTGAAATCTACAGGCAACACAACCAACATAAGGTAATGTGTTTTGGAAAATGAAATGTAACACTTATGCCGAGGGGAATGATCTGAATTCCCTCCAAATCATGTGTGAATGGGAATTTCAGGTGTATACAATCGGCAGCATTCAGGTCTCCTAGTAGGCAATTGCCTAAATTTGTTCTGGGTTTGTGTTTGTTTTGCCTTATTCCTTTCTGAATTTTGTATTCTGACACCATACAAAAATGAGTTTAGGCAGAAGACTCATAATGAAATAAAAAACAAAACTAATTGGTGTTTCATGCTTAGAAATCTACCAGCAACACAACCAACAGAAGGTTATGTGTTTTGGAAAATGAAATATATTCAGGTCTCTTGATTGGGAATTGCCTCAATTTGTTCTGGGTTTGTGTTTGGTTTGCCTTCTTCCTTTCTGAATGTTGTATTCTGACACCACACAAAACGAGTTTAGGCAAAGTATTCATAATAAAATACAAAACAGAATAAATTGGCATTTTATGCTTAGAAATCTACAGGCAACACGACCAAGATAAGGTTATGTGTTTTGGAAAATGTAATGTGACACTTGTCAAGAGGGGACAGGTCTGAATCCACTCCAAATCGAATGTGAATGAGATTTTCAGGTGTATTCAATCAGCAGCATTCAGGTCTCTTGATTGGCAATCATCTAAATTTGTTTTGGGTTTGTGTTTGAAATACCATCTTCCTTTCCAAATTTTGTATGCTGACACCACACAAAAATGAGGTTAGGCAGAGTCCACAAAGTAATGAATAACACAGGAAACGGCATTTCATGCTTAGACATCTACAGGCAACACGAACAAGATAAGGCTATGTGTTTTGGAAAATGAAATATAACACTTTTGCTGAGGGGAATGCTCTGAATACCCTCAAAATCATGTGTGAATGGGATTTTCAGGTGTATTCAATTGTCAGCATTCAGGTCTCTTGATAGGCAATTGCCTCAATTTGTTCTGGGTTTGTGTTTGTTTTGCCTTCTTCCTTTCTGAATGTTGTATTCTGACACCACACAAAACGAGTTTAGGCAAAGTATTCATTATAAAATACAAAACACAATAAATTGGCATTTCATGCTTAGAAATCTACAGGCAACACGACCAAGATAAGGTTATGTGTTTTGGAAAATGAAATGTAACACTTTTGCCGAGGGGAATGCTCTGAATTCCCTCCAAATCGAGTGTGAATGGGATTTTCAGGTGTATTCCATCGGCAGCATTCAGGTCTCCTGGTAGGCAATTGCCTAAATTGGTTCTGGGTTTGTGTTTGTTTTGCCTTCTTCTTTTATGAATTTTGTATTCTGACACCATACAAAAATGAGGTAGGCGGAGTCCATAAAGCAATAATTAACACAGGAAATGGCGTTTCATGCTTAGAAATCTACAGAAAACACGACTAAGATCAGGTTTTCTGTTTTGGCAAATGAAATATAACCCTTTTCCAGAGGGGACAGCTCTGAATTCCCTCAAAATCGAGTGTGAATGGGATTTTCAGCTGTATTCAATAGAGAGCATTCAGGTCTCCTGCTAGGCATTTGGCTAAATTTGTTCTGGTTTTGTGTTTGTTTTGCCTTCTTCCTTTCTGAATTTTGCATTCTGACACCATACAAAAAAGAGTTAAGGCAGAGTATCATAATAAAATAGAAAACACAGTAAACTGGCATTTCATGCTTAGAAATCTACAGGCAACATGACCAAGATAAGTTAATGTGTTTAGAAAATGAAATGTAACACTTGTCAAGAGGGGACAGCTCTGAATCCCCTCCAAATCGAGTGTGAATGAGATTTTCAGGTGTATTCAATCGGTAGCATTCAGGTCTCCTGCTAGGCAATTGCCTCAGTTTGTTCTGGGTTTGTGTTTGTTTTGCCTTCTTCCTTTCTGAATTTTGCATTCTGACACCATACAAAAACGAGTTTAGGCAGAGTATTCATAATGAAATAAAAAACAAAGCAAATTGGTGTTTCATGCTTAGAAATCTACAGGAAAAACAACCAACATTATTTATGTGTTTTGGAAAATGAAATGTAACACTTTTGCCGAGGGGAATGCTCTGAATTCCTTCCAAATCATGTGTGAATGGGAATTTCAGGTGTATCAATCGGCAGTATTTAGGTCTGTTGGTAGGCAATTGCCTCAATTTGTCCTGGGTTTGTGTTTGTTTTGCCTTCTTCCTTTCTGAATTTTGCATTCTGACACCATACAAAAACGAGTTAGGCAGAGTATCGCAATGAAATAAAAAACAAAGCAAATTGGCTTTTCGTGCTTAGAAATCTACAGGCAACACGACCAAGATATGGTTATGTGTTTTGGAAAATGAAATATAACACTTGTCAAGAGGGGACATCTCTGAATCCCCTCCAAATCGAGTGTGAATGAGATTTTCAGGTGTATTCAATCAGCAGCATTCAGATCTCTTGATTGGCAATCGCCTAAATTTGTTCTGGGTTTGTGTTTGTTTTACCTACTTCCTTTCCAAATTTTGTATTCTGAGAAAACGCAAAAATGAGGTAAGGCAGGGTTTACAAAGCAATAAATAACACAGAAAACAGCGTTTCCTGCTTAGATATCTACAGGCAACACGACCAAGATAAGGTTATGTGTTTTGGAAAATGAAATTTAACACTATTGCCGAGGGGAATGCTCTGAATTCCCTCCAAATCATGTGTGAATGGGAATTTCAAGTATATTCAATGGGCAGCATTCAGGTCTCCTGCTAGGCAATTGCCTCAATTTGTACTGGGTTTGTGTTTGTTTTGCCTTCTTCCTTTCTGAATTTTGCATTCTGACAACATACAAAAATGAGTTTAGGCAGAGTATTCATAATCAAATAAAAAACAAAGGAAATTGGCGTTTCATGCTTAGAAATCTGCCAGCAACACAACCAAGAGTAGGTTATGTGTTTTGGAAAATGAAATGTAACACTTTTGCCGAGGTGAATGCTCTGAATTCCCTCCAAATCCTGTGTGAATGGGAATTTCAGGTGTATACAATTGGCAGCATTCAGGTCTCCTGCTAGGCAATTGCCTAAATTTGTTCTGAGTTTGTGTTTGTTTTGCCTTCTTCCTTTCTGAATTTTGCATTCTGACAGTATACAAAAACGAGTTTAGGCCGAGTATTCAAAACAAAATACAAAACACAGTAAACTTGCAATTCATGCTTAGAAATCTACAGGCAACCCGACCAAGATGATTTTTTGTATTTTGAAAATGAAATGTAACCCTTTTACAGAGGGGACAGCTCTGATTTCCCTCTATATCGAGTGTCAATGGGATTTTCAGGGGTATAAAATCATCTGCATTCAGGTCTCTTGATTGGCAATTGCCTAAACGTGTTCTGGGTTTGTGTTTGTTTTGCCTTCTTCCTTTCTGTATTTTGTATTCTGACAGCATACAAAAACGAGTTTAGGCAGAATATGAATAATAAAATCAAATTCCTGATATTGGCATTTTATCCTTACAAATCTTCAGAGAACATGACCAAGATAAGGTTATGTGTTTTGGAAAATGAAATGTAACCCTTTTCCCGAGGGGACAGCTCTGAATTCCCTTCAAATCGAGTGTGAATGGGATTTTCAGGTGTATTCCATCAGCAGCATTCAGGTCTCCTGCTAGGCAATTGGCTAAATTTGTTCTGGGTTTGTGTTTGTTTTGCCTTCTTCCTTTCTGAATTTTGTATACTGACACCATACAAAAACGAGTTTAGGCAGAGTATTCATAATCAAATAAAAAACAAAGGAAATTGGCATTTCATGCTTAGAAATCTACAGGCAACCCGACCAAGATAAGGTTATGTGTTTTGGAAAATGAAATGTAACACTTTTGCCGAGGAGAAAGCTCTGAATTCCCTCCAAATCATGTGTGAATGGGATTTTCAGGTGTATTCCATCGGCAGCATTCAGGTCTCCTGCTAGGCAATTGCCTCAATTTGTTCTGGGTTTGTGTTTGTTTTGCCTTCTTCCTTTCTGAATTTTGCATTCTGACAGTTATCAAAAACGAGTTTAGGCAGAGTATTCATAATAAAATACAAAACACAGTAAACTTGCAATTCATGCTTAGAAATCTACAGGCAACACGACCAAGATGATTTTTTGTATTTTGAAAATGAAATGTGGCCGGCGCCGTGGCTCAACAGGCTAATCCTCCACCTTGTGGCGCCGGCACACCGGGTTCTAGTCCCGGTCGGGGCACCGGATTCTGTCCCGGTTGCCCCTCTTCCAGGCCAGCCCTCTGCAGTGGCCCAGGAGTGCAGTGGAGGATGGCCCAAGTGCTTGGGCCCTGCACCCCATGGGAGACCAGGAAAAAGCACCTAGCACCTGGCTCCTGAAATCGGATGAGCGCGGTGCACCGGCCGTAGCGCGCCAACCGCGGCGCCCATTGGAGGGTGAACCAAAGGCAAAGGAAGACCTTTCTCTCCTTCTCTCTCTCTCACTGTCCACTCTGCCTGTAAAAAAAACAAAAAATGAAAATGAAATGTAACCCTTTTCCAGAAGGGACAACTCTGATTTCCCTCTAAATCGAGTGTCAACGGGATTTTCAGGTGTATACAATCGTCAGCATTCAGGTCTCTTGATAGGCAATTGCCTAAACGTGTTGTGGGTTTGTGTTTGTTTTGCCTTCTTCCTTTCTGAATTTTGTATTCTGACACCATACAAAAATGAGTTTAGGCATAGTATTCATAATAAAATCAAAACTCAGGAAATTGGCATTTTATGCTTAGAAATCTACAGACAACACGACCAAGATAAGGTTATGTGTTTTGGAAAATGAAATGTAACACTTGTCAAGAGGGGACAGATCTGAATTCCCTTCAAATCGAGTGTGAATGGAATTTTCATGTGTATTCAATCGGCAGCATTCAGGTCTCCTGCTAGTCAATTGCCTAAATTTGTTTTGGGTATATGTTTGTTTTGCCTTCTTCCTTTCTGAATTTTGTATTCTGACACCATACAAAAACGAGTTTAGGCAGAGTATTCATAATGAAATAAAAAACAAAGGAAATTGGCGTTTCATGCTTTGAAATCTACAGGCAACACAACCAACATAAGGTAATGTGTTTTGGAAAATGAAATGTAACACTTATGCCGAGGGGACAGCTCTGAATTCCCTCCAAATCATGTGTGAATGGGAATTTCAGGTGTATACAATCGGCAGCATTCAGGTCTCCTGCTAGGCAATTGCCTCAATTTGTTCTGGGTTTGTGTTTGTTTTGCCTTCTTCCTTTCTGAATTTTGCATTCTGACACCATACAAAAATGAGTTTAGGCAGAAGACTCATATTGAAATAAAAAACAAAGCTAATTGGTGATTCATGCTTAGAAATCTACCGGCAACACAACCAACAGAAGGTTATGTGTTTTGGAAAATGAAATATAACACTTTTGCCGAAGGGACAACTCTGAATTCCCTCCAAATCCAGTGTGAATGGGATTTTCAGGTGTATTCAATTGTCAGCATTCAGGTCTCTTGATTGGCAATTGCCTCAATTTGTTCTGGGTTTGTGTTTGTTTTGCCTTCTTCCTTTCTGAATGTTGTATTCTGACACCACACAAAACGAGTTTAGGCAAAGTATTCATAATAAAATACAAAACACAATAAATTGTCATTTCATGCTTAGAAATCTACAGGCAACAAGACCAAGATAACGTTATGTGTTTTGGAAAATGAAATGTGACACTTGTCAAGAGGGGACAGGTCTGAATCCACTCCAAATCGAATGTGAATGAGATTTTCAGGTGTATTCAATCAGCAGCATTCAGGTCTCTTGATTGGCAATCATCTAAATTTGTTTTGGGTTTGTGTTTGAAATACCTTCTTCCTTTGCAAATTTTGTATTCTGACACCACACAAAAATGAGGTTAGGCAGAGTCCACAAAGTAATGAATAACACAGGAAACGGCGTTTCATGCTTAGAAATCTACAGGCAACACGAACAAGATAAGGCTATGTGTTTTGGAAAAATGAAATATAACACTTTTGCCGAGGGGAATGCTCTGAATTCCCTCCAAATCATGTGTTAATGGGATTTTCAGGTGTATTCAATTGTCAGCATTCAGGTCTCTTGATTGGCAATTGCCTAAATTTGTTCTGGGTTTGTGTTTGTTTTGCCTTCTTCCTTTCTGAATGTTGTATTCTGACACCACACAAAACGAGTTTAGGCAAAGTATTCATTATAAAATACAAAACACAATAAATTGGCATTTCATGCTTAGAAATCTACAGGCAACACGACCAAGATAAGGTTATGTGTTTTGGAAAATGAAATGTAACACTTTTGCCAAGGGGAATGCTCTGAATTCCCTCCAAATCCAGTGTGAATGGGATTTTCAGGTGTATTCCATCGGCAGATTTCAGGTCTCCTGGTAGGCAATTGCCTAAATTTGTTCTGGGTTTGTGTTTGTTTTGCCTTCTTCCTTTCTGAATTTTGTATTCTGACACCGTACAAAAATGAGGTAGGCGGAGTCCATAAAGCAATAAATAACACAGGAAATGGCGTTTCATGCTTAGAAATCTACAGAAAACACGATGAAGATGAGGTATTCTGTTTTGGCAAATGAAATATAACCCTTTTCCAGAGGGGACAGCTCTGAATTCCCTCAAAATTGAGTGTGAATGGGAATTTCAGCTGTATTCAATCGGCATCATTCAGGTCTTTTGATTGGGAATTGCCTCAATTTGTTCTGGGTTTGTGTTTGTTTTGCCTTCTTCCTTTCTGAATGTTGCATTCTGACACCATACAAAAACGAGTTCAGGCAAAGTATTCATAATAAAATACAAAACACAATAAATTGGCATTTCATGCTGAGAAATCTACAGGCAACACGACCAAGATAAGGTTATGTGTTTTGGAAAATGAAATATAACACTTTTGCCGAGGGGACAGCTCTGAATTCCCTCCAAATCAACTGTGAATGGGATTTTCAGGTGTATTTAATCAGCAGCATTCAGGTCTCCTGATTGGCAATTGGCTCAATTAGTTCTGGGTTTGTGTTTGTTTTGCCTTCTTCCATTCTGAATTTTGCATTCTGACACCATACAAAAAAGAGTTTAGGCAGAGTATTCATAATGAAATAGAAACACAGTAAACTTGCATTTCATGCTTAGAAACTTACAGGCAACACGACCAATATGATTTTTTTATTTTGGAAAATGAAATGTAACCCTTTTGCCGAAGGGACAACTCTGAATTCCTTCCAAATCCAGTGAGAAAGGGATTTTCAGGTGTATTCAATTGGCAGCATTCAGGTCTCTTAATTGGCAATTGCCTCAATTTGTTCTGGGTTTGTGTTTGTTTTGTCTTCTTCCTTTCTGAATGTTGCATTCTGACACCATACAAAAACGAGTTTAAGCAAAGTATTCATAATAAAATACAAAACACAATAAATTGGCATTTCATGCTTAGAAATCTACAGGCAACACGACCAAGATAAGATTATGTGTTTTGGAAAATGAAACATAACACTTTTGCCGAGGGGACAGCTCTGAATTCCCTCCAAATCAACTGTGAATGGGATTTTCAGCTGTATTCAATGGGCAGCATTCAGGTATCTTGATTGGCAATTGCCTAAATTTGTTCTGGGTTTGTGTTTGTTTTGCCTTCTTCCTTTCTGAATTTTGCATTCTGACACCATACAAAAACGAGTTTAGGCAGAGTATTCATAATAAAATCAAAACTTAGGAAATTGGATTTTATCCTTATAAATCTAGAGACAACACGACCAAGATAAGGTTATGTGTTTTGGAAAATGAAATGTAACTCTTTTCCAGAGGGGACAGCTCTAAATTCCCTTCAAATCTAGTGTGAATGGGATTTTCATGTGTATTCAATCCGCAGCATTCAGGTCTCCTGCTAGGCAATTGCCTAAAATTGTTCAGGGTTTATGTTTGTTTTGCCTTCTTCCTTTCTGAATGTTGTATTCTGACACCATACAAAAACGAGTTTAGGCAGAGTATTCATAATGAAATAAAAAACAAAGTAAATTGGCATTTCATGCTTAGAAATCTACAGGCAACACGAACAACATAAGGTTATGTGTTTTGGAAAAGGAAATATAACACTTTTGCCGAGGGGAATGCTCTGAATTCCCTCCAAATCATGTGTGAATGGGAATTTCAGGTGTATACAATCTACAGCATTCAGGTCTCCTGCTAGGCAATTGCCTCAATTTGTTCTGGGTTTGTGTTTCTTTTGCCTTCTTCCTTTCTGAATTTTGCATTCTGACACCATACAAAAATGAGTTTAGGCAGTGTATTCATAATGAAATAAAAAACAAAGCAAATTGGCGTTTCATGCCGAGAAACCTACAGGCAACATGACCAACCTAAGGTTATTTGTTTTGGAAAATGAAATATAACTCTTTTGCTGAGGGGACAGTTCTGAATTCCCTCCAAATCGTGTGTGAATGGGAATTGCAGGTGTATTCAATCTAAAACATTCAGGTCTGCTGTTATGCAATTGCCTCAATTTGTGCTGGGTTTGTGTTCGTTTTGCCTTCTTCATTTCTGAATTTTGTATTCTGACAGTATAAACAAACGAGTTTTCGCAGAGTATTCATAATAAAATACGAAACACCGTAAACTTGCATTTCATGCTTAGAAAGGTACAGGCAACAGGATTAACATAATTTTTTGTATCCTGGAAAATGAAATGTAACACTTTTTCCGAGGGGACAGCTCTGAATCCTCTCCAAATCGAGTGTGAATGAGATTTCCAGGTGTATTCAATCTGCAGCATTCAGGTCTCCTGCTAGGCAATTGCCTAAATTTGTTCTGGGTTTGTGTTTGTTTTACCTTCTTCCTTTCTGAATGTTGTATTCTGACACCACACAAAACGTGTTTAGGCAAAGTATTCATAATAAAATACAAAACAGAGTAAATTGGCATTTCATGCTTAGAAATCTACAGGCAACACAATCAAGATAAGGTTATGTGTTTTGGAAAATGAAATATAAATCTGTTGCCAAGGGGACAGCTCTGAATTCCCTCCAAATCGACTGTGAATGGGAATTTCAGGTGTATTCAATCGAGAGTATTCAGGTCTCCTGCTAGGCAATTTCCTAAATTTGTTCTGGGTTTGTGTTTGTTTTGCCTTCTTCCTCTCTAAATTTTGTATTCTGACAGTATACAAAAACGAGTTTAGGCAGAGTATACATAATAAAATACGAAACACAGTAAACTTGCATTTCATGCTTAGAAATGTACAGGCAAAAGGACTAACATGAATTTTTGTATTTTGGAAAATGAAATGTAACACTTTTGTCGAGGGGACAGCTCTGAATTCCTTCCAAATCGACTGTGAATGGCATTTTCAGGTGTATTCAATTGGCAGCATTCAGGTATCCTGATTGAAAATTGCCTCAATTAGTTCTTGGTTTCTGTTTGTTTTGCCTTCTTCCTTTCTGAATGTTGTATTCTGACACCACACAAAACGAGCTTAGGCAAAGTATTCATAATAAAATACAAAACACATTAAATTGGCATTTCATGCTTAGAAATTTCCAGGCAACATGACCAAGATAAGGTAATGTGTTTGGAAAATGAAATGTAACACTTGTGAAGAGGGGACAGCTCTGAATCCCCTCCAAATCGAGTGTGAATGAGATTTTCAGGTGTATTCAATCAGTAGCATTCAGGTCTCCTGCTAGGCTATCGCCGAAATTTGTTCGGGTTTGTGTGTGTTTTACCTTCTTCCTTTCCAAATTTTGTATTCTGACACCATACAAAAATGAGGTTAGGCAGAGTATTCATAATGAAATAAAAAACAAAGGAAATTGGCGTTTCATGCTTACAAATCTACAGGCAACACGACCAAGATAATGTTTATGTTATGGAAAATGAAATATAACACTTTTGCCGAGGGGAATGCTCTGAATTCCCTCCAAATAATGTGTGAATGGGAATTTCAGGTGTATACAATCGGCAGCTTTCAGGTCTCCTGCTAGGCAATTGCCTAAATTTGCTCTGAGTTTGTGTTTGTTTTGCCTTCTTCCTTTCTGAATTTTGCATTCTGACAGTATACAAAAACGAGTTTAGGCAGAGTATTCATAATAAAATACAAAACACAGTAAACTTGCAATTCATGCTTAGAAATCTACAGGCAACACGTCCAAGATGATTTTTTGTATTTTGAAAATGAAATGTAACCCTTTTCCAGAGGGGACAGCTCTGATTTCCCTCTAAATCGAGTGTCAATTGGATTTTCAGGTGTATAAAATCGTCAGCCTTCAGGTCTCATGATTGGCAATTGCCTAAATGTGTTCTGGGTTTGTGTATGTTTTGCCTTCTTCCTTTCTGAATTTTTCATTCTGACACCACACAAAACGAGTTTAGGCAAAGTATTCATTATAAAATACAAAACACAGTAAACTTGCATTTCATGCTTAGAAATGTACAGGCAACAGGACTAACATGATTTTTTGTATTTTGGAAAATGAAATGTAACACTTTTGCCGAGGGGAATGCTCTGAATTCCCTCCAAATCGACTGTGAATGGGATTTTCAGGTGTATTCCATCGGCAGCATTCAGGTCTCCTGATTGGCAATTGCCTCAATTAGTTCTGAGTTTGTGTTTGTTTTGCCTTTTTCCTTTCTGAATGTTGTATTTGACATCACACAAAACGAGTTTAGGCAAAGTATTCATAATAAAATACAAAACACATTAAATTGGTATTTTATGCTTAGAAATCTACAACCAACACGACCAAGGTAAGGTAATGTGTTTGGAAAATGAAATGTAACACTTGTCAAGAGGGGACAGCTCTGAATCCCCTCCAAATCGAGTGTGAATGAGATTTTCAGGTGTATTCAATTGGTAGCATTCAGGTCTCCTGCTAGGCAATCGCCTAAATTTGTTCTGGGTTTGTGTTTGTTTTTCCTTCTTCCTTTTTGAATTTGATATTCTGACACCATACAAACATGAGGTTAGGCAGAGTGCATAAAGCAATAAATAAGACAGGTAATGTTGTTTCATGCTTAGAAATCTACAGGCAACATGACCAACATAAGGTAATGTGTTTGGAAAATGAAATGTAACCCTTGTCAAGAGGGGACAGCTCTGAATTCCCTTTAAATCGAGTGTCAATGGGATTTTCATGTGTACTCCATTGGCAGCATTCAGGTCTCCTGCTAGGCAATTGCCTAAATTTGTTCTGGGTTTGTGTTTGTTTTGCCTTCTTCCTTTCTGAATTTTGTATTCTGACACCATACAAAAACGAGTTTAGGCAGTGTATTCATAATGAAATAAAAAACAAAGGAAACTGGCGTTTCATGCTTAGAAATCTACGTGCAACACGACCAAGATAAGGTTATGTGTTTTGGAAAATGAAATATAACACTTTTGCCGAGGGGAATGCTCTGGATTCCCTCCAAATTGTGTGTGAATGGGAATTTCAGGTGTATTCAATCGAGAGCATTCAGGTCTCCTGGTAGGTAATTGCCTCAATTTGTTCTGGGTTTGTGTTTGTTTTGCCTTCTTCCTTCCTGAATTTTGCATTCTGACACCATACAAAAACGACTTTAGGCAGAAATTCATAATAAAATACAAAACATAGTAAACTTGCAATTCATGCTTAGAAATCTACAGAAACACGACCAAGATGAGATTTTTTGTATTGAAAAATCAAATGTATCCCTTTTCCGTAGGGGACAGCTCTGAATTCCCTCTTAATCGAGTATGTATGGGATTTTTAGGTGTATAAAAGTGTCAGCATTCAGGTCTCTTGATTGGCAACTGCCTAAACGTGTTCTGGGTTTGTGTTTGTTTTACTTTCTTCCTTTCTGAATTTTGTATTCTGACACCATACAAAAATGAGGTTAGGCAGAGTATTCATATTAATACACAAAACTCAGGGAATTGGCATTTTATGCTTAGAAATCTATAAGCAAAATGACCAATATAAGGTTATGTGTTTTGGAAAATGAAATGTAACACTTTTGCCGAGGGGAATGCTCTGAATCCCATCCAAATCGAGTAAGAATGAGAGTTTCAGGTGTATTCAATCGAGAGCATTCAGGTCTCCTGGTAGGCAATTGCCTCAATTTGTTCTGGGTTTGTGTTTGTTTTGCCTTCTTCATTTCTGGATTTTGCGTTCTGACACCATACAAAAACAAGTTTAGGCAGAGTATTCATAATAAAATACAAAACACAGTAAACTTGCAATTCATGCTTAGAAATCTACAGGCAACACGACCAAGATGATTTTTGTATTTGGAAAATGAAATGTAACCCTTTTCCAGAGGGGACAGCTCTGATTTCCCTCTAAATCGAGTGTCAATGGGATTTTCAGGTGTATAAAATCGTCAGCCTTCAGGTCTCTTGATTGGCAATTGCCTAAACGTGTTCTGGGTTTGTGTTTGTTTTGTCTTCTTCCTTTCTGAATTTTGTATTCTGACACCATACAAAAACGAGTTTATGCAGAGTATGCATAATAATATATAAAACTCAGGAAATTGGCATTTTATGCTTAGAAATCTACAAGCAATACAACCAAGGTAATTTTTGTATTTTGGAAAATGAAATGTAACACTTGTCAAGAGGGGACAGCTCTGAATTCCCTTCAAATCGAAATTCAATGGGATTTTCAGGTGTACTCCAATGGCAGAATTCAGGTCTCCTGCTAGGCAATTGCCTCAATTTGTTCTGGGTTTTTGTTTGTTTTGCCTTCTTCCTTTCTGAATTTTGCATTCTGACACTAAACAAAAATGAGTTTAGGCAGAGTATTCATAATGAAATAAAAAACAAAGGAAATTGGCGTTTCATGCTTAGAAATCTACAGGCAACACGACCAACATAAGGTTATATGTTTTGGAAAATAAAATATAACACTTTTGCTGAAGGGACAGCTCTGAATTCCATACAAATCGACTGTGAATGGGATTTTCATGTGTATTCAATTGTCAGCATTCAGGTCTCTTGATTGGCAATTGCCTCAATTTGTTCTGGGTTTGTGTTTGTTTTGCCTTCTTCCTTTCTGAATGTTGTATTCTGACACCACACAAAACAAGTTTAGGCAAAGTATTCATAAGAAAATACAAAACACAATAAATTGGCATTTCATGCTTAGAAATCTACACGCAACATGACCAAGATAAGGTTATGTGTTTTGGAAAATGAAATGTAACACGTGTCAAGAGGGGCAGGTCTGAATCCACTCCAAATCGAATGTGAATGAGATTTTCAGGTGTATTCAATCAGCAGCATTCAGGTCTCTTGATTGGCAATCATCTAAATTTGTTTTGGGTTTGTGTTTGAAATACCTTCTTCCTTTGCAAATTTTGTATTCTGACACCACACAAAAATGAGGTTAGGCAGAGTCCACAAAGTAATGAATAACACAGGAAACGGCGTTTCATGCTTAGAAATCTACAGGCAACACGAACAAGATAAGGCTATGTGTTTTGGAAAAATGAAATATAACACTTTTGCCGAGGGGAATGCTCTGAATTCCCTCCAAATCATGTGTTAATGGGATTTTCAGGTGTATTCAATTGTCAGCATTCAGGTCTCTTGATTGGCAATTGCCTAAATTTGTTCTGGGTTTGTGTTTGTTTTGCCTTCTTCCTTTCTGAATGTTGTATTCTGACACCACACAAAACGAGTTTAGGCAAAGTATTCATTATAAAATACAAAACACAATAAATTGGCATTTCATGCTTAGAAATCTACAGGCAACACGACCAAGATAAGGTTATGTGTTTTGGAAAATGAAATGTAACACTTTTGCCAAGGGGAATGCTCTGAATTCCCTCCAAATCCAGTGTGAATGGGATTTTCAGGTGTATTCCATCGGCAGATTTCAGGTCTCCTGGTAGGCAATTGCCTAAATTTGTTCTGGGTTTGTGTTTGTTTTGCCTTCTTCCTTTCTGAATTTTGTATTCTGACACCGTACAAAAATGAGGTAGGCGGAGTCCATAAAGCAATAAATAACACAGGAAATGGCGTTTCATGCTTAGAAATCTACAGAAAACACGATGAAGATGAGGTATTCTGTTTTGGCAAATGAAATATAACCCTTTTCCAGAGGGGACAGCTCTGAATTCCCTCAAAATTGAGTGTGAATGGGAATTTCAGCTGTATTCAATCGGCATCATTCAGGTCTTTTGATTGGGAATTGCCTCAATTTGTTCTGGGTTTGTGTTTGTTTTGCCTTCTTCCTTTCTGAATGTTGCATTCTGACACCATACAAAAACGAGTTCAGGCAAAGTATTCATAATAAAATACAAAACACAATAAATTGGCATTTCATGCTGAGAAATCTACAGGCAACACGACCAAGATAAGGTTATGTGTTTTGGAAAATGAAATATAACACTTTTGCCGAGGGGACAGCTCTGAATTCCCTCCAAATCAACTGTGAATGGGATTTTCAGGTGTATTTAATCAGCAGCATTCAGGTCTCCTGATTGGCAATTGGCTCAATTAGTTCTGGGTTTGTGTTTGTTTTGCCTTCTTCCATTCTGAATTTTGCATTCTGACACCATACAAAAAAGAGTTTAGGCAGAGTATTCATAATGAAATAGAAACACAGTAAACTTGCATTTCATGCTTAGAAACTTACAGGCAACACGACCAATATGATTTTTTTATTTTGGAAAATGAAATGTAACCCTTTTGCCGAAGGGACAACTCTGAATTCCTTCCAAATCCAGTGAGAAAGGGATTTTCAGGTGTATTCAATTGGCAGCATTCAGGTCTCTTAATTGGCAATTGCCTCAATTTGTTCTGGGTTTGTGTTTGTTTTGCCTTCTTCCTTTCTGAATGTTGCATTCTGACACCATACAAAAACGAGTTTAAGCAAAGTATTCATAATAAAATACAAAACACAATAAATTGGCATTTCATGCTTAGAAATCTACAGGCAACACGACCAAGATAAGATTATGTGTTTTGGAAAATGAAACATAACACTTTTGCCGAGGGGACAGCTCTGAATTCCCTCCAAATCAACTGTGAATGGGATTTTCAGCTGTATTCAATGGGCAGCATTCAGGTATCTTGATTGGCAATTGCCTAAATTTGTTCTGGGTTTGTGTTTGTTTTGCCTTCTTCCTTTCTGAATTTTGCATTCTGACACCATACAAAAACGAGTTTAGGCAGAGTATTCATAATAAAATCAAAACTTAGGAAATTGGATTTTATCCTTATAAATCTAGAGACAACACGACCAAGATAAGGTTATGTGTTTTGGAAAATGAAATGTAACTCTTTTCCAGAGGGGACAGCTCTAAATTCCCTTCAAATCTAGTGTGAATGGGATTTTCATGTGTATTCAATCCGCAGCATTCAGGTCTCCTGCTAGGCAATTGCCTAAAATTGTTCAGGGTTTATGTTTGTTTTGCCTTCTTCCTTTCTGAATGTTGTATTCTGACACCATACAAAAACGAGTTTAGGCAGAGTATTCATAATGAAATAAAAAACAAAGTAAATTGGCATTTCATGCTTAGAAATCTACAGGCAACACGAACAACATAAGGTTATGTGTTTTGGAAAAGGAAATATAACACTTTTGCCGAGGGGAATGCTCTGAATTCCCTCCAAATCATGTGTGAATGGGAATTTCAGGTGTATACAATCTACAGCATTCAGGTCTCCTGCTAGGCAATCACCTAAATTTGTTCTGGGTTTGTGTTTGTTTTGCCTTCTTCCTTTCTGAATTTTGCATTCTGACACCACACAAAACTAGTTTAGGCAGAGTATTCATAATAAAATACAAAACATAATAAATTGCCATTTCATGTTAGAAATCTACAGGCAACACGACCAAGATAAGGTTATGTGTTTTGGAAATGAAATGTAACACTTGTCAAGAGGGGACAGCTCTGAATCCCCTCCAAATCGAGTGTGAATGAGATTTTCAGGTGTATTCAATCGGCAGCATTCAGCTCTCCTGAATGGCAATTGCCTCAATTTGTTCTGGGTTTGTGTTTTTTTTACCTTCTTGCTTTCCAAATTTTGTATTCTGACACCATACAAAAATGAGGATAGGCAGAGTCCAGAAAGCAATATATAACACAGGAAACGGCATTTTGTGCTAAGAAATCTACAGGCAACAAGACCAAGATAAGGTTATGTGTTTTGGAAAATGAAATGTAACACTTTTGCCGAGGGGAATGCTCTGAAATCCCTCCAAATCATGTGTGAATGGGATTTTCAGGTGAATTCCATCAGCAGCATTCAGTTCTCCTGGTAGGCAATTGCCTCAATTTGTTCTGGGTTTGTGTTTGTTTTGCCTTCTTCCTTTCTGAATTTTGCATTCTGACAGTATACAAAAATGAATTTATTCAGAGTATTCATAATAAAATCAAAAGAATCCATAAAGCAATAAATAAAACAGGAAATCGCGTTTCATCCTTACAAATCTATAGACAACACGACCAAGATGAGGTGTTCTGTTTTAGCAAATGTAATATAACACTTTTCCAGAGGGGACAGCTCGGAATTCCCTCCAAATCGAGTGTGAATGGGATTTTCTGCTGTATTCAATCAGGAGCATTCAGGTCTCTTGATTGGGAATTGCCTCAATTTGTTCTGGGTTTATGTTTGTTTTGCCTTCTTCCTTTCTGAATGTTGCATTCTGACACCATACAAAAACGAGTTAAGGCAAAGTATTCATAATAATATACAAATACAATAAATTGGCATTTCATGCTGAGAAATATATAGGCAACACGACCAAGATAAGTTTATGTGTTTTGGAAAATGAAATGTACCCCTTTTCAAGAGGGGACAGCTCTGAATTCCCTCCAAATCATGTGTGAATGGGAATTTCAGGTGTATTCAATTGTCAGCATTCAGGTCTCCTGGTAGGCAATTGCCTCAATTTGTTCTGGGTTTGTGTTTGTTTTGCCTTCTTCCTTTCTGAATTTTGCATTCTGACACCTTACAAAAACGCGTTCTGGCAGAGTATTCATAATGAAATACAAAACACAGTAAACTTGCAATTCATGCTTAGAAATCTACAGGCTACAAGACCAAGATATGTTTATGTGTTTTGGAAAATGAAATACAGCATTTTTGCCGAGTGGAATGCTCTGAATTCCCTCCAAAACATGTGTGAATAGGAATTTCAGGTGTATACAATCGGCAGCATTCAGGTCTCTTGATTGGGAATTGCCTCAATTTGTTCTGGGTTTGTGTTTGTTTTGCCTTCTTCCTTTCTGAATTTTGCATTCTGACACCTTACAAAAACGCGTTCTGGCAGAGTATTCATAATGAAATACAAAACACAGTAAACTTGCAATTCATGCTTAGAAATCTACAGGCTACAAGACCAAGATATGTTTATGTGTTTTGGAAAATGAAATACAGCATTTTTGCCGAGTGGAATGCTCTGAATTCCCTCCAAATCATGTGTGAATAGGAATTTCAGGTGTATACAATCGGCAGCATTCAGGTCTCTTGATTGGGAATTGCCTCAATTTGTTCTGGGTTTGTGTTTGTTTTGCCTTCTTCCTTTCTGAATTTTGCATTCTGACAGCATACAAATACGAGTTTAGGCAGAGTTTTCATAATGAAATAGAAGCACAGTAAACTTGCATCTCATGCTTAGAAATCTACAGGCAACACGAGCAATATGATTTTTTGTATTTTGGAAAATGAAATATAACCCTTTTGCCGAAGGGACAGCTCTGAATTCCATCCAAATCCAGTGTGAATGGAATTTTCAATTGTGTTCAATTGGCAGCATTCAGGTCTTTTGATTGGCAATTGGGTCAATTTGTTCTGGGTTTTTGTTTGTTTTGCCTTCTTCCTTTCTGAATGTTGTATTCTGACACCACCCAAAAGGAGTTTAGGCAAAGTATTCATAATAAAATGCAAAACACAATTTATTGAAATTTCATGCTTAGAAATTTACAGACAACCCAACCAAGATAAGGTTATGTGTTTTGGAAAATGAAATGTAACACTTGTCAAGAGGGGACAGCTCTGAATTTGCTCCAAATCGAGTGTGAATGAGATTTTCAGGAGTATTCAATCAACAGCATTCAGGTCTCTTCAATGTGAATTGCCTCAATTTGTTCTGGGTTTGTGTTTGTTTTGCATTCTTCATTTCTGAATTTTGTATTCTAACACCATTCAAAAATGAGGTAGGCAGAGTCCATAAAGCAATAAATAACACAGGAAATGGTGTTTCATGCTTAGAAATCTACAAACAACACGACCCAGATGAGGTTTTCTGTTTTGGCAAATGAAATATAACACTTTTCCAGAGGGGACAGCTGTGAATTCCCTACAAATTGAGTGTGAATGAGATGTTCAGGAGTATTCAATCGGCAGCATTCAGGTCTCTTGACTAGGAATTGCCTAAATTTGTTCTAGGTTTGTGTTTGTTTTCCTTTCTTCCTTTCTGAATTTTGTATTCTGACACCATACAAAAATGAGGTTAGGCAGAGTATTCATAATGAAATAAAAAACAAAGTAAATTGGCATTTCATGCTTAGAAATCTACCGGCAACACATCCAACATAAGGTTATGTGTTTTGGAAAAACAAATATAACACTTTTGCCGAGGGGAATGCTCGGAATTCCCTCCAAATCATGTGTGAATGGGAATTTCAGGTTTTTTTTTTTTTTTTTTTTTTTTTTTTTTTTTTTTTTTTTTTTTACAGGCAGAGTGGACAGTGAGAGAGAGAGACAGAGAGAAAGGTCTTCCTTTTGCCGTTGGTTCACCCTCCAATGGCCGCCGCGGTCGGCGCGCTGCGGCCGGCGCACCGCGCTTGTCCGATGGCAGGAGCCAGGAGCCAGGTGCTTTTCCTGGTCTCCCCATGGGGTGCAGGGCCCAAGCACTTGGGCCATCCTCCACTGCACTCCCGGGCCACAGCAGAGGGCTGGCCTGGAAGAGGGGCAACCGGGACAGAATCCAGTGCCCCGACCGGGACTAGAACCCGGTGTGCCGGCGCCGCAAGGCGGAGGATTAGCCTGTTGAGCCACGGCGCCGGCGGAATTTCAGGTTTATACAATCGGCAGCATTCAGGTCTCCTGAAAGGTATTTGCCTAAATTTGTTCTGGGTTTGTGTTTGTTTTGCCTTCTTCCTTTCTGAATTTTGCATTCTGACACCATACAAATACGAGTTTAGGCAGAGTCCAGAATGCAATAAATAACACAGAAATTGGCGTTTCATGCTTATACATGTACAGGCAACATGACCAAGATAAGGTTATGTGTTTTGGACAATGAAATGTAACACTTGTCAAGAGGGGACAGCTCTGAATTCCCTCCAAATCATGTGGGAATGGGAATTTCAGGTGTATACAATCGGCAGCATTCAGGTCTCCTGCTAGGCAATTGCCGAAATTTGTTCTGGGTTTGTGTTTCTTTTGCCTTCTTCCATTCTGAATTTTGCATTCTGACACCATACAAATACGAGTTTAGGCAGAGTATTCATAATGAAAGAGAAACACAGTAAACTTGCATTTCATGCTTAGAAATCTACAGGGAACATGACCAATATGATTTTTTGTATTTTGGAAAATGAAATGTAACCAATTTGCGGAAGGGACAGCTCTGAATTCCATCCAAGTCCAGTGTGAATTCGATTTTCAGGTGTATTGAATCGGAGGCATTCATGTCTCTTGATTGGCAATTGCCTCAATTTGTTCTGGGTTTGTGGTTGTTTTGCCATTTTTTTAAAAATTTTATATTGTAACACCATTCCTAAATATGTTTAGGCAGAGTATTCATAATAAAATACAAAACAGAGTAAATTGGCATTTCATGCTTAGAAATCTACAGTCAACACGACCAAGATAAGGTTATGTGTTTTGGAAATGAAATGTAACACTTTTGCCGAGGGGAATGCTCTGAATTCCCTGCAAATCATGTGTGAATGGGAATTTCAGGTGTATACAATCGGCAGCATTCAGGTCTCCTGCTAGGCAATTGCCTAAATTAGTTCTGGGTTTGTGTTTGTTTTGCCTTCTTCCTTTCCAATTTTGTATTCTGACACCATACAAAAATGAGTTTAGGGAGAGTATTCATAATGAAATGAAAAACAAAGCAAATTGGCGTTTCATGCTTAGAAATCTACAGGCAACACAACCAAGATGAGGTTTTCTGTTTTGGCAAATGAAATATAACCCTTTTCCAGAGGGGACAGCTCTGAATTTCCTTCAAATCGAGTGTGAATGGGATTTTCAGCTGTATTCAATCGGCAGCATTCAGGTATCTTGATTGGCAATTGCCTCAATTTGTTCTGGGTTTGTTTTTGTTTTGCCTTCTTCCTTTCTAAATTTTGCATTCTGACAGTATACAAAAACGAGTTTAGGCAGAGTATTCATAATGAAATAAAAAACAGAGCAAATTTGCGTTTCATGCTTGGAAATTTACCGGCAACACAACCAACAGAAGGTTATGCGTTTTGGAAAATGAAATATAACACTTTTGCCAAAGGGAAAGCTCTGAATTCCCTCCAAATCCAGTGTGAATGGGATTTTCAGGTGTATTCAATTGGCAGCATTCAGGTCTCTTGATTGGCAATTGCCTCAATTTGTTCTGGGTTTGTGTTTGTTTTGCCTTCTTCCTTTCTGAATGTTGTAATCTGACAACACACAAAACGAGTTTAGGCAAAGTATTCATAATAAAATACAAAACACAATAAATTGGCATTTCATGCTTAAAAATCTACAGGCAACACGACCAAGATAACGTTATGTGTTTTGGAAAATGAAATGTAACACTTGTCAAGAGGGGACAGATCGGAATCCCCTCCAAATCGAGTGTGAATGAGATTTTCAGCTGTATTCACTTGGCAGCGTTCAGGTCTTTTGATTGGGAATTGCCTCAATTTGTTCTGGGTTTGTGTTTGTTTTGCCTTCTTCCTTTCTGAATTTTGCATTCTGACAATATACAAAAATGAGTTTAGGCAGAGTATTCATAATAAAATCAAAACTCAGGAAATTGGCATTTTATCCTTATAAATCTGTAGGCAACACGACCAAGATAAGGTTATGTGTTTTGGAAAATGAAATGCAACACTTTTCCAGAGGGGACAGCTCTGAATTCCCTCCAGATCATGTGTGAATGGGTTTTCAGGTGTATTCAATTGTCAGCATTCAGGTCTCTTGATTGGCAATTGCCTCAATTTGTTCTGGGTTTGTGTTTGTTTTGCCTTCTTCCTTTCTGAATGTTGTATTCTGACACCACACAAAACGAGTTTAGGCAAAGTATTCATAATAAAATACAAAACACAATAAATTGGCATTTCATGCTTAGAAATCTACAGGCAACACGACCAAGATAACGTTATGTGTATTGGAAAATGAAATGTAACACTTGTCAAGAGGGGACAGCTCAGAATCCCCTCCAAATAGAGTGTGAATGAGATTTTCAGGTGTATACAATCGGCAGCATTCAGGTCTCCTGAATGGCAATTGCCTCAATTTGTTCTGGGTTTGTGTTTGTTTTACCTTCTCCCTTTCCAAATTTTGTATTCTGACACCATACAAAAATGAGGTTAGGCAGAATCCAGAAAGCAATAAATAACACAGAAAACGGCGTTTCATACTTAGACATGTACAGGCAGCACGACCAAGATAAGGTTATGTGTTTTGGAAAATGAAATATAACACTTTTGCCGAGGGGAATGCTCTGAATCCCATCCAAATCGAGTAAGAATGAGAGTTTCAGGTGTATTCAATCGAGAGCATTCAGGTCTCCTGCTAGGCAATTGCCTAAATTTGTTCTGGGTTTGTGTTTGTTTTGCCTTCTTCCATTCTGAATTTTGCATTCTGACCCCTTAGAAAAACGAGTTTAGGCAGAGTATTCATAATGAAATAGAAACACAGTAAACTTGCATTTCATGCTTAGAAATCTACAGGGAACACGACCAATATGATTTTTTGTATTTTGGAAAATGAAATGTAACACTTTTGCCGAGGGGAATGCTCTGAATTCCCTCCAAATCGAGTGTGAATGGGATTTTCAGGTGTCTTCAATTGGCAGCATTCAGGTCTGTTGATTGGCAATTGCCTTAATTTGTTCTGGTTTGTGTTTGTTTTGCCTTCTTCCTTTCTGAATTTTGTATTCTGACACCATACAAAAATGAGTTTAGGGAGAGTATTCATAATGAAACAAAAAACAAAGCAAATTGGTGTTTCATGCTTAGAAATGTACAGACAACACGATCAAGATGTGGTTTTCTGTTTGGCAAATGAAATATAACCCTTTTCCAGAGGGGCAGCTCTGAATTCCCTTCAAATCGAGTGTGAATGGGATTTTCAGCTGTATTCCATCGGCAGCATTCAGGTATCTAGATTGGCAATTGCCTCAATTTGTTCTGGGTTTGTTTTTGTTTTGCCTTCTTCCTTTCTGAATTTTGCATTCTGACAGTATACAAAAATGAGTTTCGGCAGAGTATTCGTAATAACCCTTTTCCAGAGGGGACAGTTCTGAATTCCCTCCAAATCGAGTGTGAATGGGATTTTCATGTGTATTCCATCGGCAGCATTCAGGTCTCCTGCTAGGCAAGTGCCTCAATTTGTTCTGGGTTTGTGTTTGTTTTGCCTTCTTCCTTTCTGAATGTGGTATTCTCACACCACACAAAACGAGTTTAGGCAGAGTATTCATAATGAAATAAAAAACAAAGGAAATTGGCATTTCATGCTTAGAGATCTACAGGCAACACGACCAACATAAGGTTATGTGTTTTGGAAAATGAAATGTAACACTTTTGCTGAGGGGAATGCTCTGAATTCCCTCCAAATCATGTGTGAATGGGAATTTCAGGTGTATACAATCGGCAGCATTCAGGTCTCCTGCTAGGCAATTGCCTCAATTTGTTCTGGGTTTGTGTTTGTTTTGCCTTCTTCCTTTCTGAATTTTGCATTCTGACACCACACAAAACGAGTTTAGGCAAAGTATTCATAATAAAATACAAAACACAATAAATTGGCATTTCATGCTTAGAAATCTACAGGCAACACGACCAAGATAAGGTTATGTGTTTTGGAAAATGAAATGTAACACTGGTCCATAGGGGACAGCTCTGAATCCCCTCCAAATCGAGTGTGAATGAGATTTTCATGTGTATTCAATCAGCAGCATTCAGGTCTCTTGATTGGGAATTGCCTAAATTTGTTCTGGGTTTTTTGTTTTGCCTTCTTCCTTTCTGAATGTTGCATTCTGACACTATACAAAAACGAGTTTAGGCAAAGTATTCATAATAAAACACAAAACAGAATAAATTGGCATTTCATGCTTAGAAATCTACAGGCAACACGACCAAGATAAGGTTATGTGTTTTGGAAAATGAAATGTAACCCTTTTCCAGAGGGGACAGCTCTGAATTCCCTCCAAATCGAGTGTGAATGGGATTTTCATGTGTATTCCATCGGCAGCACTCAGGTCTCCTGCTAGGCAATTGCCTCAATTTGTTCTGGGTTTGTGTTTGTTTTGCCTTCTTCCTTTCTGAATGTTGCATTCTGTCACCATACAAAAACGAGTTTAGGCAGAGTATTCATAATGAAATAAAAAAAAGGAAATTGGCATTTCATGCTTAGAAATCTACAGGCAACACGACCAACATTAGGTTATGTGTTTTGGAAAATGAAATGTAACACTTTTGAGGAGGGGAATGCTCTGAATTCCCTCCAAATCATGTGTGAATGGGAATTTCAGGTGTATACAATCGGCAGCATTCAGGTCTCCTGGTAGGCAATTGCCTAAATTTGTTCTGGGTTTGTGTTTGTTTTGCCTTCTTCCTTTCTGAATTTTGCATTCTGTCAGTATACAAAAACGAATTTAGGCAGAGTATTCAAAATAAAATCAAAAATCAGGAAATTGGCATTTTATCCTTATAAATCTACAGGCAACACGACCAAGATAAGGTTATATGTTTTGGAAAATGAAATGCAACACTTTTCCAGAGGGGACAGCTCTGAATTCCCTCCAAATCATGTGTGAATGGGTTTTCAGGTGCATTCAATTGTCAGCATTCAGGTCTCTTGATTGGCAATTGCCTGAATTTGTTCTGGGTTTGTGTTTGTTTTGCCTTCTTCCTTTCTGAATGTTGTATTCTGACACCACACAAAACGAGTTTAGGCAAAGTATTCATAATAAAATACAAAACACAATAAATTGGCATTTCATGCTTAGAAATCTACATGCAACACGACCAAGATAATGTTATGTGTTTTGGAAAATGAAATGTAACACTTTTGCCGAGGGGAATGCTCTGAATTCCCTCCAAATCGAGTGTGAATGGGATTTTCAGGTGAATTCATTCAGCAGCATTCAGGTCTCCTGCTAGGCAATTGCCTCAATTTGTTCTGGGTTTGTGTTTGTTTTGCCTTCTTCCTTTCTGAATTTTGCATTATGACACCATACAAAAACGAGTTTAGGCAGAGTATTCATAATGAAATAAAAAACAAAGGAAATTGGCATTACATGCTTAGAAATCTACAGGCAACAAGACCAAGATAAGGTTATATGTTTTGGAAAATGAAATGTAACACTTTTGCCGAAGGGACAGCTCTGAATTCCCTCCAATCCAGTGTGAAAGAGATTTTCAGGTGTATTCAATTGTCAGCATTCAGTTCTCCTGGTAGGCAATTTCCTAAATTTGTTCTTGGTTTGTGTTTGTTTTGCCTTCTTCCTTTCTGAATTTTGCATTCTGACACCATACAAAAACAAGTTTAGGCAGAGTATTCATAATAAAATCAAAACTCAGGAAATTGGCATTTTATCCTAATAAATCTACAGACAACACCACCAAGATAAGGTTTCGTGTTTTAGAAAATAAAATGTAACCCTTTTCCAGAGGGGACAGCTCTGAATTGCTTCAAATCGAGTGTGAATGGGATTTCCAGGTGTATTCCATCTGTAGCATTCAGGTTTCCTGCTAGGCAATTGCCTCAATTTGTTCTGGGTTTGTGTTTGTTTTGCATTCTTCCTTTTCAAATTTTGTATTCTGACCCCATACAAAAACGTGTTTAGGCAGAGTATTCATAATGAAATAAAAAACAAAGGAAATTGGTGTTTCATGCTTAGAAATCTACAGGCAACACAACCAACATATGGTTATGTGTTTTGGAAAATGAAATATAACACT
The DNA here is from genome assembly GCA_949820135.1 of Sylvilagus floridanus. Taxonomy (NCBI): domain Eukaryota; kingdom Metazoa; phylum Chordata; class Mammalia; order Lagomorpha; family Leporidae; genus Sylvilagus; species Sylvilagus floridanus. The sequence continues at coordinate 117,465,787 of OX463233.1, read as the reverse complement.
TTTGCCGAAGGGACAGCTCTGAATTCCCTCCAAATGCAGTGTGAATGAGATTTTCAGGTGTATTCAATTGTCAGCATTCAGTTTTCCTGGTAGGCAATTGCCTCAATTTGTTCTGGGTGTGTGTTTGTTTTGCCTTCTTCCTTTCTGAATTTTGCATTCTGACACCATACAAAAACCGAGTTTAGGCAGAGTATTCATAATAAAATCAAAACTCAGGAAATTGGCATTTTATCATTATAAATCTACAGACAACCCGACCAAGATAAGGTTATGTGTTTTGGAAAATGAAATGTAACCCTTTTCCAGAGGGAAACTCTGAATTCCCTTCAAATCGAGTGTGAATGGGATTTTCAGGTGTATTCCATCCGCAGCATTCAGGTCTCCTGCTAGGCAATTGCCTCAATTTGTTCTGGGTTTGTGTTTGTTTTGCCTTCTTCCTTTCTGAATTTTCCATTCTGACACCATACAAAACGAGTTTAGGCAGTGTATTCATAATGAAATAAAAAACAAAGCAAATTGGCGTTTCTTAGAAATCTACAGGAAACACAATCAACATAAGCTTATGTGTTTTGGAAAATGAAATATATCACTTTTGCCGAAGGGACAGCTCTGAATTACCTCCAAATCGAGTGTGAATGAGATTTTCAGGTGTATTCACTTGTCAGCATTCAGGTCTCTTGATTGGGAATTGCCTCAATTTGTTCTGGGTTTGTGTTTGTTTTGCCTATTTCCTTTCTGAATTTTGCATTCTGACACCATACAAAAATGAGTTTAGGCAGAGTATTCATAATAAAATCAAAACTCAGGAAATTGGCATTTTATCCTTATAAATCTACAGGCAACACGACCAAGATAAGGTTATGTGTTTCGGAAAATGAAATGCAACACTTTTCCAGAGGGGACAGCTCTGAATTCCCTCCAAATCATGTGTTAATGGGTTTTCAGGTGCATTCAATTGTCAGCATTCAGGTCTCTTGATTGGCAATTGCCTCAATTTGTTCTGGATTTGTGTTTGTTTTGCCTTCTTCCTTTCTGAATTTTGTATTCTGACACCACACAAAACGAGTTTAGGCAAAGTATTCATAATGAAATACAAAACACAATAAATTGGCATTTCATGCTTAGAAATCTACAGGCAACACGACCAAGATAAGGTTATGTGTTTTGGAAAATGAAATGTAACACTTTTGCCGAGGGGAATGCTCTGAATTCCCTCCAAATCATGTGTGATGGGAATTTCAGGTGTTTCCATCAGCAGCATTCAGGTCTCCTGGTAGGCAATTGCCTCAATTTGTTCTGGGTTTGTGTTTGTTTTGCCTTCTTCCTTTCTGAATTTTGTATTCTGACACCATACAAAAACAAGTTTAGGCAGAGTATTCATAATAAAATCAAAACTCAGGAAATGGGCATTTTATCCTTGTAAATCTACAGACAACACAACCAAGATAAGGTTATGTGTTTTGGAAAATGAAATGTAACACTTGTCAAGAGGGGACAGCTCTGAATTCCCTCCAAATCATGTGTGAATGGGAATTTCAGGTGTATACAATCGGCAGCATTCATGTCTCCTGCTAGGCAATTGCCTCAATTTGTTCTGGGTTTGTGTTTGTTTTGCCTTCTTCCATTCTGAATTTTGCATTCTGACACCATACAAAAAAGAGTTTAGGCAGAGTATTCATAACGAAATAGAAACACAGTAAACTTGCATTTCATGCTTAGAAATCTACAGGGAACAAGACCAATATGATTTTTTGTATTTTGGAAAATGAAATGTAACCAATTTGGGGAAGGGACAGCTCTGAATTCCATCCAAATCCAGTGTGAATGGGATTTCCAGGTGTATTCAATTGGCAGCATTCAGGTCTGTTGATTGGCAAATGGGTCAATTTGTTCTGGGTTTGTTGCTGTTTTGCCTTCTTCCTTTCTGAATGTTGTATTCTGACACCACACAAACGAGTTTAGGCAAAGTATTCATAATATAATGCAAAACACAATTTATTGGTGTTTCATGCTTAGAAATCTACAGACAACACGACCAAGATATCGTTTTCTGTTTTGGCAAAGGAAATATAACCATTTTCCAGAGGGGACAGCTCTGAATTCCCTCCAAATCGAGTGTGAATGGGATTTTCAGCTATATTCAATCGGCAGCATTCAGGTTTCTTGATTGGCAATTGCCTCAATTTGTTCTGGGTTTGTTTTTGTTTTGCCTTCTTCCTTTCTGAATTTTGCATTCTGACAGTATACAAAAACGAGTTTCGGCAGAGTATTCGTAATAAAATACAAAACACAGTAAACTTAAAATTCATGCTTAGAAATCTACAGGCAACAAGACCAAGATAAGGTTATATGTTTTGGAAAATGAAATGTGACACTTGTCAAGAGGGGACAGCTCTGAATTTGCTCCAAATCGAGTGTGAATGAGATTTTTAGGTGTATACAATCGGCAGCATTCAGGTCTCTTGATTGGCAATTGCCTAAATTTGTTTTGGGTTTGTGATTGTTTTACTTTCTTCCTTTCCAAATTTTGTATTCTGACCCCATACAAAAAAGAGGTTAGGTAGAGTCCACAATGTAATGAATAACACAGGAAATGGCGTTTCATGTTTAGAAATCTACAGGCAACATGACCAAGAAAGGTTATGTGTTTTGGAAAATGAAATATAACACTTTTGCCGAGGGGAATGCTCTGAATTCCCTCCAAATCATGTGTGAATGGGAATTTCAAGTGTATTCAATCGAGAGCATTCAGGTCTCCTGCTAGGGAATTGCCTCAATTTGTTCTGGGTTTGTGTTTGTCTTGCCTTCTTGCTTTCTGATTTTTTCATTCTGACAACATACTAATACGAGTTTAGGCAGAGTATTCATAATGAAATAAAAAACAAAGCAAATTGGTGTTTCATGCATAGAAATCCTCAGGCAACAAAACCAACATAACGTTATGTGTTTTGGAAAATGAAATATAACACTTTTCCCGAAGGGACAGCTCTGAATTCCTTCCACATGCAGTGTGAATGGGATTTTCAGGTGTATTCAATTGTCAAAATTCAGGTCTCTTGCTTGGGAATTGCCTCAATTTGTTCTGGGTTTGTGTTTGTTTTGCCTTCTTCCTTTCTGAATTTTGCATTCTGACAATATACAAAAATGAGTTTAGGCAGAGTATTCATAATAAAATCAAAACTCAGGAAATTGGCATTTTATCCTTATGAATCTACAGACAACACGACCAAGATAAGGTTATGTGTTTTGGAAAATGAAATGTAAACCTTTTCTAGAGGCGACAGCCCTGAATTCGCTTCAAATCGCGTGTGAATGGCATTTTCATGTCTATTCCATCGGCAGCATTCAGGTCTCCTGCTAGGCAATTGCCTAAATTTCTTCTGGGTTTCCGTTTGTTTTGCCTTCTTCCTTTCTGAATTTTGTATTCTGACACCATACAAAAATGAGTTTAGGCAGAGTATTCATAATGAAATAAAAAACAAAGGAAATTGGCGTTTCATGCTTAGAAATCTACAGGCAACACGACCAACATAAGGTTATGTGTTTTGGAAAATGAAATGCAACACTTTTCCAGAGGGGACAGCTCTGAATTCCCTCCAAATCATGTGTGAATGGGTTTTCAGGTGTATACAATTGGCAGCATTCAGGTCTCCTGCTAGGCAATTGCCTCAATTTGTTCTGGGTTTGTGTTTGTTTTGCCTTCTTCCTTTCTGAATTTTGCATTTTGACACCACACAAAATGAGTTTAGGCAAAGTATTCATAATGAAATACAAAACACAATAAATTGGCATTTCATGCTTAGAAATCTACAGGCAACAAGACCAAGATAAGGTTATATGTTTTGGAAAATGAAATGTGACACTTGTCAAGAGGGGACAGCTCTGAATTTGCTCCAAATCGAGTGTGAATGAGATTTTTAGGTGTATACAATCGGCAGCATTCAGGTCTCTTGATTGGCAATTGCCTAAATTTGTTTTGGATTTGTGATTGTTTTACTTTCTTCCTTTCCAAATTTTGTATTCTGACCCCATACAAAAAAGAGGTTAGGTAGAGTCCACAATGTAATGAATAACACAGGAAATGGCGTTTCATGTTTAGAAGTCTACAGGCAACACGACCAAGAAAGGTTATGTGTTTTGGAAAATGAAATATAACACTTTTGCCGAGGGGAATGCTCTGAATTCCCTCCAAATCATGTGTGAATGGGAATTTCAAGTGTATTCAATCGAGAGCATTCAGGTCTCCTGCTAGGGAATTGCCTCAATTTGTTCTGGGTTTGTGTTTGTCTTGCCTTCTTGCTTTCTGATTTTTTCATTCTGACAACATACTAATACGAGTTTAGGCAGAGTATTCATAATGAAATAAAAAACAAAGCAAATTGGTGTTTCATGCATAGAAATCCTCAGGCAACAAAACCAACATAACGTTATGTGTTTTGGAAAATGAAATATAACACTTTTCCCGAAGGGACAGCTCTGAATTCCTTCCACATGCAGTGTGAATGGGATTTTCAGGTGTATTCAATTGTCAAAATTCAGGTCTCTTGCTTGGGAATTGCCTCAATTTGTTCTGGGTTTGTGTTTGTTTTGCCTTCTTCCTTTCTGAATTTTGCATTCTGACAATACACAAAAATGAGTTTAGGCAGAGTATTCATAATAAAATCAAAACTCAGGAAATTGGCATTTTATCCTTATGAATCTACAGACAACACGACCAAGATAAGGTTATGTGTTTTGGAAAATGAAATGTAAACCTTTTCTAGAGGCGACAGCCCTGAATTCGCTTCAAATCGCGTGTGAATGGCATTTTCATGTCTATTCCATCGGCAGCATTCAGGTCTCCTGCTAGGCAATTGCCTAAATTTCTTCTGGGTTTCCGTTTGTTTTGCCTTCTTCCTTTCTGAATTTTGTATTCTGACACCATACAAAAATGAGTTTAGGCAGAGTATTCATAATGAAATAAAAAACAAAGGAAATTGGCGTTTCATGCTTAGAAATCTACAGGCAACACGACCAACATAAGGTTATGTGTTTTGGAAAATGAAATGCAACACTTTTCCAGAGGGGACAGCTCTGAATTCCCTCCAAATCATGTGTGAATGGGTTTTCAGGTGTATACAATTGGCAGCATTCAGGTCTCCTGCTAGGCAATTGCCTCAATTTGTTCTGGGTTTGTGTTTGTTTTGCCTTCTTCCTTTCTGAATTTTGCATTCTGACACCACACAAAATGAGTTTAGGCAAAGTATTCATAATGAAATACAAAACACAATAAATTGGCATTTCATGCTTAGAAATCTACAGGCAACAAGACCAAGATAAGGTTATATGTTTTGGAAAATGAAATGTGACACTTGTCAAGAGGGGACAGCTCTGAATTTGCTCCAAATCGAGTGTGAATGAGATTTTCAGGTGTATACAATCGGCAGCATTCAGGTCTCTTGATTGGCAATTGCCTAAATTTGTTTTGGGTTTGTGATTGTTTTACTTTCTTCCTTTCCAAATTTTGTATTCTGACCCCATACAAAAAAGAGGTTAGGTAGAGTCCACAATGTAATGAATAACACAGGAAATGGCGTTTCATGTTTAGAAATCTACAGGCAACATGACCAAGAAAGGTTATGTGTTTTGGAAAATGAAATATAACACTTTTGCCGAGGGGAATGCTCTGAATTCCCTCCAAATCATGTGTGAATGGGAATTTCAAGTGTATTCAATCGAGAGCATTCAGGTCTCCTGCTAGGGAATTGCCTCAATTTGTTCTGGGTTTGTGTTTGTCTTGCCTTCTTGCTTTCTGATTTTTTCATTCTGACAACATACTAATACGAGTTTAGGCAGAGTATTCATAATGAAATAAAAAACAAAGCAAATTGGTGTTTCATGCATAGAAATCCTCAGGCAACAAAACCAACATAACGTTATGTGTTTTGTAAATGAAATATAACACTTTTCCCGAAGGGACAGCTCTGAATTCCTTCCACATGCAGTGTGAATGGGATTTTCAGGTGTATTCAATTGTCAAAATTCAGGTCTCTTGCTTGGGAATTGCCTCAATTTGTTCTGGGTTTGTGTTTGTTTTGCCTTCTTCCTTTCTGAATTTTGCATTCTGACAATATACAAAAATGAGTTTAGGCAGAGTATTCATAATAAAATCAAAACTCAGGAAATTGGCATTTTATCCTTATGAATCTACAGACAACACGACCAAGATAAGGTTATGTGTTTTGGAAAATGAAATGTAAACCTTTTCTAGAGGCGACAGCCCTGAATTCGCTTCAAATCGCGTGTGAATGGCATTTTCATGTCTATTCCATCGGCAGCATTCAGGTCTCCTGCTAGGCAATTGCCTAAATTTCTTCTGGGTTTCCGTTTGTTTTGCCTTCTTCCTTTCTGAATTTTGTATTCTGACACCATACAAAAATGAGTTTAGGCAGAGTATTCATAATGAAATAAAAAACAAAGGAAATTGGCGTTTCATGCTTAGAAATCTACAGGCAACACGACCAACATAAGGTTATGTGTTTTGGAAAATGAAATGCAACACTTTTCCAGAGGGGACAGCTCTGAATTCCCTCCAAATCATGTGTGAATGGGTTTTCAGGTGTATACAATTGGCAGCATTCAGGTCTCCTGCTAGGCAATTGCCTCAATTTGTTCTGGGTTTGTGTTTGTTTTGCCTTCTTCCTTTCTGAATTTTGCATTTTGACACCACACAAAATGAGTTTAGGCAAAGTATTCATAATGAAATACAAAACACAATACATTGGCATTTCATGCTTAGAAATCTACAGGCAACAAGACCAAGATAAGGTTATATGTTTTGGAAAATGAAATGTGACACTTGTCAAGAGGGGACAGCTCTGAATTTGCTCCAAATCGAGTGTGAATGAGATTTTCAGGTGTATACAATCGGCAGCATTCAGGTCTCTTGATTGGCAATTGCCTAAATTTGTTTTGGATTTGTGATTGTTTTACTTTCTTCCTTTCCAAATTTTGTATTCTGACCCCATACAAAAAAGAGGTTAGGTAGAGTCCACAATGTAATGAATAACACAGGAAATGGTGTTTCATGTTTAGAAATCTACAGGCAACACGACCAAGTAAGGTTATGTGTTTTGGAAAATGAAATATAACACTTTTGCCGAGGGGAATGCTCTGAATTCCCTCCAAATCATGTGTGAATGGGAATTTCAAGTGTATTCAATCGAGAGCATTCAGGTCTCCTGCTAGGGAATTGCCTCAATTTGTTCTGGGTTTGTGTTTGTCTTGCCTTCTTGCTTTCTGATTTTTTCATTCTGACAACATACTAATACGAGTTTAGGCAGAGTATTCATAATGAAATAAAAAACAAAGCAAATTGGTGTTTCATGCATAGAAATCCTCAGGCAACAAAACCAACATAACGTTATGTGTTTTGGAAAATGAAATATAACACTTTTCCCGAAGGGACAGCTCTGAATTCCTTCCACATGCAGTGTGAATGGGATTTTCAGGTGTATTCAATTGTCAAAATTCAGGTCTCTTGCTTGGGAATTGCCTCAATTTGTTCTGGGTTTGTGTTTGTTTTGCCTTCTTCCTTTCTGAATTTTGCATTCTGACAATACACAAAAATGAGTTTAGGCAGAGTATTCATAATAAAATCAAAACTCAGGAAATTGGCATTTTATCCTTATGAATCTACAGACAACACGACCAAGATAAGGTTATGTGTTTTGGAAAATGAAATGTAAACCTTTTCTAGAGGCGACAGCCCTGAATTCGCTTCAAATCGCGTGTGAATGGCATTTTCATGTCTATTCCATCGGCAGCATTCAGGTCTCCTGCTAGGCAATTGCCTAAATTTCTTCTGGGTTTCCGTTTGTTTTGCCTTCGTCCTTTCTGAATTTTGTATTCTGACACCATACAAAAATGAGTTTAGGCAGAGTATTCATAATGAAATAAAAAACAAATGAAATTGGCGTTTCATGCTTAGAAATCTACAGACAACACGACCAACATAAGGTTATGTGTTTTGGAAAATGAAATGCAACACTTTTCCAGAGGGGACAGCTCTGAATTCCCTCCAAATCATGTGTGAATGGGTTTTCAGGTGTATACAATTGGCAGCATTCAGGTCTCCTGCTAGGCAATTGCCTCAATTTGTTCTGGGTTTGTGTTTGTTTTGCCTTCTTCCTTTCTGAATTTTGCATTCTGACACCACACAAAATGAGTTTAGGCAAAGTATTCATAATGAAATACAAAACACAATAAATTGGCATTTCATGCTTAGAAATCTACAGGCAACAAGACCAAGATAAGGTTATATGTTTTGGAAAATGAAATGTGACACTTGTCAAGAGGGGACAGCTCTGAATTTGCTCCAAATCGAGTGTGAATGAGATTTTCAGGTGTATACAATCGGCAGCATTCAGGTCTCTTGATTGGCAATTGCCTAAATTTGTTTTGGGTTTGTGATTGTTTTACTTTCTTCCTTTCCAAATTTTGTATTCTGACCCCATACAAAAAAGAGGTTAGGTAGAGTCCACAATGTAATGAATAACACAGGAAATGGCGTTTCATGTTTAGAAATCTACAGGCAACACGACCAAGAAAGGTTATGTGTTTTGGAAAATGAAATATAACACTTTTGCCGAGGGGAATGCTCTGAATTCCCTCCAAATCATGTGTGAATGGGAATTTCAAGTGTATTCAATCGAGAGCATTCAGGTCTCCTGCTAGGGAATTGCCTCAATTTGTTCTGGGTTTGTGTTTGTCTTGCCTTCTTGCTTTCTGATTTTTTCATTCTGACAACATACTAATACGAGTTTAGGCAGAGTATTCATAATGAAATAAAAAACAAAGCAAATTGGTGTTTCATGCATAGAAATCCTCAGGCAACAAAACCAACATAACGTTATGTGTTTTGGAAAATGAAATATAACACTTTTCCCGAAGGGACAGCTCTGAATTCCTTCCACATGCAGTGTGAATGGGATTTTCAGGTGTATTCAATTGTCAAAATTCAGGTCTCTTGCTTGGGAATTGCCTCAATTTGTTCTGGGTTTGTGTTTGTTTTGCCTTCTTCCTTTCTGAATTTTGCATTCTGACAATATACAAAAAAAGTTTAGGCAAAGTATTCATAATAAAATCAAAACTCAGGAAATTGGCATTTTATCCTTATGAATCTACTGACAACAGGATCAAGATAAGGTTATGTGTTTTGGAAAATGAAATGTAACACTTTTCCAGAGGGGACAGCTCTGAATTCCCTTCAAATCAAGTGTGAATGGGATTTTCAAGTGTATTCCATCGGCAGCATTCTGGTCTCCTGCTAGGCAATTGCCTCAATTTGTTCTGGGTTTGTGTTTGTTTTGCCTTCGTCCTTTCTGAATTTTGTATTCTGACACCATACAAAAATGAGGTAGGCGGAGTCCATAAAGCAATAAATAACACAGGTAATGGCGTTTCATGCTTAGAAATCTACAGACAACACGACCAGGATGAGGTTTTCTGTTTTGGCAAATGAAATACAGCCCTTTTCCAGAGGGTACATCTCTGAATTCCCTTCAAATCGAGAGGGAATGGGATTTTCAGCTGTATTCAATCGGCAGCATTCAGGTCTTTTGATTGGGAATTGCCTCAATTTGTTCTGGGTTTGTGTTTGTTTTGCCTTCTTCCTTACTGAATGTTGCATTCTGACACCATACAAAAAGGAGTTTAGGCAAAGTATTCATAATAAAATACTAAACACAATAAATTGTCATTTCATGCTTAGAAATCTACAGGCAACACCACCAATATAAGGTAATGTGTTTTGGAAAATGAAATGTAACACTTGTCAAGAGGGGACAGCTCTGAATCCCCTCCAAATCGAGTGTGAATGAGATTTTCAGGTGTATTCAATCGGTAGCATTCAGGTCTCCTGCTAGGCAATTGCCTAAATTTGTTCTGGGTTTGTGTTTGTTTTTCCTTCTTCCTTTCCAAATTTTGTATTCTGACACCATACAAAAATGAGGTTAGGCAGAGTCCAGAAAGCAATAAATAACACAGAAAACGGCGTTTCATGCTTAGAAATGTACAGGAAACACGACCAAGATAAGGTTATGTGTTTTGGAAAATGAAATATAACACTTTTGCCGAGGGGACAGCTCTGAATGCCCTTCAAATCGAGTGTGAATGAGATTTTCACATGTATTCAATCAGCAGCATTCAGGTCTCTTGACTGGGAATTGCCTCAATTTGTTCTGGGTTTGTGTTTGTTTTGCTTTCTTCCATTCTGAATTTTGCATTCTGACACCATACAAAAAAGAGTTTAGGCAGAGTATTCATAATGAAATAGAAACACAGTAAGCTTGCATTTCATGCTTAGAAATCTACAGAGAACATGACCAATATGATTTTTTGTATATTGGAAAATGAAATGTAAACCTTTTGCCGAAGGGACAGCTCTGAATCCATCCAAATCCAGTGTGAATGGGATTTTCAGGTGTATTCAATTGGCAGCATTCAGGTCTGTTGATTGGCAATTGCCTCAATTTGTTCTGGGTTTCTGTTTATTTTACTTTCTTCCTTTCTGAATGTTGTATTCTGACACCACACAAAACGAGTTTAGGCAAAGTATTCATAATATAATGCAAAACACAATTTATTGGCATTTCATGCTTAGAAATTTACAGACAACCTAACCAAGATAAGGTTATGTGTTTTGGAAAATGAAATGTAACACTTGTCAAGAGGGGACAGCTCTGAATTCCCTTCAAATCCAGTGTGAATGGGATTTTCATGTCTATTCAATCGGCAGCATTCAGGTCTCCTGCAAGGCAATTGCCTCAATTTGTTCTGGGTTTCTGTTTGTTTTATTTTCTTCCTTTCTGAATTTTGCATTCTGACACCATACAAATACAAGTTTAGGCAGAGTATTCATAATGAAATAAAAAACAAAGCAACTTGGCGTTTCATGCTTAGAAATTTACCGGCAACACAACCAACAGAAGGTTATGTGTTTTGGAAAATGAAATATAACACTTTTGCCGAAGGGACAGCTCTGAATTCCATCCAAATCCAGTGTGAATGGGATTTTCAGGTGTATTCAATAGTCAGCATTCAGGTCTCTTGATTGGCAATTGCCTAAATTTGTTCTGGGTTTGTGTTTGTTTTGCCTTCTTCCTTTCTGAATGTTGTATTCTGACACCATACAAAAACGAGTTTAGGCAGAGTATTCATAATAAAATACAAAACAAAATAATTTGGCATTTCATGCTTAGAAATCTACAGGCAACACGACCAAGATAAGGTTATGTGTTTTGGAAAATGAAATGTAACCCTTTTCCAGAGGGGACAGCTATGAATTCCCTTCAACTCGAGTGTGAATGGGATTTTCAGGTGTATTTCATCAGCAGCATTCAGGTCTCCTTCTAGGCAATTGGCTAAATTTGTTCTGGGTTTGTGTTTGTTTTGCCTTCTTCCTTTCTGAATTTTGCATTCTGACACCATACAAAACCGAGTTTAGGCAGAGTATTCATAATGAAATAAAAAACAAAGGAATTGGCGTTTCAGGCTTAGAAATCTACAGGCAACCAGACCAACATAAGGTTATGTGTTTTGGAAAATGAAATGTAACACTTTTGCCGAGGGGAATGCTTGGAATTCCCTCAAAATCATGTGTGAATGGGAATTTCAGGTGTATACAATGGGCAGCATTCAGGACTCCTGCTAGGCAATTGCCTAAATTTGTTCTGGGTTTGTGTTTGTTTTGCTTTCTTCCATTCTGAATTTTGCATTCTGACATCACACAAAAAAGAGTTTAGGCAGAGTATTCATAATGAAATAGAAACACAGTAAACTTGCATTTCATGCTTAGAAATCTACAGAGAACATGACCAATATGATTTTTTGTATATTGGAAAATGAAATGTAAGCCTTTTGCCGAAGGGACTGCTCTGAATCCATCCAAATCCAGTGTGAATGGGATTTTCAGGTGTATTCAATTGGCAGCATTCAGGTCTGTTGATTAGCAATTGCCTCAATTTGTTCTGGGTTTCTGTTTATTTTACTTTCTTCCTTTCTGAATGTTGTATTCTGACACCACACAAAACGAGTTTAGGCAAAGTATTCATAATAAAATGCAAAACACAATTTATTGGCATTTCATGCTTAGAAATTTACAGACAACCCAAGCAAGTTAAGGTTATGTGTTTTGGAAAATGAAATGTAACACTTGTCAAGAGGGGACAGCTCTGAATTCCCTTCAAATCCAGTGTGAATGGGATTTTCATGTCTATTCAATCGGCAGCATTCAGGTCTCCTGCTAGGCAATTGCCTAAATTTGTTCTGGGTTTACGTTTGTTTTGCCTTCTTCCTTTCTGAATTTTGCATTCTGACACCATACAAATACAAGTTTAGGCAGAGTATTCATAATGAAACAAAAAACAAAGCAACTTGGCGTTTCATGCTTAGAAATTTACCGGCAACACAACCAACAGAAGGTTATGTGTTTTGGAAAATGAAATATAACACTTTTGCCGAAGGGACAGCTCTGAATTCCATCCAAATCCAGTGTGAATGGGATTTTCAGGTGTATTCAATAGTCAGCATTCAGGTCTCTTGATTGGCAATTGCCTAAATTTGTTCTGGGTTTGTGTTTGTTTTGCCTTCTTCCATTCTGAATGTTGTATTCTGACACCATACAAAAACGAGTTTAGGCAGAGTATTCATAATAAAATACAAAACAAAATAATTTGGCATTTCATGCTTAGAAATCCACAGGCAACACGACCAAGATAAGGTTATGTGTTTTGGAAAATGAAATGTAACCCTTTTCCAGAGGGGACAGCTATGAATTCCCTTCAACTCGAGTGTGAATGGGATTTTCAGGTGTATTTCATCAGCAGCATTCAGGTCTCCTTCTAGGCAATTGGCTAAATTTGTTCTGGGTTTGTGTTTGTTTTGCCTTCTTCCTTTCTGAATTTTGCATTCTGACACCATACAAAAATGAGTTTAGGCAGAGTATTCATAAGGAAATAAAAAACAAAGGAAATTGGCGTTTCATGCTTAGAAATTTAATGGCAACCCAACCAAGATAAGGTTATGTGTTTTGGAAAATGAAATGTAACCCTTTTGCCGAGGGGAATGCTCTGAATTCCCTCAAAATCATTTGCGAATGGGACTTTCAGGTGTATACAATTGGAAGCATTCAGGTCTCCTGGTAGGCAATTGCCTCAATTTGTTCTGGGTTTGTGTTTGTTTTGCCTTCTTCTTTTCTGAATTTTGCATTCTGACAGTATACAAAAATGAGGTAGGCAGAGTATTCATAATAAAATACAAAACACAGTAAACTTGCAATTCATGCTTAGAAATCTACAGGCAACATGAACAAGATGATTTTTTGTTTTGAAAAAGGAAATGTAACACTTGTCAAGAGGGGACAGCTCTGATTTCCCTCTAAATAGAGTGTGAATGGGATTTTCAGGTGTATAAAATCGTCAGCATTCAGGTCTCTTGATTGGCAATTGCCTAAAAGCGTTCTGGGTTTGTGTTTGTTTTGCCTTCTTCCTTTCTGAATTTTGTATTCTGACACCATACAAAAACGAGTTTAGGCAGAGTATTCATAATAAAATCAAAACTCAGGATTTTTGCATTTTATCCTTATAAATCTATAGAAAACACGACCAAGATAAGGTTATATGTTTTGGAAAATGAAATGTAACCTTTTTCCAGAGGGGACAGCTCTGAATTCCCTCCAAATCGAGTGTGAATGGGATTTTCATGTGTATTCCATCGGCAGCATTCTGGTCTCCTGGTAGGCAATTGCCTAAATTTGTTCTGGGTTTGTGTTTGTTTTGCCTTCTTCCTAACTGAATGTTGTATTCTGACACCATACAAAAACGAGTTTAGGCAGAGTATTCATAATAAAATACAAAACAGAATAAATTGGCATTTCATGCTTAGAAATCTACAGGCAACACGACCAACATAAGGTTATGTGTTTTGGAAAATGAAATATAACACTTTTGCTGAGGGGAATGCTCTGAATTCCCTCCAAATCATGTGTGAATGGGAATTTCAGGTGTATACAATCGGCAGCATTCAGGTCTCCTGCAAGGCAATTGCCTAAATCTGTACTGGGTTTGTGTTTGTTTTGCCTTCTTACTATCTGAATATTGTATTCTCACACCACACAAAACGAGTTTAGGCAAAGTATTCATAATAAAATGCAAAACACAATTTATTCGCATTTCATGCTTAGAAATTTACAGAAAAACCAACCAAGATAAGGTTATGTGTTTTGGAAAATGAAATGTAACACTTTTCAAGAGGGGACAGCTCTGAATTTGCTCCAAATCGAGTTTGAATGAGATTTTCAGGAGTATTAAATCGGCAGCATTCAGGTCTCTTGATTTGCAGTTGCCTAAATTTGTTCTGGTTTTCTGTTTGTTTTACTTTCTTCCTTTCTGAATTTTGTATTCTGACACCATACAAAAATGAGTTTAGGGAGAGTATTCATAATGAAATAAAAAGCAAAGCAAATTGGGGTTTCATGCTTAGAAATCTACAGGCAACACGACCAAGATAAGGTTATGTGTTTTGGAAAATGAAATGTAACTCTTTTCCAGAGGGGACAGCTCTGAATCCCCTTCAAATCGAGTGTGAATGAGATTTTCACGTGTATTCAATCAGCAGCATTCAGGTCTCTTGACTGGGAATTGCCTCAATTTGTTCTGGGTTCGTGTTTGTTTTGCCTTCTTCCATTCTGAATTTTGCATTCTGACACCATACAAAAAAGAGTTTAGGCAGAGTATTCATAATGAAATAGATACACAGTAAACTTGCATTTCATGCTTAGAAATCGACAGGCAACACGACCAATATGATTTTTTGTATTTTGGAAAATGAAATGTAACCAATTTGCGGAAGGGACAGCTCTGAATTCCATCCAAATCCAGTGTGAATGGGATTTTCAGGTGTATTCAATTGTCAGCATTCAGGTATCATGATTGGCAATTGGGTCAATTTGTTCTGGGTTTGTGTTTGTTTTGCCTTCTTCCTTTCTGAATGTTGTATTCTGACACCACACAAAACGAGTTTAGGCAAAGTATTCATAATAAAATGCAAAACACAATTTATTGGCATTTCATGCTTAGAAATTTACAGACAACCCAACCAAGATAAGGTTATGTGTTTTGGAAAATGAAATGTAACACTTGTCAAGAGGGGACAGCTCTGAATTTGCTCCAAATCGAGTGTGAATGAGATTTTCAGGAGTATTCAATCGGCAGCATTCATGTCTGTTGATTGGCAATTGCCTAAATTTGTTCTGGGTTTGTGTTTGTTTTGCCTTCTTCCATTCTGAATTTTGTATTCTGACACCATACATAAATGTGTTTCGGCAGAGTATTCATAATGAAATAAAAAATAAAGCAAATTGGCGTTTCATGTTTAGATATCTACAGGCAACATGACCAAGATAAGGTTATGTGTTTTGGAAAATGAAATGTAACCCTTTTCCAGAGGGGACAGCTCTGAATCCCCTTCAAATCGAGTGTGAATGAGATTTTCACGTGCATTTCAATCAGCAGCATTAAGGTCTCTTTATTGGGAATTGCCTCAATATGTTCTGGGTTTGTGTTTGTTTTGCCTTCTTCCTTTCCAAATTTTGTATTCTGATTCCATACAAAAATGAGGTAGGCAGAGTCCATAAAGCAATAAATAACACAGGAGATGGCGTTTCATGCTTAGAAATCTACAGGCAACACGACCAAGATGAGGTTTTCTGTTTTGGCAAATGAAATATAACCCTTTTCCAGAGGGGACAGCTCTGAATTCCGTCCAAATCGAGTGTGAATGGGATTTTCAGGTGTATTCAATCGGCAGCATTCAGGTCTCTTGATTGGCAATTGCCTCAATTTGTTCTGGGTTTGTGTTTGTTTTGCCTTCTTGCTTTCTGAATTTTGTATTCTGACACCATACAAAACCGAGTTTAGGCAGCGCATTCATAATGATATAAAAAACAAAGCTAATTGTCATTTAATTCTTACAAATCTACTGGCAATACGACCAAGATAAGGTTATGTGTTTTGGAAAATGAAATGAAACACTTTTCCAGAGGGGACAGTTCTGAATTCCCTTCAAATCGAGTGTGAATGGGATTTTCAGGTGTATTCAATTGTCAGCATTCAGGTCTCTTGATTGGCAATTGCCTCAATTTGTTCTGGGTTTAGTTTGTTTTGCCTTCTTCCTTTCTGAATGTTGTATTCTGACACCACACAAAACGAGTTTAGGCAAAGTATTCATAATAAAATACAAAACACAGTAAATTGGCATTTCATGCTTAGAAATCTAAGGGCAACACGACCAAGATAAGGTTATGTGTTTTGGAAAATGAAATGTAACACTTGTCAAGAGGGGACAGCTCTGAACCCCTCCAAATCGAGTGTGAATGAGATTTTCAGGTGTGTTCAATCGGCAGCATTCAGGTCTCTTGATTGGCAATTTCCTCAATTTGTTCTGGGTTTGTGTTTATTTTACCTTCTTCCTTTCCAAATTTTGTATTCTGAGACCATAAAAAATGAGATTAGGCAGAGTCCACAAAGCAATAAATAACACAGGAAACGGCATTTCATGCTTAGAAATCTACAGGCAACACGACCAAGATAAGGTTATGTGTTTTGGAAAATGAAATGTAACACTTTTGCTGAGGGGAATGCTCTGAATTCCCTCCAAATCATGTTTGAATGGGATTTTCAGGTGTATTTCATCAGCAGCATTCAGGTCTCCTGGTAGGCAATTGCCTCAATTTGTTCTGGGTTTGTGTTTGATTTGTCTTCTTCCTTAATGAATTTTTCATTATGACAGTATACAAAAACGAGTTTAGGCAGAGTATTCAGAATAAAATCAAAACTCAGGAAATTGGCATTTTATCCTTATAAATCCACAGACAACACGACCAAGATAAGGTTATGTGTATTGGAAAATGAAATGTAAGCCTTTTGCCGAAGGGACAACTCTGAATTCCCTCCAAATCCAGTGTGAATGGGATTTTCAGGTATTCAATTGTCAGCATTCAGGTCTCTTGCTTGGGAATTGCCTCAATTTGTTCTGGGTTTGTGTTTGTTTTGCCTTCTTCCTTTCTGAATTTTGTATTCTGACACCACACAAAATGAGTTTAGGCAAAGTATTCATAATACAATACAAAACACAGTTTATTGGCATTACATGCTTAGAAATTTACAGAAAACCCAACCAAGATAAGGTTATGTGTTTTGGAAAATGAAATGTAACACTTGTCAAGAGGGGACAGCTCTGAATTCCCTCCAAATCATGTGTGAATGAGATTTTCAGGAGTATTCAATCAGCAGCATTTAGGTCTCTTGATTGGGAATTGCCTCAATATTTTCTGGGTTTGTGTTTGTTTTGCCTTCTTCCTTTCCAAATTTTGTATTCTGATTCCATACAAAAATGAGGTAGGCGGAGTCCATAAAGCAATAAATAACACAGGAGATGGCGTTTCATGCTTAGAAATCTACAGGCAACATGACCAAGATGAGGTTTTCTGTTTTGGCAAATGAAATATAACCCTTTTCCAGAGGGGACAGCTCTGAATTCCCTCCAAATAGAGTGTGAATGGGATTTTCAGCTGTATTCAATCAGCAGCATTCAGGTCTCTTGATTGGCAATTGCCTCAATTTGTTCTGGGTTTGTGTTTGTTTTGCCTTCTTGCTTTCTGAATTTTGTATTCTGACACCATACAAAACCGAGTTTAGGCAGAGTATTCATAATGAAATAAAAAACAAAGAAATTGGCATTTCATGCTTAGAATTCTACAGGCAACACGACCAAGATAAGGTTAAGTGTTTTGGAAAATGAAATATAACACTTTTTCCGAGGGGAATGCTCTGAATTCCCTCCAAATCGTGTGTGAAAGGGATTTCAAGTGTATACAATCTCATCATTCAGGTCTCCTGCTAGGCAATTGCCTCAATTTGTTCTGGGTTTGTGTTTGTTTTGCCTTCTTCCTTTCTGAATTTTGCATTCTGACAGTATACAAAAATGAGTTTAGGCAGAGTATTCATAATAAAATACCAAACACAGTAAACTTGCAATTCATGCTTAGAAATCTACAGGCAAAACGAACAAGATGATTTTTTGTATTTTGGAAAATGAAATGTAACAGTTTTCCAGAGGGGACAGCTCTGAATTCCCTCTAAATCGAGTGTGAATGGGATTTTCAGGTGTATAAAATCGTCAGCATTCAGATCTCTTGATTGGCAATTGCCTCAATGTGTTCTGGGTTTCTGTTTGTTTTGCCTTCTTCCTTTCTGAATGTTGTATTCTGACACCACACAAAACGAGTTTAGGAAAAGTATTCATAATAAAATACAAAACACAATAAATTGGCATTTCATGTTTAGAAATCTACAGGCAACACGACCAACATAAGGTTATGTGTTTTGGAAAAAGAAATATAACACTTTTGTCGAGGGGAATGCTCTGAATTCCCTCCAAATCATGTGTGAATGAGAATTTCAGGTGTATTCAATCGAGAGCATTCAGGTCTCCTGCTAGGCAATTGCCTAAATTTGTTCTTGGTTTGTGTTTGTTTTTCCTTCTTCCATATTGAATTTTGCATTCTGACACCATACAAAAAAGAGTTTAGGCAGAGTATTCATAATGAAATAGAAACACAGTAAACTTGCATTTCATGCTTAGAAATCTACAGGCAACACGACCAAGATAAGGTTATGTGTTTTGGAAAATGAAATGCAACACTTTTCCAGAGGGGACAGCTCTGAATTCCCTCCAAATCATGTGTGAATGGGATTTTCAGGTGTATTGAATCGGCAGCATTCAGGTCTCTTGATTGGCAATTGCCTCAATGTGTTCTGGGTTTGTGTTTGTTTTGCCTTCTTCCTTTCTGAATGTTGTATTCTGACACCACACAAAACGAGTTTAGGCAAAGTATTCATAATAAAATACAAAACACAATAAATTGGCATTTCATGCTTAGAAATCTACAGGCAACACGACCAAGATAAGGTTAAGTGATTTGGAAAATGAAATATAACACTTTTGCCGAGGGGAAAGCTCTGAATTCCCTCCAAATCATGTGTGAAAGGGAATTTCAGGTGTATATAATCTCATCATTCAGGTCTCCTGCTAGGCAATTGCCTCAATTTGTTCTGGGTTTGTGTTTGTTTTGCCTTCTTCCTTTCTGAATTTTGCATTCTGACACTACACAAAACGAGTTCAGGAAAAGTATTCATAATAAAATACAAAACACAATAAATTGGCTTTTCATGCTTAGAAAAGCATGCAACACGACCAAGATAAGGTTATGTGTTTTGGAAAATGAAATGTAACACTTGTTAAAAGAGGAAAGCTCTGAATCCCTTCCAAATCGAGTGTGAATGAGATTTTCAGCTGTATTCAATCGGCAGCATTCAGGTCTCTTGATTGGCAATTGCCTCAATTTGTTCTGGGTTTGTGTTTGTTTTACCTTCTCCCTTTCCAAATTTTGTATTCTGACACCATACAAAAATGAGGTTAGGCAAAGTCCACAAAGCAATAAATAACACAGAAAATGGCATTTCATGCTTAGAAATCTACAGACAACACGACCAAGATAAGGTTATGTGTTTTGGCAAATGAAATTTAACACTTTTGCCGAGGGGAATGCTCTGAATTCCCTCCATATCATGTGTGAATGGGATTTTCAGGTGTATTCCATCAGCAGCATTCACGTCTCCTGCTAGGCAATTGCCTCAATTTGTTCTGGGTTTGTGTTTGTTTTGCCTTCTTCCTTTCTGTATTTTGTTTTCTGACACCATACAAAAGCGAATTTAGGCAGAGTATCCATGATGCAAAATATAACACAGGTACAGCATTTCATGCTTAGAAATCTACAGGCAACACGACCAAGATAAGGTTATGTGTTTTGGAAAATGATCTGTAACCCTTTTCCAGAGGGGACAGCTCTGAATCCCCTTCAAATCGAGTGTGAATGAGATTTTCACGTGTATTCAATCAGCAGCATTCAGGTCTCTTGACTGGGAATTGCCTCAATTTGTTCTGGGTTCGTGTTTGTTTTGCCTTCTTCCTTTCCAAATTTTGTATTCTGACACTATACAAAAATGAGGTAGGCGGAGTCCATAAATCAATAAATAACACAAGAAATGGCGTTTCATGCTTAGAAATCTAGAGACAACACGACCAAGATGAGGTTTTCTGTTTTGGCAAATGAAATATAACCCTTTTCCAGAGGGGACAGCTATGAATTCCCTCTAAATCGAGTGTGAATGGGTTTTTCAGCTGTATTCAATCGGCAGCATTCATGTCTCTTGATTGGCAATTGCCTCAATTTGTTCTGGGTTTGTGTTGGTTTTACTTTCTTCCTTTCTGAATTTTGTATTCTGACACCATACAAAAATGAGTTTAGGGAGAGTATTCATAATGAAAGAAAAAACAAAGCAAATTGGCTTTTCATGTGTAGAAATCTAGAGGCAACACAACCAAGATAAGGTTATGTGTTTTGGAAAATGAAATATAACCCTTTTCCAGAGGGGACAGCTCTGAATTCCCTCCAAATCGAGTGTGAATGGGATTTTCAGCTGTATTCAATCGGCAGCATTCAGGTCTCTTGTTTGGCAATTGCCTCAATTTGTTCTGGGTTTGTGTTTGTTTTGCCTTCTCCCTTTCCAAATTTTGCATTCTGACACCATACAAAAACGAGTTTAGGCAGAGTATCCATGATGCAATAAATAACACAGTAAACAGCATTTCATGCTTAGAAATCTATAGACAACACGACCAAGATAAGGTTATGTGTTTTGGAAAATGAAATGTAACACTTTTGCCGAGGGGAATGCTCTGAATTCCCTCCAAATCATGTGTGAATGGGATTTTCAGGTGTATACAATCGGCAGCATTCAGGTCTCCTGCTAGGCAATTTCCTCAATTTGTTCTGGGTTTGTGTTTGTTTTGCCTTCTTCCTTTCTGAATTTTACATTCTGACACCATACAATAACGAGTTTAGGCAGAGTATTCATAATGAAATAAAAAACAAAGGAAATTGCGTTTTGCCGAAGGGACGGCTCTGAATTCCCTCCAAATCATGTGTGAATTGGAATTTCAGGTTTGTACAATCGTCAGCATTCAGGACTCCTTCTAGGCAATTGGCTAAATTTGCTCTGGGTTTGTGTTTGTTTTTCCTTCTTCCATATTGAATTTTGCATTCTGACACCATACAAAAACGAGTTTAGGTAGAGTATTCATAAAGAAATAGAAACACAGTAAACTTGCATTTCATGCTTAGAAATCTACAGAGAACACGACCAAGATAAGGTTATGTGTTTTGGAAAATGAAATGTAACCCTTTTCCAGAGGGGACAGCTCTGAATTACCTCCAAATCATGTGTGAATGGGATTTTCAGGTGTATTCAATTGCCAGCATTCAGGTCTCCTAGGCAACGGCCTCAATTTGTTCTGGGTTTGTGTTTGTTTTGCCTTCTTCCTTTCTGAATGTTGTATTCTGACACCACACAAAACGAGTTTAGGCAAAGTATTCATAATAAAATACAAAACACAGTTTATTGGCATTTCAAGTTTAGAAATTTAGAGGCAACACAACCAAGATAAGGTTATGTGTTTTCAAAAATGAAGTGTAACACTTTTCCGGAGGGGACAGCTCTGAATTTGCTCCAAATCAAGTGTGAGTGAGATTTTCAGGAGTATTCAATCGGCAGCATTCAGGTCTCTTGATTGGCAATTACCTAAATTTGTTCTGGGTTTGTGTTTGTTTTCCTTTCTTGCTTTCTGAATTTTGTATTCTGACACCATACAAAAATGAGTTTAGGGAGAGTATTCATAATGAAATAAAAAACAAAGCAAATTGGCTTTTCATGTGTAGAAATCTAGAGGCAACACAACCAAGATAAGGTTATGTGTTTTGGAAAATGAAACGTAACCCTTTTCCAGAGGGGACAGCTCTGAATTCCCTCCAAATCGAGTGTAAATGGGATTTTCAGCTGTATTCAATCGGCAGCATTCATGTCTCTTGATTGGCAATTGCCTCAATTTGTTCTGGGTTTGTGTTGGTTTTACTTTCTTCCTTTCTGAATTTTGTATTCTGACACCATACAAAAATGAGTTTAGGCAGAGTATTCATAATGAAATAAAAAACAAAGCAAATTGGCGTTTCATGCTTACAAATCTACAGGCAATACGACCAAGATAAGGTTATGTGTTTTGGAAAATGAAATGTAACACTTATGCCGATGGGAATGTTCTGAATTCCCTCCAAATCCAGTGTGAATGCGAATTTCAGGTTTATTCATTCGAGAGCATTCAGGTCTCCTGGTAGGCAATTGCTTCAATTTGTTCTGGGTTTGTGTTTGTTTTGCCTTCTTCCTTTCTGAATGTTGTATTCTGACTCCACACAAAACGAGTTTAGGCAAAGTATTCATAAGAAAATACAAAACACAATAAATTGGCATTTCATCCTTAGAAATCTACAGGCAGCATGACCAAGATAAGGTTATGTGTTTTGGAAAATGAAATGTAACACCTGTCAAGAGAGGACAGCTCTTAATCCCCTCCAAATCGAGTGTGAATGAGATTTTCAGGTGTATTCAATCAGCAGCATTCAGGTCTCTTAATTGGCAATCGCCTAAATATGTTCTGGGTTTGTGTTTGTTTTACCTTCTTCCTTTCCAAATTTTGTATTCTGACACCATACAAAAATGAGGTTAGGCAGAGTCCACAAAGCAATAAATAACACAGGAAATGATGTTTCATGTTTAGATATCTACAGGCAACACGACCAAGATAAGATTATGTGTTTTGGAAACTGAAATGTAACACTTTTGCCGAGGGGAATGCTCTGAATTCCCTGCAAATCATGTGTGAATGGGAATTTCAGGTGTATACAATCGGCAGCATTCAGGTCTCCTGCTAGGCAATTGCCTCAATTTGTTCTGGGTTTGTGTTTGTTTTGCCTTCTTCCTTTCTGAATTTTGCTTTCTGACACCATACAAAAACGAGTTTAGGCAGAGTATTCATAATAAAATACAAAACACAATAATCTTGCAATTCATGCTTAGAAATCTACAGAGACACGACCAAAATGATTTTTTGTATTTTGTAAATGAAATGTAACCCTTTTCCAGAGGGGACAGCTCTGAATACCCTCTTAATCGAGTGTGGATGGGATTTTCAGGTGTATAAAATCGTCAGCATTCAGTTCCCTTGATTGGCAATTGCCTAAATTTGTTCTGGGTTTGTGTTGGTTTTACTTTCTTCCTTTCTGAATTTTGTATTCTGAAACCATACAAAAATGAGTTTAGGCAGAGTATTCATAATAATATACAAAACTCAGTAAACTGGCATTTTATGCTTAGAAATCTACAAGCAAAATGACCAAGATAAGGTTATGTGTTTTGGAAAATGAAATATAACACTTTTGCCGAGGGGAATGCCCTGAATCCTCTCCAAATCAAGTGTCAATGAGAGTTTCAGGTGTATTCCATCGGCAGCATTCAGGTCTCCGGGTAGGCAATTGCCTCAATTTGTTCTGGGTTTGTGTTTGTTTTGCCTTCTTCCTTTCTGAATTTTGCATTCTGACACCATACAAAAACGAGTTTAGGCAGAGTATTCATAGTGAAATAAAAAACAAAGTAAATTGGCGTTTCATGCTTAGAAATCTATAGGCAACACGACCAAGATAAGGTTATGTATTTTGGAAAATGAAATATAAAGCTTTTGCCGAGGGGACAGCTCTGAATTCCCTCCAAATCCAGTGTGAATGGGATTTTCAGGTGTATTCAATCGGCAGCATTCAGGTCTCTTGATTGGCAATTGCCTCAATTTGTTCTGGGTTTGTGTTTGTTTCGCCTTCTACCTTTCCAAATTTTGTATCTGACACCATACAAAAATGAGGTTAGGCAGAGTCCACAAAGCAATAAATAATACAGGAAATGGTGTTTCATGCTTAGAAATCTACAATCAACCCGACCGAGATAAGGTAATGTGTTTGGAAAATGAAATGTTACACTTGTCAAGCGGGGACAGCTCTGAATTCCCTTCTAATCGAGCTTGAATGGGATTTTCAGGTGTATTCCATCAGCAGCATTCAGGTCTCCTGCTAGGCAAGTGCCTCAATTTGTTCTGGGTTTGTGTTTGTTTTGCCTTCTTCCTTTCTGAATTTTGCATTTTGATACCATACAAAAACGAGTTTAGGCAGAGTATTCATAATGAAATAAAAAACAAAGGAAATTGGCATTGCATGCTAAGAAATCTACAGGCAACACGACCAAGATACGGTTATGTGTTTTGGAAAATGAAATATAACACTTTTGCCGAAGGGACAGCTCTGAATTCCCTCCAAATAGAGTGTGAATGGGATTTTCAGGTGTATTCAATTGTCAGCATTCAGGACTCTTGATTGGGAATTTCCTCAATTTGTTCTGGGTTTGTGTTTGTTTTGCCTTCTTCCTTTCTGAATGTTGTATACTGACACCACACAAAACGAGATTAGGCAAAGTATTCATAATAAAATACTAAACACAATAAATTGGCATTTCATGCTTAGAAATCTACAGGCAACACGACCAAGATAAGGTTATGTGTTTTGGAAAATGAAATGTAACACTTGTCAAGAGGGGACAGCTCTGAATCCCCTCCAAATTGATTGCGAATGTAATTTTCAGGTGTATTCAATCAGCAGCATTCAGTTCTCTTGATTGGCAATTGCCTAAATTTGTTCTGGGTTTGTGTTTGTTTTACTTTCTTCCTTTCCAAATTTTGTATTCTGACACCATACAAAAATGAGGTTAGGCAGAGTCTTCAAAGCAATAAATAACACATGTACAGCGTTTCATCCTTGGATATCTACAGGCAACACGACCAAGATAATGTCATGTGTTTTGGAGAATGAAATATAACACTTTTGCCGAAGGGACGGCTCTGAATTCCCTCCAAATCATGTGTGAATGGGAATTTCAGGTGTGTACAATCAGCAGCATTCAGGACTCCTGCTAGGCAATTGCCTCAATTTGCTTTGGGTTTGTGTCTGTTTTGCCTTCTTCCATTCTGAATTTTGCATTCTGACACCATACAAAAAAGAGTTTAGGCAGAGTATTCATAACGAAATAGAAACACAGTAAACTTGCAATTCATGCTTAGAAATCGACAGGCAACACGACCAATATGATTTTTTGTTTTTTGGAAAATGAAATGTAACCCCTTTGCCGAGGAAACAGCTCTGAATTCCCTCCAAATCATGTTTGAATGGGATTTTCAGGTGTATTCAATTGATAGCATTCAGGTCTCCTGCTAGGCACCTGCCTCAATTTGTTCTGGGTTTGTGTTTGTTTTGCCTTCTTCCTTTCTGAATGTTGTATTCTGACACCACACAAAACGAGTTTAGGCAAAGTATTCATAATAAAATACAAAACACAATTTATTGGCATTTTAAGCTTAGAAATTTACAGGCAACACAACCAAGATAAGTTTATGTGTTTTCGAAAATGAAGTGTAACACTTTTCCAGAGGGGACAGCTCTGAATCCCCTCCAAATTGAGTGTAAATGAGATTTTAAGGTGTATTCAATCGGAAGCATTCAGGTCTCTTTATTGGCAATCGCCTAAATTTGTTCTGGGATTGTGTTTGTTTTACCTTCTCCTTTTCCAAATTTTGTATTCTGACACCATACAAAAATGAGGTTAGGCAGATCCACAAAGCAATAAATAACACAGGAAATGGCGTTTCACGCTTAGAAATCTACAGGCAACACGACCAAGATAAAGTTATGTGTTTTGCAAAATGAAATGTAACACTTTTGCGGAGGGGAATGCTCTGAATTACTTCCAAATCATGTGTGAATGGAAATTTCTGGTGTATTCAATTGGCAGCATTCAGGTCTCCTGATAGGCAATTGCCTCAATTTGTTCTGGGTTTGTGTTTTTTTTGCTTTCTTCCTTTCTGAATTTTGCATTCTGACAGTATACAAAAACGAGTTTAGGCAGAGTATTCATAATAAAATACAAAACACAGTAAACTTGCAATTCATGCTTATAAATCTACAGGCATCATGACCAAGATGATTTTTTGTATTTTGAAAAATGATATGTAACCCTTTTCCAGAGGAGACAGCTCTGATTTCCCTGTAAATCGAGTGTCAATCTGATTTTCAGGTATATAAAATCATCAGCATTCAGGTCTCTTGATTGGCAATTGCCTAAAGGTGTTCTGGGTTTGTGTTTGTTTTGCCTTCTTCCTTTCTGAATTTTGTATTCCGACACCATACAAAAACGAGTTTAGGCAGAGTATTCATAATAAAATCAAAACTCAGGAAATTGGCATTTTATCCTTATAAATCTACAGACAACACAACCAAGATAAGGTTATATGTTTTGCAAAATAAAATGCAACCCTTTTCCAGAGGGGACAGCTCTGAATTCCCTTCAAATCGAGTGTGAATGGGATTTTCAGGTGTATTCCATCGGCAGCATTCAGGTCTCCTGCAAGGAAATTGCCTAAATTTGTTCTGGGTTTGTGTTTGTTTTGCCTTCTTCCTTTCTGAAATTTGCATTCTGACACCATACAAAAACGAGTTTAGGTGAAGGGCCCCAATCCCCTCAAAGTCCTTCAGGACGCGATCCCAGACTCAATGATCCTCATACCAGACGATGCAATTAGCAAGAGGAGGTTTTTATTTTTCACGAGCGCTCGTGGACGCTGCCCCACACCCGACGCAGCGGGATAACGGAGAAGCGTACATGGTAGTGTCTGGGGGACACTTATATACCCGGTGGGGGGGGGATTGCAGAAGCAGGAGTACAGAAGCAGAAGAAAGCAGAGTTACAGGGAGGATTTACAGGGGTTTGATAAGACCACGGAGTGGGAGCAGGCAGGAAACATACCGTCGCCAGCTCGGTCCCCCCCCCCCCGATAAGGGGCAGCTGGATGCCGGGCGGTGTTATCTTAACTCACAGCTGTCCGGGGGTGGCTAGGTACCGAGCGGTGTTATCTTAACTCACAACTGCCTCTCCATAACTTTCTGGTCTCCGAATGTAGACGTGGGTGGTCTTGGCCCTGATTTCAGAAAAGTTTTTGCTAAAGTTGCTGATGATAGAACTAGGGGTATTTAAAATGGCTTCACTATTGCTAAGCGGCTAAATAGCATAACTGCTGTTAGGGTTATTCATTCCCCCCTTTGGTCTTGTGCATTAGGAAAATCCTTTCCTAAGGGCATCCCCGATCCTCTGAATATTTTAAGGCCTGGTATTGCTGAGTCAGGACCATGGCCTGTACACGCGACAGCCCATCCCTTACAAACTGTGTCAGCCGGTTAAAAAGGCACGGGCCAAGTGTCAGGATCAATAACAGCAAAAAGATGGGGCCTATAAGGGAGGAGAGTAGGTTTGTGAACCAGGGGGAACGTCTCCATATACTTTTATACCAGCCCTGCTGTGACTCAATTTCCCGTTGTTTTTTGTCCAGTCTTTCTTTAAGTTTATCTAGGGTCTTAGTTACTAGCCCAGTTTGATCGGCGTAGAAGCAGCACTCTTCCCTTAGTGCTGCACAGAGCCCTCCTTCCTTAAGGAGCACAAGGTCCAGTCCTCTTCTGTTTTGCAAAACCACTTCTGAGAGGGAGGTTAGGGACTCTTTTAATGCCCTAACTGATTGTTCGAGGGCACGCAGGTCTTTATTTATGGCTTGGTGCAGGTACATATATTGGTCTGTACGTATTATAGTGGTGGTACCTGTTGCTATTCCAGCTGTGATACCACCTAAGCCCAGGAGCACAGCCAGGGTCAGAGAAACAGGATCTCGCCTGACTCTGTGCAGGGAAGACTCAAAGAACTGGAGAACGGGCTCATCAGAATGGTATGTTATGCGGGGCCAGATTTGCACCAAGACACAGTAGTCCCGCGTTTGATTGAAGACCCCTGCGTGAACACACGGGGTCAGCCCAGTGCTACAAGCCCAGTAGGTGCCATTGGGCGCTGGGAGGTAATAGTTCCCCGGAGGGACCGGTACTGAAGTATAGCATAGGTTAGGGGGGCTCTTACCCAAACACAAACCTCTTCCTTGGACATGGGTTAGGGTCAGCGGGTGATCAGCTTCCTGACAGCTGGGCGGTGGGGAGGAAACATTTTGAAGAACAGAGGCGTTGTAGGGCAGTGGAATGCCTTCAAAATAGGGGGGGTTTGGGTTTAGGCATAGCCAGCAATTATCTGCTTTTGCTGGGTCTGACTGGTTCAGGGCCTGATGAGCTGCTTTTATTAGGGTTAGGAGACAATCCTTTATACTAGGGAATGGAGCTGGAGGTGAGCGGGGGCTCGTGTCGGTGGGCGGTGTAGGGCTCGGGGAAGTTTTTACCCTAGCCGGCAGGGGTCTGTCAGAAAGAACTTTGCTGGGTCCCACAGATACCACTCGAGTGGGGAAGGTGATTTTACGGCTTAACATGAAAATAGTAAATGGGTCGGCCCCATGGGAAACATAAAGATGGACTCCCCAGAGTCTGGGCGAGTCCCATGATTCCTGTCGTCCTTTGACCGTGAAGTTCAGAACCAGGAGGTGGCATCGTTTCGGGCTCCGGTGGTTGAGACAGGTGCCCGTTTTGTCTTCCAGGGAAGGTGTGAAATCGGATCGCGATATGCCGTATCTCGGGGGTGCGGCTAGGGTGATTAGGCTGTCAGCGGACTGGGGTTTCCAGTAGGCATCCCCTGCTGTCTCGCAACCCCACGCACGGCAGAATCCCACCTCCGGCCCCCCACACCGATGGGAGTTTTTTTCGCCAGGGCAAGCATAGACGCCCCTCCCACGCAGGCACTTTGGAATTTCTCCTCTGACTCGGGGAAATAACTTGCACAAATCAAACCACATTTCGGGGAAATAGGTACTCGGGGGGGCTATTCGAGAGGTTTGGCTAATAATCTCCCCGCCCATACTACTTATAGTCCAGGTTACATTATAAGGGGTATGAGGGGACGAGGCCAGGGAAGCTCTAAAAAAGAAAAGAAGGACTACAATGAGTCGGACACACGAGAGAGTCTTATCTTTAACGGGTTTTGAGAGCGCTGCACCCTCCATGCTGTTGGGTTAACAGAGTGGCCGCCCAGTGGCTCACTCTCCTCCCGTGGGATGTGTTTCACGTGAGACGCGTGGACCCAGGCGGCAACCCCGTCGACCTTAACTGCAGTGGGGGTTGTCAGCAGGACGGTGTATGGTCCCTTCCAACGCGGTTCGAGAGTTCTGGATTGGTGTCTGCGGATGTAGACAGAGTCTCCAATCTGGAATGGGTGAGGCACTGCTGGACACTTGGACTGGTACACGGCAGCCAAAGGCTTCCAGACCTGTCCCTGGATCAGCTGCAAGGCTCTCAGTCGGGTCTGCAGGCTGGGGGAAGTGGCATAAGAGTCAGTGCTGGGTCCCAGCAAGTCAGCAATCGGGGGAGGCCCTCCATAGAGTATCTCATACGGAGTTAGCCCAAAGACAGAGGGGGTGTTCCGAGCCCGGAACAGGGCCATTGGTAGCAACTCAACCCAATTTTTAGCGCCAGTCTCCATCATTAATTTGGTTAAGGTCTCCTTTATGGTTCGGTTCATTCGTTCTACCTGCCCTGAGCTCTGGGGTCTATATGCACAATGTAATTTCCAATCAATCCCCAGCACCTTGGCCACCAACTGACTTACCCGGGAGACAAAAGCCGGCCCGTTGTCAGACCCCAATACCTTGGGAAGGCCAAACCGTGGGAAGATTTTTTTAAAGATTTTCTTGACGACTACCTGTGCCGTCTCCTTCTTTACCGGAAAAGCTTCAGTCCAACCGGAAAAGGTGTCTACGAACACTAATAGATATTTAATTCCATACCTGCTGGGGCGAATTTCAGTGAAATCAATTTCCCAGTTAGTTCCAGGCCTGGTCCCGCGCACCCTTGCCCCTTCCGGCATTTTGAGGCGCTTCGGATTTACCTTCGCGCTTGGGACGCAAGATTCAGTTACCTGTTTAACCAGTGAGTCCAATCCTATTATGAAGTGGGTCTGTTCCTTTTTTTTTAGTAAGATTTTTAACTTTTTATATTCCAAGTGGGTCCACCGATGGAGATTACTCACTAGGTCTCTGGCCGCTTTTCTCGGTAAAACTATCTTGTCCTGAATTTTTTAAGTCTTCTCTTGGTCGTTATACTCTCCCCCTAGCCTCTGGATGGCGCTCACATCCTCATCCGAATATGTCCACCCACCTTGGTCAGGAGAGGTGGGGGGGGTCTCAGGAGAGTACACTGTCAGTACTGGTTCTTTTAAGGCAGCTGTTTTAGCCGTTACATCTGCCATTCTGTTGCCTCTTGCCACCGGGTCCTACCCTTTTTGGTGGCCTGGGCAATGGATGATACTCAGCTTCTTTGGGAGATGGAGGGCTTGTAGGAGATCGAGGATCTCCTGTTTGTTTTTAATGTCCTTCCCTCCTGAAGTCAACAGCCCCCTTCTACGGTATATCTCCCCGTGAATATGAGCCGTAGCAAACGCGTAGCGGCTGTCAGTGTAAATATTTACTTTTTTTCCCTTGGCCGCCCGGAGAGCCTCAGTCAGTGCCACAAGCTCAGCCTTTTGAGCTGAAGTCCCCGGCATCAGGGCTGAGGCCCAGATAACAGACTTCCCATCCACCACCGCTGCCCCCGCCTTTCTCTCACCTTGGTGCAGGAAACTGCTTCCGTCGGTGTACCAGGTATGCTCCGCATCTGGCATGGGCAGGTCTGTCAAGTCTTCTCGGGTTCCATGCGCCTCGGCCAGCACTTGGTGACAGTCGTGATTGACCTGCGACTCGGCTCCGGGCTTTGGGAGCAGTGTGGCTGGATTGAGCGAGGCCGGATTCCCAAAGTGGATTTTCTCAGGATTGAGTAACACAGTCTGGTAATGTGTAATTCTGGCGTTTGATAACCATCTATCCGGGGGCTGGCGGATGATTGTCTCTATGGCATGGGGCGCCACTATAGTGAGGGGCTGGCCCAAAGTTAACTTGTCTGAGTCTTTTACCAGCACAGCCACTGCGGCAATCATGCGGAGGCAGGGTGGCCATCCCGTAGCGACATTGTCCAGTTTCTTTGAAAAATATGCTACAGGCCTCTTCCAAGGTCCCAGCCTCTGGGTTAGGACCCCCTTCGCTATTTCCCCATTTTCATCTACATATAAAGTGAACGGTTTGGCTGGGTCAGGCAGGCTCAACCCGGGGCCTCCAGAAGGGCCCTTTTGATCTTATTAAATGCTAATTGCTGTTCCCTGCCCCATATGAAAGGGGCATTTGTCTTCGTTAGGGGGTAAAGTGAGGCTGCCGTTTCAGCGAAGCCCGGTATCCAGAGGCGGCAGAAGCCGGCGCTACCCAGGAACTCTCTGAGTTGGCGGGCGTTTTTAGGCGGAGGAATGAGCGCCACAGCTTGTTTACGCCCTTCAGTAAGCCACCTCCGGCCTCCCTCCAGTACATATCCCAAATAGGTTACACGTCGGGTGCACAGTTGGGCCTTTCTTGCAGAAGCCCTATACCCCAACTCACCCAGTTTTTGAAGCAAAGCCTCGGTCCCTTTAGTGCAGCTTTGCTCTGTCTCCGCTGCCAGTAGCAGATCATCCACATACTGTAATAAGATTAGCTCTGGATGGCTCACCCGGAAGTCCGCCAAGTCCTGGTGAAGTGCCTCGTCAAACAGCGTGGGAGAATTTTTGAATCCTTGAGGCAGCCTGGTCCAAGTCAGCTGTCCTGAGAATCCAGTCTCGGGGTCTTTCCATTCGAAGGTGAAGATGGGCTGGCTCTGCGGGCTCAGCCTCAGGCAGAAGAAGGCATCCTTTAAATCAAGAACTGAGTACCAGGCATGGCTTGGAGGCAAGGTACTGAGCAGATTGTAAGGGTTAGGGACCGTGGGGTGAATGTCCTCAGCCCTACGATTTACTTTCCTTAAATCTTGTACAGGCCTGTAATCATTAGAGCCAGGCTTTCTGACTGGTAGCAGGGGAGTGTTCCACGGCGATTGGCAAGGCTTTAATATGCCCAGCTGTAGTAATCTTTGTATATGGGGCCGGACTCCGTCCTTAGCTTCCTTAGCCATAGGGTATTGGCGGATAGACACGGGAGTAGCCGCGGGCTTTAAAGTCACTATCAGCGGGGGCCGCCTAATAGCCAGCCCTACCCCCGCCGTTTCTGCCCAAGCTGCGGGAAATTTAGCAAGCCACTCGGGGCTGTTCTGAGGCGTCGGGGGGCTCTCGTGGAGGCGGTGTTCGTCCTCCAGCCGGAGAGTCAGCACGTGGAGGGATTGACCTGTGGGGCTGGTCACCGTAGCCCCTTTGTCTTGGAAGTGGATCTGCGCCCCGACCTTCGAGAGAAGATCTCTCCCCAATAAGGGGTAGGGACAGTCCGGCACCAACAAAAAGGAGTGGGTCACCTGCCCCGTGGACAGGTGAACTTTACGCTCCGTTGTCCACCGGTATAGTTTCCCTCCAGTGGCTCCCTGTACCCAAGACGTCTTGGAACTTAACGGTCCTTCCGCGCTAGTAAGAACTGAATGTTGGGCCCCAGTGTCGACCAGGAACGTGACCGGTCGGCCTCCCACTTTAAGAGTTACCCGGGGCTCAGGGGGAGGCTCCTGGCCCTGACTCCCCTAACTCTCATCCCCGAGTGACAGCACCGGTACGGTTCCTCTTTGGCCCCCTCGTCGTTTCTTGTTGGGACAATCTTTTGTCCAATGTCCCTTTTCCTTGCAGTAGGCGCATTGGTCACGCTCTATCCGTGGTTTACGCCAGTCTCCCGGGTCCCTGCCTTGCCTAGGCCTGGTCTGCTCTGGCCCCTTAACTACAGTGGCCAAGATTTTACTTAGTTTTTTATTTCGTTTCCTGTCCCTCTGGTCTTGTCTGCTCTCCTGTTCCCTACGTATTCTTTCTTCCCTCTCTTCCTGTGTTTTTCTCCTATTGAAAATTTTTTCTGCTTCTTTTACCAAATCCGGCAGGGGGTAGCCCTATAATCCCTCCAGCCTCTGTAGTTTAACCTGAATGTCTGGTGCCGACTGCCCGATAAAGGACATTATTACCTCAGCCTGCCGGTCGGGGGCCTGAGGGTCAAAGGGCGTGTATATTCGGTATCCTTTCATTAATCTCTCTA
Organism: Sylvilagus floridanus; assembly: GCA_949820135.1. Classification (NCBI taxonomy): domain Eukaryota; kingdom Metazoa; phylum Chordata; class Mammalia; order Lagomorpha; family Leporidae; genus Sylvilagus; species Sylvilagus floridanus. The sequence continues at coordinate 117,432,676 of OX463233.1, read as the reverse complement.
GAAATCCCACCGGGGTCTCCTCACTCCCCTGAATAATGGCACGTACCTTGGCCAAATTAGTGGGGCGTCTCCCGGCCCCCCGGAGACCTACCAGGAGAATCTGGCGATAGAGACGGAGCTGTTCCCTACCCGCCACCGTGTTGAAATCCCAGTCCGGGCGGGTGAGTGGGAATGCCGCGTCGATTTCATTAGGCAGCTGAGTAGGCCGGCCGTCGTTCCCTGGTACATTTTTGCGGGCCTCCAGAAAGACTCGCTGCCTCTCCTCTGTGGTAAGAAGGGTCTGTAAAAGCTGCTGACAGTCATCCCAAGTGGGCTGGTGGGTCAGTAGGATGGATTCAATTAGCCCCGTCAGGGCCTGAGGGTCTTGGGAGAATGAGGGGTTATGAGTTTTCCAGTTATACAAGTCAGAGGCCGAGAAGGGCCAATACTGAATCGCCTGCCACCGAACGGAGGGGCAGGGCATGAGACGACCAGGCGTCCTCCCCTCCTTTGCCTCGCTCGCGGCGCAACCGCAAGCGACGGGCTAATGCCGGGGAAGATGGCTCTGCCGGAGGCTGAACCTCCTCTTCCTGCATGGTCGAGTCTGGGGACGGAGCAGAAGGAGCCGGCCCCACCGGAGCGGGGTGAGCATATGGAGGCGGCGGGGGTTCCAATAGCAACAGATCCTCCTGTCCTCCCGGGAGGACAGGGGTGTCTTTGGGTTTTGCCTTTGAAAGTTCCTCCAGCGGGTAAAGTGAGGCCACCGGGGAAGGGTCCTCCGGCTTAACAGGCGCGGGGAGGGCCGCGGGCAAGGGAGGAGGAAGGGGGACCAAGGGCATCACCGGAGGGGGAGGGGGAGACTTAGGTTGAGGTTTCTCATCCACAGGCGGAGTCGGCAAGAGGAAGGGCTTAACCCATGCAGGCGGGTTTCGAACCAAGTCCTCCCAGACGGTAATATAGGGCACCTGGTCGGGGAGCCCCTGCAATCCGGCTCGACAGACACGATCCTTCACCTGTGAGATAATATTCGGGTTAAAGGTTCCTTCCCCCGGCCATCCTGCTCCATGAGTCGGCCACTCCGTGGAGCTGAGGGTGGCCCACTTTTTCTTGTTGATCTCCACCGAAAGACTGCGTGCACGCTCCTGGACCTCCTTCCAGTGACCTAAAGTGAGGCTCAACGGGGTGGTTAGTTGCTGCCCCATGGCAGGGGAAGAATAGGAGAAAACAAAACACAGACCAAAGAACACGGACACGCACAAGACAAACAACACAAGTCGCGCGCACGACTATAGATTGGCGTAGAAGTAAACCTAACAGTTCAGATGGGAGCGGCCTCCTGGCCAGGCCCCCTCGGGAAGGAGAGAGAGAGAGAATCTCTCTCTCTCTTCCCCAGACCGCCACTGGAGCATCCTCCAGGGCAGGACCAGGGGTCTCTGGACACGTCTGTCTCCTCCGCTGGTCCGATACAGATACAGGTCCTGTACAGGCACAATTTCAGGCAGAAGGCGCCGCTAATAAAAAAAACAAACACACACCACGACACTTATACAAATACACAAAAGGGAAAAACCTTACCTCCGACTGGCTTTCTGAGGGTGTGAGTCGGGGGTCGCTTTTTCCCGGCCAACGCACCAGATGAAGGACCCCAATCCCCTCAAAGTCCTTCAGGACGCAACCCCAGACTCAATGATCCTCAGACCAGACGATGCAATTAGCAAGAGGAGGTTTTTATTTTTCACGAGCGCTCGTGGACGCTGCCCCACACCCGACGCAGCGGGATAACGGAGAAGCGTACATGGTAGTGTCTGGGGGACACTTATATACCCGGTGGGGGGGGGGATTGCAGAAGCAGGAGTACAGAAGCAGAAGAAAGCAGAGTTACAGGGAGGATTTACAGGGGTTTGATAAGACCATGGAGTGGGAGCAGGCAGGAAACATACCGTCGCCAGCTCAGTCCCCCCCCCCCCATAAGGGGCAGCTGGATGCCGGGCGGTGTTATCTTAACTCACAGCTGTCCGGGGGTGGCTAGGTACCAAGCGGTGTTATCTAAACTCACAACTGCCTCTCCATAACTGTCTGGAATCCGAATGTAGACGTGGGTGGTCTCGGCCCTGATTTCAGAAAAGTTTTTGCTAAAGTTGCTGATGATAGAACTAGGGGTATTTTTAAATTTTAATGGCTTCACTATTGCTAAGCGGATAAATAGCATAACTGCTGTTAGGGTTATTCATAGGCAGAGTATCCATAATGAAATAAAAAACAAAGCAAATTGGCGTTCCATGCTTTGACATCTATAGGCAACACAACCAAGATAAGGTTATGTGTTTTGGAAAATGAAATGTAACTCTTTTTCAGAGGGGACAGCTCTGAATTCCCTTCAAATCGAGTGTGAATGGGATTTTCAGGTGTATTCAATCGGCAGCATTCAGGTCTCCTGCTAGGCAATTGCCTCAATTTGTTCTGGGTTTGTGTTTGTTTTGCCTTCTTCCTTTCCAAATTTTGTATTCTGACACCATACAAAAACGAGTTTAGGCAGAGTATTCATAGTGAAATAAAAAACAAAGGAAATTGGCGTTTCATGCTTAGAAATCTACAGGCAACACGACCAAGATAAGGTTATGTGTTTTGGAAAATGAAATATAAAGCTTTTGCCGAAGGGACAACTCTGAATTCCCTCCAAATCCAGTGTGAATGGGATTTTCAGGTGTATTCAATCGGCAGCATTCAGGTCTCTTGATTGGCAATTGCCTCAATTTGTTCTGGGTTTGTGTTTGTTTTGCCTTCTTCCTTTCCAAGTTTTGTATTCTGACACCATACATAAATGAGGTAAGGCAGAGTCCACAAAGCAATAAATAACACAGGAAATGGTGTTTCATGCTTAGAAATCTACAGGCTACCCGACCGAGATAAGGTAATTTGTTTGGAAAATGAAATGTAACACTTGTCAAGAGGGGACAGCTCTGAATTCCCTTCAAATCGAGCTTGTATGGCATTTTCAGGTGTATTCCATCGGCAGCATTCATGTCTCCTGCTAGGCAATTGCCTCAACTTGTTCTGGGTTTGTGTTTGTTTTGCCTTCTTCCTTTCTGAATGTTGTATTCTGACCCCATACAAAAATGAGTTTAGGCAGAGTATTCATAATGAAATAAAAAACAAAGCAAATTGGCGTTTCATGCTTAGAAATCTACGGGCAACACAACCAAGATAAGATTATGTGTTTTGGAAAATGAAATATAACACTTTTGCCGAGGGGACAGCTCTGAGTTCCCTCCAAATCCAGTGTGAATGGGAATTTCAGGTGTATTCAATTGAGAGCAATAGGGTCTCCTGGTAGGCAATTGCCTCAATTTGTTCTGGGTTTGTGTTTGTTTTGCCTTCTTCCTTTCTGAATTTTGCATTCTGACACCATACATAAACGAGATTAGGCAGAGTATTCATAATAAAATACAAAACAAAGGAAATTGTCGTTTCATGCTTACAAATCTACAGGCAATACGACCAACATAAGGTTATGTGTTTTGGAAAATGAAATGTAACACTTTTGCCGAGTGGAATGCTCTGAATCCTCTCCAAATCAAGTGTCAATTCGAGTTTCAGGTGTATACAATCGGCAGCATTCAGGTCTCCTGCTAGGCAATTGCCTCAATTTGTTCTGGGTTTGTGTTTGTTTTGCCTTCTTCCTTTCTGAATTTTGCATTCTGACAGTTATCAAAAACGAGTTTAGGCAGAGTATTCATAATAAAATACAAAACACAATAATCTTGCAATTCATGCTTAGAAATCTACAGAGACACGACCAAAATGATTTTTTGTATTTTGAAAATGAAATGTAACCCTTTTCCAGAGGGGACAGCTCTGAATTCCCTCTTAATCGAGTGTGGATGGGATTTTCAGGTGTATAAAATCGTCAGCATTCATGTCTCCTGCCAGGCAATTGCCTAAATTTGTTCTGGGTTTGTGTTTGTTTTACTTTCTTCCATTCTGAATTTTGTATTCTGAAACCATACAAAAATGAGTTTAGGCAGAGTATTCATAAAAATATATAAAACTCAGTAAACTGGCATTTTATGCTTAGAAATCTACAAGCAAAACGACCAAGATAAGGTTATTTGTTTTGGAAAATGAAATGTAACACTTTTGCCGAGGGGAATGCTCTGAATCCTCTCCAAATCAAGTGTCAATGAGAGTTTCAGGTGTATTCAATCGAGAGCATTCAGGTCTCCTGCTAGGGAATTGCCTCAATTTGTTCTGGGTTTGTGTTTGTTTTGCCTTCTTCCTTTCTGAATTTTGCATTCTGACAGTTATCAAAAACGAGTTTAGGCAGAGTATTCATAATAAAATACAAAACACAGTAAACTTGCAATTCATGCTTAGAAATCTACAGGCAACACGACCAAGATGATTTTTTGTATTTTGAAAAATGAAATGTAACCCTTTTCCAGAGGGGACAGCTCTGAATTCCCTCCAAATCATGTGTGAATGGGATTTTCAGGTGTATACAATCGGCAGCATTCATGTCTCCTGCCAGGCAATTGCCTAAATTTGTTCTGGGTTTGTGTTTGTTTTGCCTTCTTCCTTTCTGAATTTTGCATTCTGACACCATACAAAAACGAGTTTAGGCAGTGTATTCATAATGAAATAAAAAACAAAGGAAATTGGTGTTTCATGCTCAGAAATCTACAGGCAACACGACCAACATAAGATTATGTGTTTTGGAAAATGAAATATAACTCATTTGCCGAGGGACAGCACTGAATTACCTGAAAATTGTGTGTGAATGGGAATAGCCGGTGTATTTAATCTAAAACATTCAGGTCTCCTGGTAGGCAATTGCCTCAATTTGTTCTGGGTTTGTGTTTGTTTTGCCTTCTTCCTTTCTGAATTTTGCATTCTGACAGTATACAAAAACGAGTTTAGACAGAGTACTCATAATAAAATACAAAACACAGTAAACTTGCATTTCACGCTTAGAAATGTAGAGGCAACAGAACTAACATGATTTTTTGTATTTTGGAAAATGAAATGTAACACTTTTGCGGAGGGGACAGTTCTGAATTCCCTCCAAATCGAGTGTGAATGGGATTTTCAGGTGTATTCAATTGGCAGCATTCAGGTCTCCTGATTGGCAATTGCCTCAATTTGTTCTGGGTTTGTGTTTGTTTTGCCATCTTCCTTTCTGAATTTTGCATTCTGACAGTATACAAAAACCAGTTTAGGCAGAGTATTCATAATAAAATAGAAAACACAATAAAATTGCAATTCATGCTTAGAAATCTACAGGCAACAGGACCAAGATGATTTTTTGTATTTTGAAAAATGAAATATAACACTTTGCCAAAGGGGACAGCTCTGATTTCCCTCTAAATCGAGTGTCAATGGGTTTTTTTAGGTGTATACAATCATCAGCATTCAGGTCTCTTGATTGGCAATTTCCTAAACGTGTTCTGGGTTTGTGTTTGTTTTGCCTTCTTCCTTTCTGAAATTTGCATTCTGACACCATACAAAAACGAGTTTAGGCAGAGTGTTCATAATAAAATACAAAACTCAGGAAATTGGCATTTTATCCTTATAAATCTACAGACAAAACGACCAAGATAAGGTTTTGTGTTTTGGAAAATGAAATGTAACCCTTTTCCAGAGGGGACAGCTCTGAATTCCCTCCAAATCCAGTGTGATTGGGATTTTCAGGTGTATTCAATCGGCAGCATTCAGGTCTCCTGCTATGCAATTGCCTCAATTTGTTCTGGGTTTGTGTTTGTTTTGCCGTCTTCCTTTCCAAATTTTCTATTCTGATACCATACAAAAATGAGTTTAGGAAGAGTATTCATAATGAAATAAAAAACAAAGCAAATTGACTTTTCATGCGTAGAAATCTACAGGCAACACGACCAAAGTAAGGTTATGTGTTTTGGAAAATGAAATGTAACTCTTTTCCAGAGGGGACAGCTCTGAATTCCCTTCAAATCGAGTGTGAATGGGATTTTCAGGTGTATTCAATCGGCAGCATTCAGGTCTCCTGCTAGGCAATTGCCTCAATTTGTTCTGGGTTTGTGTTTGTTTTGCCTTCTTCCTTTCCAAATTTTGTATTCTGACACCATACAAAAACGAGTTTAGGCAGAGTATTCATAGTGAAATAAAAAACAAAGGAAATTGGCGTTTCATGCTTAGAAATCTACAGGCAACACGACCAAGATAAGGTTATGTGTTTTGGAAAATGAAATATAAAGCTTTTGCCGAAGGGACAACTCTGAATTCCCTCCAAATCCAGTGTGAATGGGATTTTCAGGTGTATTCAATCGGCAGCATTCAGGTCTCTTGATTGGCAATTGCCTCAATTTGTTCTGGGTTTGTGTTTGTTTTGCCTTCTTCCTTTCCAAGTTTTGTATTCTGACACCATACAAAAATGAGTTTAGGCAGAGTCTACAAAGCAATAAATAACACAGGAAATGGCGTTTCATGCTTAGAAATCTACAGGCAATACCACCAAGATGAGTTTTTGTGTTTTGGAAAATGAAATATAACCCTTTTCCAGTAGGGACAGCACTGAATTCCCTCCAAATCCAGTGTGATTGGGATTTTCAGGTGTATTCAATCGGCAGCAATCAGGTCTCCTGCTAGGCAATTGCCTCAATTTGATCTGGGTCTGTGTTTGTTTTGCATTCTTCCTTTCCAAATTTTGTATTCTGACTCCTCACAAAAATGAGTTTAGGGAGAGTATTCATAATGAAATAAAAAACAAAGCAAATTGGCGTTCCATGCTTTGAAATCTATAGGCAACACAACCAAGATAAGGTTATGTGTTTTGGAAAATGAAATGTAACTCTTTTTCAGAGGGGACAGCTCTGAATTCCCTTCAAATCGAGCTTGAATGGGATTTTCAGGTGTATTCAATCGGCAGCATTCAGGTCTCCTGCTAGGCAATTGCCTCAATTTGTTCTGGGTTTGTGTTTGTTTTGCCTTCTTCCTTTCTGTATTTTGTATTCTGACACCATACAAAAACGAGTTTAGGAAGAGTATTCATAGTGAAATAAAAAACAAAGGAAATTGGCGTTTCATGCTTAGAAATCTACAGGCAACACGACCAAGATAAGGTTATGTGTTTTGGAAAATGAAATATAAAGCTTTTGCCGAAGGGACAACTCTGAATTCCCTCCAAATCCAGTGTGAATGGGATTTTCAGGTGTATTCAATCGGCAGCATTCAGGTCTCTTGATTGGCAATTGCCTCAATTTGTTCTGGGTTTGTGTTTGTTTTGCCTTCTTCCTTTCCAAGTTTTGTATTCTGACACCATACATAAATGAGGTAAGGCAGAGTCCACAAAGCAATAAATAACACAGGAAATGGTGTTTCATGCTTAGAAATCTACAGGCTACCCGACCGAGATAAGGTAATTTGTTTGGAAAATGAAATGTAACACTTGTGAAGAGGGGACAGCTCTGAATTCCCTTCAAATCGAGCTTGTATGGCATTTTCAGGTGTATTCCATCGGCAGCATTCATGTCTCCTGCTAGGCAATTGCCTCAATTTGTTCTGGGTTTGTGTTTGTTTTGCCTTCTTCCTTTCTGAATTTTGCATTCTGACACCATACAAAAACGAGATTAGGCAGAGTATTCATAATAAAATACAAAACAAAGGAAATTGTCGTTTCATGCTTACAAATCTACAGGCAATACGACCAACATAAGGTTATGTGTTTTGGAAAATGAAATGTAACACTTTTGCCGAGTGGAATGCTCTGAATACTCTCCAAATCAAGTGTCAATTCGAGTTTCAGGTGTATACAATCGGCAGCATTCAGGTCTCCTGCTAGGCAATTGCCTCAATTTGTTCTGGGTTTGTGTTTGTTTTGCCTTCTTCCTTTCTGAATTTTGCATTCTGACACCATACAAAAACGAGTTTAGGCAGAGTATTCATAATAAAATACAAAACACAATAATCTTGCAATTCATGCTTAGAAATCTACAGAGACACGACCAAAATGATTTTTTGTATTTTGAAAATGAAATGTAACCCTTTTCCAGAGGGGACAGCTCTGAATTCCCTCTTAATCGAGAGTGGATGGGATTTTCAGGTGTATAAAATCGTCAGCATTCAGGTCTCTTGATTGGCAATTGCCTAAATTTGTTCTGGGTTTGTGTTTGTTTTTCTTTCTTCCTTTCTGAATTTTGTATTCTGAAACCATACAAAAATGAGTTTAGGCAGAGTATTCATAAAAATATACAAAACTCAGTAAACTGGCATTTTATGCTTAGAAATATTCAAGCAAAACGACCAAGATAAGGTTATTTGTTTTGGAAAATGAAATGTAACACTTTTGCCGAGGGGAATGCTCTGAATCCTCTCCAAATCAAGTGTCAATGAGAGTTTCAGGTGTATTCAATCGAGAGCATTCAGGTCTCCTGCTAGGCAATTGCCTCAATTTGTTCTGGGATTGTGTTTGTTTTGCCTTCTTCCTTTCTGAATTTTGCATTCTGACAGTTATCAAAAACGAGTTTAGGCAGAGTATTCATAATAAAATACAAAACACAGTAAACTTGCAATTCATGCTTAGAAATCTACAGGCAACACGACCAAGATGATTTTTTGTATTTTGAAAAATGAAATGTAACCCTTTTCCAGAGGGGACAGCTCTGAATTCCCTCCAAATCATGTGTGAATGGGATTTTCAGGTGTATACAATCGGCAGCATTCATGTCTCCTGCCAGGCAATTGCCTCAATTTGTTCTGGGTTTGTGTTTGTTTTGCCTTCTTCCTTTCTGAATTTTGCATTCTGACACCATACAAAAACGAGTTTAGGCAGAGTATTCATAATAAAATACAAAACACAATAATCTTGCAATTCATGCTTAGAAATCTACAGAGACACGACCAAAATGATTTTTTGTATTTTGAAAATGAAATGTAACCCTTTTCCAGAGGGGACAGCTCTGAATTCCCTCTTAATCGAGTGTGGATGGGCTTTTCAGGTGTATAAAATCGTCAGCATTCAGGTCTCTTGATTGGCAATTGCCTAAATTTGTTCTGGGTTTGTGTTTGTTTTACTTTCTTCCTTTCCAAATTTTGTATTCTGAAACCATACAAAAATGAGTTTAGGCAGAGTATTCATAAAAATATATAAAACTCAGTAAACTGGCATTTTATGCTTAGAAATCTACAAGCAAAACGACCAAGATAAGGTTATTTGTTTTGGAAAATGAAATGTAACACTTTTGCCGAGGGGAATGCTCTGAATCCTCTCCAAATCAAGTGTCAATGAGAGTTTCAGGTGTATTCAATCGAGAGCATTCAGGTCTCCTGCTAGGGAATTGCCTCAATTTGTTCTGGGTTTGTGTTTGTTTTGCCTTCTTCCTTTCTGAATTTTGCATTCTGACAGTTATCAAAAACGAGTTTAGGCAGAGTATTCATAATAAAATACAAAACACAGTAAACTTGCAATTCGTGCTTAGAAATCTACAGGCAACACGACCAAGATGATTTTTTGTATTTTGAAAAATGAAATGTAACCCTTTTCCAGAGGGGACAGCTCTGAATTCCCTCCAAATCATGTGTGAATGGGATTTTCAGGTGTATACAATCGGCAGCATTCATGTCTCCTGCCAGGCAATTCCCAAATTTGCTCTGGGTTTGTGTTTGTTTTGCCTTCTTCCTTTCTGAATTTTGCATTCTGACACCATGCAAAAACGAGTTTAGGCAGTGTATTCATAATGAAATAAAAAACAAAGGAAATTGGTGTTTCATGCTCAGAAATCTACAGGCAACACGACCAACATAAGATTATGTGTTTTGGAAAATGAAATATAACTCATTTGCCGAGGGACAGCACTGAATTACCTGAAAATTGTGTGTGAATGGGAATAGCCGGTGTATTCAATCTAAAACATTCAGGTCTCCGGGTAGGCAATTGCCTAAATTTGTTCTGGGTTTGTGTTTGTTTTGCCTTCTTCCTTTCTGAATTTTGCATTCTGACAGTATACAAAAACGAGTTTAGACAGAGTACTCATAATAAAATACAAAACACAGTAAACTTGCATTTCACGCTTAGAAATGTAGAGGCAACAGAACTAACATGATTTTTTGTATTTTGGAAAATGAAATGTAACACTTTTGCGGAGGGGACAGTTCTGAATTCCCTCCAAATCGAGTGTGAATGGGATTTTCAGGTGTATTCAATCGGCAGCATTCAGGTCTCCTGATTGGCAATTGCCTCAATTTGTTCTGGGTTTGTGTTTGTTTTGCCATCTTCCTTTCTGAATTTTGCATTCTGACAGTATACAAAAACCAGTTTAGGCAGAGTATTCATAATAAAATAGAAAACACAATAAAATTGCAATTCATGCTTAGAAATCTACAGGCAACAGGACCAAGATGATTTTTTGTATTTTGAAAAATGAAATATAACACTTTGCCAAAGGGGACAGCTCTGATTTCCCTCTAAATCGAGTGTCAATGGGTTTTTTTAGGTGTATACAATCATCAGCATTCAGGTCTCTTGATTGGCAATTTCCTAAACGTGTTCTGGGTTTGTGTTTGTTTTGCCTTCTTCCTTTCTGAAATTTGCATTCTGACACCATACAAAAACGAGTTTAGGCAGAGTGTTCATAATAAAATACAAAACTCAGGAAATTGGCATTTTATCCTTATAAATCTACAGACAAAACGACCAAGATAAGGTTTTGTGTTTTGGAAAATGAAATGTAACCCTTTTCCAGAGGGGACAGCTCTGAATTCCCTCCAAATCCAGTGTGATTGGGATTTTCAGGTGTATTCAATCGGCAGCATTCAGGTCTCCTGCTAGGCAATTGCCTCAATTTGTTCTGGGTTTGTGTTTGTTTTGCCTTCTTCCTTTCCAAATTTTGTATTCTGACACCATACAAAAAAGAGTTTAGGCAGAGTATTCATAGTGAAATAAAAAACAAAGGAAATTGGCGTTTCATGCTTAGAAATCTACAGGCAACACGACCAAGATAAGGTTATGTGTTTTGGAAAATGAAATATAAAGCTTTTGCCGAAGGGACAACCCTGAATTCCCTCCAAATCCAGTGTGAATGGGATTTTCAGGTGTATTCAATCGGCAGCATTCAGGTCTCTTGATTGGCAATTGCCTCAATTTGTTCTGGGTTTGTGTTTGTTTTGCCTTCTTCCTTTCCAAGTTTTGTATTCTGACACCATACAAAAATGAGTTTAGGCAGAGTCTACAAAGCAATAAATAACACAGGAAATGGCGTTTCATGCTTAGAAATCTACAGGCAATACCACCAAGATGAGTTTTTGTGTTTTGGAAAATGAAATATAACCCTTTTCCAGTAGGGACAGCACTGAATTCCCTCCAAATCCAGTGTGATTGGGATTTTCAGGTGTATTCAATCGGCAGCTATCAGGTCTCCTGCTAGGCAATTGCCTCAATTTGATCTGGGTCTGTGTTTGTTTTGCATTCTTCCTTTCCAAATTTTGTATTCTGACTCCTCACAAAAATGAGTTTAGGGAGAGTATTCATAATGAAATAAAAAACAAAGCAAATTGGCGTTCCATGCTTTGAAATCTATAGGCAACACAACCAAGATAAGGTTATGTGTTTTGGAAAATGAAATGTAACTCTTTTTCAGAGGGGACAGCTCTGAATTCCCTTCAAATCGAGCTTGAATGGGATTTTCAGGTGTATTCAATCGGCAGCATTCAGGTCTCCTGCTAGGCAATTGCCTCAATTTGTTCTGGGTTTGTGTTTGTTTTGCCTTCTTCCTTTCTGTATTTTGTATTCTGACACCATACAAAAACGAGTTTAGGAAGAGTATTCATAGTGAAATAAAAAACAAAGGAAATTGGCGTTTCATGCTTAGAAATCTACAGGCAACACGACCAAGATAAGGTTATGTGTTTTGGAAAATGAAATATAAAGCTTTTGCCGAAGGGACAACTCTGAATTCCCTCCAAATCCAGTGTGAATGGGATTTTCAGGTGTATTCAATCGGCAGCATTCAGGTCTCCTGATTGGCAATTGCCTCAATTTGTTCTGGGTTTGTGTTTGTTTTGCCATCTTCCTTTCTGAATTTTGCATTCTGACAGTATACAAAAACCAGTTTAGGCAGAGTATTCATAATAAAATAGAAAACACAATAAAATTGCAATTCATGCTTAGAAATCTACAGGCAACAGGACCAAGATGATTTTTTGTATTTTGAAAAATGAAATATAACACTTTGCCAAAGGGGACAGCTCTGATTTCCCTCTAAATCGAGTGTCAATGGGTTTTTTTAGGTGTATACAATCATCAGCATTCAGGTCTCTTGATTGGCAATTTCCTAAACGTGTTCTGGGTTTGTGTTTGTTTTGCCTTCTTCCTTTCTGAAATTTGCATTCTGACACCATACAAAAACGAGTTTAGGCAGAGTGTTCATAATAAAATACAAAACTCAGGAAATTGGCATTTTATCCTTATAAATCTACAGACAAAACGACCAAGATAAGGTTTTGTGTTTTGGAAAATGAAATGTAACCCTTTTCCAGAGGGGACAGCTCTGAATTCCCTCCAAATCGAGTGTGATTGGGATTTTCAGGTGTATTCAATCGGCAGCATTCAGGTCTCCTGCTAGGCAATTGCCTCAATTTGTTCTGGGTTTGTGTTTGTTTTGCCTTCTTCCTTTCCAAATTTTGTATTCTGACACCATACAAAAACGAGTTTAGGCAGAGTATTCATAGTGAAATAAAAAACAAAGGAAATTGGCGTTTCATGCTTAGAAATCTACAGGCAACACGACCAAGATAAGGTTATGTGTTTTGGAAAATGAAATATAAAGCTTTTGCCGAAGGGACAACCCTGAATTCCCTCCAAATCATGTGTGAATGGGATTTTCAGGTGTATTCAATCGGCAGCATTCAGGTCTCTTGATTGGCAATTGCCTCAATTTGTTCTGGGTTTGTGTTTGTTTTGCCTTCTTCCTTTCCAAGTTTTGTATTCTGACACCATACAAAAATGAGTTTAGGCAGAGTATTCATAATAAAATAGAAAACACAATAAAATTGCAATTCATGCTTAGAAATCTACAGGCAACAGGACCAAGATGATTTTTTGTATTTTGAAAAATGAAATATAACACTTTGCCAAAGGGGACAGCTCTGATTTCCCTCTAAATCGAGTGTCAATGGGTTTTTTTAGGTGTATACAATCATCAGCATTCAGGTCTCTTGATTGGCAATTTCCTAAACGTGTTCTGGGTTTGTGTTTGTTTTGCCTTCTTCCTTTCTGAAATTTGCATTCTGACACCATACAAAAACGAGTTTAGGCAGAGTGTTCATAATAAAATACAAAACTCAGGAAATTGGCATTTTATCCTTATAAATCTACAGACAAAACGACCAAGATAAGGTTTTGTGTTTTGGAAAATGAAATGTAACCCTTTTCCAGAGGGGACAGCTCTGAATTCCCTCCAAATCCAGTGTGATTGGGATTTTCAGGTGTTCAATCGGCAGCATTCAGGTCTCCTGCTAGGCAATTGCCTCAATTTGTTCTGGGTTTGTGTTTGTTTTGCCTTCTTCCTTTCCAAATTTTGTATTCTGACACCATACAAAAACGAGTTTAGGCAGAGTATTCATAGTGAAATAAAAAACAAAGGAAATTGGCGTTTCATGCTTAGAAATCTACAGGCAACACGACCAAGATAAGGTTATGTGTTTTGGAAAATGAAATATAAAGCTTTTGCAGAAGGGACAACCCTGAATTCCCTCCAAATCCAGTGTGAATGGGATTTTCAGGTGTATTCAATCGGCAGCATTCAGGTCTCTTGATTGGCAATTGCCTCAATTTGTTCTGGGTTTGTGTTTGTTTTGCCTTCTTCCTTTCCAAGTTTTGTATTCTGACACCATACAAAAATGAGTTTAGGCAGAGTCTACAAAGCAATAAATAACACAGGAAATGGCGTTTCATGCTTAGAAATCTACAGGCAATACCACCAAGATGAGTTTTTGTGTTTTGGAAAATGAAATATAACCCTTTTCCAGTAGGGACAGCACTGAATTCCCTCCAAATCCAGTGTGATTGGGATTTTCAGGTGTATTCAATCGGCAGCTATCAGGTCTCCTGCTAGGCAATTGCCTCAATTTGATCTGGGTCTGTGTTTGTTTTGCATTCTTCCTTTCCAAATTTTGTATTCTGACTCCTCACAAAAATGAGTTTAGGGAGAGTATTCATAATGAAATAAAAAACAAAGCAAATTGGCGTTCCATGCTTTGAAATCTATAGGCAACACAACCAAGATAAGGTTATGTGTTTTGGAAAATGAAATGTAACTCTTTTTCAGAGGGGACAGCTCTGAATTCCCTTCAAATCGAGCTTGAATGGGATTTTCAGGTGTATTCAATCGGCAGCATTCAGGTCTCCTGCTAGGCAATTGCCTCAATTTGTTCTGGGTTTGTGTTTGTTTTGCCTTCTTCCTTTCTGTATTTTGTATTCTGACACCATACAAAAACGAGTTTAGGAAGAGTATTCATAGTGAAATAAAAAACAAAGGAAATTGGCGTTTCATGCTTAGAAATCTACAGGCAACACGACCAAGATAAGGTTATGTGTTTTGGAAAATGAAATATAAAGCTTTTGCCGAAGGGACAACTCTGAATTCCCTCCAAATCCAGTGTGAATGGGATTTTCAGGTGTATTCAATCGGCAGCATTCAGGTCTCTTGATTGGCAATTGCCTCAATTTGTTCTGGGTTTGTGTTTGTTTTGCCTTCTTCCTTTCCAAGTTTTGTATTCTGACACCATACATAAATGAGGTAAGGCAGAGTCCACAAAGCAATAAATAACACAGGAAATGGTGTTTCATGCTTAGAAATCTACAGGCTACCCGACCGAGATAAGGTAATTTGTTTGGAAAATGAAATGTAACACTTGTCAAGAGGGGACAGCTCTGAATTCCCTTCAAATCGAGCTTGTATGGCATTTTCAGGTGTATTCCATCGGCAGCATTCATGTCTCCTGCTAGGCAATTGCCTCAATTTGTTCTGGGTTTGTGTTTGTTTTGCCTTCTTCCTTTCTGAATTTTGCATTCTGACACCATACAAAAACGAGATTAGGCAGAGTATTCATAATAAAATACAAAACAAAGGAAATTGTCGTTTCATGCTTACAAATCTACAGGCAATACGACCAACATAAGGTTATGTGTTTTGGAAAATGAAATGTAACACTTTTGCCGAGTGGAATGCTCTGAATCCTCTCCAAATCAAGTGTCAATTCGAGTTTCAGGTGTATACAATCGGCAGCATTCAGGTCTCCTGCTAGGCAATTGCCTCAATTTGTTCTGGGTTTGTGTTTGTTTTGCCTTCTTCCTTTCTGAATTTTGCATTCTGACACCATACAAAAACGAGTTTAGGCAGAGTATTCATAATAAAATACAAAACACAATAATCTTGCAATTCATGCTTAGAAATCTACAGAGACACGACCAAAATGATTTTTTGTATTTTGAAAATGAAATGTAACCCTTTTCCAGAGGGGACAGCTCTGAATTCCCTCTTAATCGAGTGTGGATGAGATTTTCAGGTGTATAAAATCGTCAGCATTCAGGTCTCTTGATTGGCAATTGCCTAAATTTGTTCTGTGTTTGTGTTTGTTTTTCTTTCTTCCTTTCTGAATTTTGTATTCTGAAACCATACAAAAATGAGTTTAGGCAGAGTATTCATAAAAATATACAAAACACAGTAAACTGGAATTTTATGCTTAGAAATATTCAAGCAAAACGACCAAGATAAGGTTATTTGTTTTGGAAAATGAAATGTAACACTTTTGCCGAGGGGAATGCTCTGAATCCTCTCCAAATCAAGTGTCAATGAGAGTTTCAGGTGTATTCAATCGAGAGCATTCAGGTCTCCTGCTAGGGAATTGCCTCAATTTGTTCTGGGTTTGTGTTTGTTTTGCCTTCTTCCTTTCTGAATTTTGCATTCTGACAGTTATCAAAAACGAGTTTAGGCAGAGTATTCATAATAAAATACAAAACACAGTAAACTTGCAATTCATGCTTAGAAATCTACAGGCAACACGACCAAGATGATTTTTTGTATTTTGAAAAATGAAATGTAACCCTTTTCCAGAGGGGACAGCTCTGAATTCCCTCCAAATCATGTGTGAATGGGATTTTCAGGTGTATACAATCGGCAGCATTCATGTCTCTTGCTAGGCAATTGCCTAAATTTGTTCTGGGTTTGTGTTTGTTTTGCCTTCTTCCTTTCTGAATTTTGCATTCTGACACCATACAAAAACGAGTTTAGGCAGTGTATTCATAATGAAATAAAAAACAAAGGAAATTGGTGTTTCATGCTCAGAAATCTACAGGCAACACGACCAACATAAGATTATGTGTTTTGGAAAATGAAATATAACTCATTTGCCAAGGGACAGCACTGAATTACCTGAAAATTGTGTGTGAATGGGAATAGCCGGTGTATTCAATCTAAAACATTCAGGTCTCCTGGTAGGCAATTGCCTCAATTTGTTCTGGGTTTGTGTTTGTTTTGCCTTCTTCCTTTCCAAGTTTTGTATTCTGACACCATACAAAAATGAGGTTAGGCAGAGTCTACAAAGCAAAAAATAACACAGGAAATGGCGTTTCACACTTAGAAATCTACAGGCAACAGGACCAAGATGATTTTTTGTATTTTTGTAAAATGAAATATAACACTTTGCCAAAGGGGACAGCTCTGATTTCCCTCTAAATCGAGTGTCAATGGGTTTTTTTAGGTGTATACAATCATCAGCATTCAGGTCTCTTGATTGGCAATTTCCTAAACGTGTTCTGGGTTTGTGTTTGTTTTGCCTTCTTCCTTTCTGAAATTTGCATTCTGACACCATACAAAAACGAGTTTAGGCAGAGTGTTCATAATAAAATACAAAACTCAGGAAATTGGCATTTTATCCTTATAAATCTACAGACAAAACGACCAAGATAAGGTTTTGTGTTTTGGAAAATGAAATGTAACCCTTTTCCAGAGGGGACAGCTCTGAATTCCCTCCAAATCCAGTGTGATTGGGATTTTCAGGTGTTCAATCGGCAGCATTCAGGTCTCCTGCTAGGCAATTGCCTCAATTTGTTCTGGGTTTGTGTTTGTTTTGCCTTCTTCCTTTCCAAATTTTGTATTCTGACACCATACAAAAACGAGTTTAGGCAGAGTATTCATAGTGAAATAAAAAACAAAGGAAATTGGCGTTTCATGCTTAGAAATCTACAGGCAACACGACCAAGATAAGGTTATGTGTTTTGGAAAATGAAATATAAAGCTTTTGCAGAAGGGACAACCCTGAATTCCCTCCAAATCCAGTGTGAATGGGATTTTCAGGTGTATTCAATCGGCAGCATTCAGGTCTCTTGATTGGCAATTGCCTCAATTTGTTCTGGGTTTGTGTTTGTTTTGCCTTCTTCCTTTCCAAGTTTTGTATTCTGACACCATACAAAAATGAGTTTAGGCAGAGTCTACAAAGCAATAAATAACACAGGAAATGGCGTTTCATGCTTAGAAATCTACAGGCAATACCACCAAGATGAGTTTTTGTGTTTTGGAAAATGAAATATAACCCTTTTCCAGTAGGGACAGCACTGAATTCCCTCCAAATCCAGTGTGATTGGGATTTTCAGGTGTATTCAATCGGCAGCTATCAGGTCTCCTGCTAGGCAATTGCCTCAATTTGATCTGGGTCTGTGTTTGTTTTGCATTCTTCCTTTCCAAATTTTGTATTCTGACTCCTCACAAAAATGAGTTTAGGGAGAGTATTCATAATGAAATAAAAAACAAAGCAAATTGGCGTTCCATGCTTTGAAATCTATAGGCAACACAACCAAGATAAGGTTATGTGTTTTGGAAAATGAAATGTAACTCTTTTTCAGAGGGGACAGCTCTGAATTCCCTTCAAATCGAGCTTGAATGGGATTTTCAGGTGTATTCAATCGGCAGCATTCAGGTCTCCTGCTAGGCAATTGCCTCAATTTGTTCTGGGTTTGTGTTTGTTTTGCCTTCTTCCTTTCTGTATTTTGTATTCTGACACCATACAAAAACGAGTTTAGGAAGAGTATTCATAGTGAAATAAAAAACAAAGGAAATTGGCGTTTCATGCTTAGAAATCTACAGGCAACACGACCAAGATAAGGTTATGTGTTTTGGAAAATGAAATATAAAGCTTTTGCCGAAGGGACAACTCTGAATTCCCTCCAAATCCAGTGTGAATGGGATTTTCAGGTGTATTCAATCGGCAGCATTCAGGTCTCTTGATTGGCAATTGCCTCAATTTGTTCTGGGTTTGTGTTTGTTTTGCCTTCTTCCTTTCCAAGTTTTGTATTCTGACACCATACATAAATGAGGTAAGGCAGAGTCCACAAAGCAATAAATAACACAGGAAATGGTGTTTCATGCTTAGAAATCTACAGGCTACCCGACCGAGATAAGGTAATTTGTTTGGAAAATGAAATGTAACACTTGTCAAGAGGGGACAGCTCTGAATTCCCTTCAAATCGAGCTTGTATGGCATTTTCAGGTGTATTCCATCGGCAGCATTCATGTCTCCTGCTAGGCAATTGCCTCAATTTGTTCTGGGTTTGTGTTTGTTTTGCCTTCTTCCTTTCTGAATTTTGCATTCTGACACCATACAAAAACGAGATTAGGCAGAGTATTCATAATAAAATACAAAACAAAGGAAATTGTCGTTTCATGCTTACAAATCTACAGGCAATACGACCAACATAAGGTTATGTGTTTTGGAAAATGAAATGTAACACTTTTGCCGAGGGGAATGCTCTGAATCCTCTCCAAATCAAGTATCAATTCGAGTTTCAGGTGTATACAATCGGCAGCATTCAGGTCTCCTGCTAGGCAATTGCCTCAATTTGTTCTGGGTTTGTGTTTGTTTTGCCTTCTTCCTTTCTGAATTTTGCATTCTGACACCATACAAAAACGAGTTTAGGCAGAGTATTCATAATAAAATACAAAACACAATAATCTTGCAATTCATGCTTAGAAATCTACAGAGACACGACCAAAATGATTTTTTGTATTTTGAAAATGAAATGTAACCCTTTTCCAGAGGGGACAGCTCTGAATTCCCTCTTAATCGAGTGTGGATGAGATTTTCAGGTGTATAAAATCGTCAGCATTCAGGTCTCTTGATTGGCAATTGCCTAAATTTGTTCTGTGTTTGTGTTTGTTTTTCTTTCTTCCTTTCTGAATTTTGTATTCTGAAACCATACAAAAATGAGTTTAGGCAGAGTATTCATAAAAATATACAAAACACAGTAAACTGGAATTTTATGCTTAGAAATATTCAAGCAAAACGACCAAGATAAGGTTATTTGTTTTGGAAAATGAAATGTAACACTTTTGCCGAGGGGAATGCTCTGAATCCTCTCCAAATCAAGTGTCAATGAGAGTTTCAGGTGTATTCAATCGAGAGCATTCAGGTCTCCTGCTAGGGAATTGCCTCAATTTGTTCTGGGTTTGTGTTTGTTTTGCCTTCTTCCTTTCTGAATTTTGCATTCTGACAGTTATCAAAAACGAGTTTAGGCAGAGTATTCATAATAAAATACAAAACACAGTAAACTTGCAATTCATGCTTAGAAATCTACAGGCAACACGACCAAGATGATTTTTTGTATTTTGAAAAATGAAATGTAACCCTTTCCAGAGGGGACAGCTCTGAATTCCCTCCAAATCATGTGTGAATGGGATTTTCAGGTGTATACAATCGGCAGCATTCATGTCTCTTGCTAGGCAATTGCCTAAATTTGTTCTGGGTTTGTGTTTGTTTTGCCTTCTTCCTTTCTGAATTTTGCATTCTGACACCATACAAAAATGAGTTTAGGCAGTGTATTCATAATGAAATAAAAAACAAAGGAAATTGGTGTTTCATGCTCAGAAATCTACAGGCAACACGACCAACATAAGATTATGTGTTTTGGAAAATGAAATATAACTCATTTGCCAAGGGACAGCACTGAATTACCTGAAAATTGTGTGTGAATGGGAATAGCCGGTGTATTCAATCTAAAACATTCAGGTCTCCTGGTAGGCAATTGCCTCAATTTGTTCTGGGTTTGTGTTTGTTTTGCCTTCTTCCTTTCTGAATTTTGCATTCTGACAGTATACAAAAACGAGTTTAGACAGAGTACTCATAATAAAATACAAAACAGAGTAAACTTGCATTTCACGCTTAGAAATGTAGAGGCAACAGAACTAACATGATTTTTTGTATTTTGGAAAATAAAATGTAACACTTTTGCCGAGGGGACAGCTCTGAATTCCCTCCAAATCATGTGTGAATGGGATTTTCAGGTGTATACAATCGGCAGCATTCATGTCTCTTGCTAGGCAATTGCCTAAATTTGTTCTGGGTTTGTGTTTGTTTTGCCTTCTTCCTTTCTGAATTTTGCATTCTGACCGTATACAAAAACCAGTTTAGGCAGAGCATTCATAATAAAATATAAAACACAATAAAATTGCAATTCATGCTTAGAAATCTACAGGCAACAGGACCATGATGATTTTTTGTATTTTGAAAAATGAAATATAACACTTTTCCAAAGGGGACAGCTCTGATTTCCCTCTAAATCGAATGTCAATGGGTTTTTTTAGGTGTATACAATCATCAGCATTCAGGTCTCTTGATTGGCAATTTCCTAAACGTGTTCTGGTTTTGTGTTTGTTTTGCCTTCTTCCTTTCTGAAATTTGCATTCTGACACCATACAAAAACGAGTTTAGGCAGAGTGTTCATAATAAAATACAAAACTCAGGAAATTGGCATTTTATCCTTATAAATCTACAGACAAAACGACCAAGATAAGGTTTTGTGTTTTGGAAAATGAAATGTAACACTTTTCCAGAGGGGACAGCTCTGAATTCCCTCCAAATCCAGTGTGATTGGGATTTTCAGGTGTATTCAATCGGCAGCATTCAGGTCTCCTGCTAGGCAATTGCCTCAATTTGTTCTGGGTTTGTGTTTGTTTTGCCTTCTTCCTTTCCAAATTTTGTATTCTGACTCCACACAAAAATGAGTTTAGGGAGAGTATTCATAATGAAATAAAAAACAAAGCAAATTGTCATTTCATGCTTAGAAATCTACAGGCAACA
Organism: Sylvilagus floridanus; assembly: GCA_949820135.1. Classification (NCBI taxonomy): domain Eukaryota; kingdom Metazoa; phylum Chordata; class Mammalia; order Lagomorpha; family Leporidae; genus Sylvilagus; species Sylvilagus floridanus. Next base: position 117,411,601 of record OX463233.1, on the reverse strand, counting down.
CAACCAAGATAAGGTTATGTGTTTTGGAAAATGAAATGCAAAACTTTTCCAAAGGGGACAGCTCTGTATTTCCTTCAAATCGAGTGTGAATGGGATTTTCAGGTGTATTCAATCGGCAGCATTCAGGTCTCCTGCTAGACAATTGCCTCAATTTGTTCTGGGTTTGTGTTTGTTTTGCCTTCTTCCTTTCCAAGTTTTGTATTCTGACACCATACAAAAATGAGTTTAGGCAGAGTATTCATAGTGAAATAAAAAACAAAGTAAATTGGCGTTTCATGCTTAGAAATCTACAGGCAACACGACCAAGATAAGGTTATGTGTTTTGGAAAATGAAATATAAAGCTTTTGCCGAGGGGACAGCTCTGAATTCCCTCCAAATCCAGTGTGAATGGGATTTTCAGGTGTATTCAATCGGCAGCATTCAGGTCTCTTGATTGGCAATTGCCTCAATTTGTTCTGGATTTGTGTTTGTTTTGCCATCTTCCTTTCCAAATTTTCTATTCTGATACCATACAAAAATGAGTTTAGGAAGAGTATTCATAATGAAATAAAAAACAAAGCAAATTGACTTTTCATGCGTAGAAATCTACAGGCAACACGAGCAATATAAGGTTATGTGTTTTGGAAAATGAAACGTAACACTTTTCCAGAGGGGACAGCTCTGAATTCCCTTCAAATCGAGTGTGAATGGGATTTTCAGGTGTATTCAATCGGCAGCATTCAGGTCTCCTGCTAGGCAATTGCCTCAATTTGTTCTGGGTTTGTGTTTGTTTTGCCTTCTTCCTTTCCAAATTTTGTATTCTGACACCATACAAAAACGAGTTTAGGCAGAGTATTCATAGTGAAATAAAAAACAAAGGAAATTGGCGTTTCATGCTTAGAAATCTACAGGCAACACGACCAAGATAAGGTTTTGTGTTTTGGAAAATGAAATATAAAGCTTTTGCCGAAGGGACAACTCTGAATTCCCTCCAAATCCAGTGTGAATGGGATTTTCAGGTGTATTCAATCGGCAGCATTCAGGTCTCTTGATTGGCAATTGCCTCAATTTGTTCTGGGTTTGTGTTTGTTTTGCCTTCTTCCTTTCCAAGTTTTGTATTCTGACACCATACAAAAATGAGGTTAGGCAGAGTCTACAAAGCAATAAATAACACAGGAAATGGCGTTTCACGCTTAGAAATCTACAGGCAATACCACCAAGATGAGTTTTTGTGTTTTGGAAAATGAAATATAACCCTTTTCCAGTGGGGACAGCACTGAATTCCCTCTAAATCCAGTGTGATTGGGATTTTCATGTTTATTCAATCGGCAGCATTCAGGTCTCCTGCTAGGCAATTGCCTCAATTTGTTCTGGGTCTGTGTTTGTTTTGCCTTCTTCCTTTCTGAATTTTGTATTCTGACTCCACACAAAAATGAGTTTAGGGAGAGTATTCATAATGAAATAAAAAACAAAGGATATTGGCGTTTCATGCTTAGAAATCTACATGCAACACGACCAAGATAAGGTTATGTGTTTTGGAAAATGAAATATAAAGCTTTTGCCGAGGGGACAGCTCTGAATTCCCTCCAAATCCAGTGTGAATGGGAAATTGCCTCAATTTGTTCTGGGTTTGTGTTTGTTTTGTCTTCTTCCTTTCAAAATGTTGTATTCTGACACCATACAAAAATGAGGTTAGTCAGAGTCCACAAAGCAATAAATAACACAGGAAATGGTGTTTCATGCTTAGAAATCTACAGGCAACCCCACCGAGATAAGGTAATGTGTTTGGAAAATGAAATGTAACACTTGTCAAGATGGATAAGCTCTGAATTCCCTTCAAATCGAGCTTGAATGGGATTTTCAGGTGTATTCCATCGGCAGCATTCAGGTCTCCTGCTAGACAATTGCCTCAATTTGTTCTGGGTTTGTGTTTGTTTTGCCTTCTTCCTTTCTGAATGTTGTATTCTGACCCCATACAAAAACGAGTTTAGGCAGAGTATTCAATGAAATAAAAAACAAAGGAAATTGTCGTTTCATGCTTAGAAATCTACAGGCAATACGACCAACATAAGGTTATGTGTTTTGGAAAATGAAATGTAACACTTTTGCCGAGGGGACAGCTCTGAATTCCCTCCAAATCCAGTGTGAATGGGAATTTCAGGTGTATTCAAATGAGAGCAATAGGGTCTTCTGGTAGGCAATTGCCTCAATTTGTTCTGGGTTTGTGTTTGTTTTGCCTTCTTCCTTTCTGAATTTTGCATTCTGACACCATACAAAAACGAGTTTAGGCAGAGTATTCATAATAAAATACAAAACACAATAATCTTGCAATTCATGCTTAGAAATCTACAGAGACACGACCAAAATGATTTTTTGTATTTGGAAAATGAAATGTAACCCTTTTCCAGAGGGGACAGCTCTGAATTCCCTCTAAATCGAGTGTGGATGGGATTTTCAGGTGTATAAAATCGTCAGCATTCAGGTCTCTTGATTGGCAATTGCCTAAATTTGTTCTGGGTTTGTGTTTGTTTTTCTTTCTTCCTTTCTGAATTTTGTATTCTGAAACCATACAAAAATGAGTTTAGGCAGAGTATTCAAAATAATATACAAAACTCAGTAAACTGGCATTTTATGCTTAGAAATATTCACGCAAAAGGACCAAGATAAGGTTATTTGTTTTGGAAAATGAAATGTAACACTTTTGCCGAGGGGAATGCTCTGAATCCTCTCCAAATCAAGTGTCAATGAGAGTTTCAGGTGTATTCAATTGAGAGCATTCAGGTCTCCTGCTAGGCAATTGCCTCAATTTGTTCTGGGTTTGTGTTTGTTTTGCCTTCTTCCTTTCTGAATTTTGCATTCTGACAGTTATCAAAAACGAGTTTAGGCAGAGTATTCATAATAAAATACAAAACACAGTAAACTTGCAATTCATGCTTAGAAATCTACAGGCAACACGACCAAGATGATTTTTTGTATTTTGAAAAATGAAATGTAACCCTTTTCCAGAGGAGACAGCTCTGAATTCCCTCCAAATTATGTGTGAATGGGATTTTCAGGTGTATACAATCGGCAGCATTCAATGTCCTGCTAGGCAATTGCATAAATTTGTTCTGGGTTTGTGTTTGTTTTGCCTTCTTCCTTTCTGAATTTTGCATTCTGACACCATACAAAAACGAGTTTAGGCAGTGTATTCATAATGAAATAAAAAACAAAGGAAATTGGCTTTTCATGCTCAGAAATCTGCAGGCAACACGACCAACAGAAGATTATGTGTTTTGGAAAATGAAATATAACTCTTTTGCCGAGGGACAGCACTGAATTACCTCGAAATTGTGTGTGAATGGGAATAGCAGGTGTATTCAATCTAAAACATTCAGGTCTCCTGCTAGGCAATTGCCTCAATTTGTTCTGGGTTTGTGTTTGTTTTGCCTTCTTCCTTTCTGAAATTTGCATTCTGACACCATACAAAAACGAGTTTAGGCAGAGTGTTCATAATAAAATACAAAACTCAGGAAATTGGCATTTTATCCTTATAAATCTACAGAGACACGACCAAAATGATTTTTTGTATTTTCAAAATGAAATGTAACCCTTTTCCAGAGGGGACAGCTCTGAATTCCCTCCAAATCGAGTGTGATTGGGATTTTCAGGTGTATTCAATCGTCAGCATTCAGGTCTCCTGCTAGGCAATTGCCTCAATTTGTTCTGGGTTTGTGTTTGTTTTGTCGTCTTCCTTTCCAAATTTTCTATTCTGATACCATACAAAAATGAGTTTAGGTAGAGTATTCATAGTGAAATAAAAAACAAAGTAAATTGGCGTTTCATGCTTAGAAATCTACAGGCAAAAGGAGCCAGATAAGGTTATGTGTTTTGGAAAATGAAATATAAAGCTTTTGCCGAAGGGACAACGCTGAATTCCCTCCAAATCCAGTGTGAATGGGATTTTCAGGTGTATTCAATCGGCAGCATTCAGGTCTCTTGATGGGCAATTGCCTCAATTTGTTCTGGGTTTGTGTTTGTTTTGCCTTCTTCCTTTCCAAGTTTTGTATTCTGACACCATACAAAAATGAGGTTAGGCAGAGTCTACAAAGCAATAAATAACACAGGAAATGGCGTTTCACGCTTAGAAATCTACAGGCAATACCACCAAGATGAGTTTTTGTGTTTTGGAAAATGAAATATAACCCTTTTCCAGTGGGGACAGCTGAATTCCCTCCAAATCCAGTGTGATTGGGATTTTCAGGTGTATTCAATCGGCAGCATTCAGGTCTCCTGCTAGGCAATTGCCTCAATTTGTTCTGGGTCTGTGTTTGTTTTGCCTTCTTCCTTTCCAAATTTTGTATTCTGACTCCACACAAAAATGAGTTTAGGGAGAGTATTCATAATGAAATAAAAAACAAAGCAAATTGGCGTTCCATGCTTTGAAATCTATAGGCAACACAACCAAGATAAGGTTATGTGTTTTGGAAAATGAAATGTAACTCTTTTTCAGAGGGGACAGCTCTGAATTCCCTTCACATCGAGTGTGAATGGGATTTTCAGGTGTATTCAATCGGCAGCATTCAGGTCTCCTGCTAGGCAATTGCCTCAATTTGTTCTGGGTTTGTGTTTGTTTTGCCTTCTTCCTTTCCAAATTTTGTATTCTGACTCCACACAAAAATGAGTTTAGGGAGAGTATTCATAATGAAATAAAAAACAAAGCAAATTGTCATTTCATGCTTAGAAATCTACAGGCAACACAACCAAGATAAGGTTATGTGTTTCGGAAAATGAAATGTAACACTTTTTCAGAAGGGACAGCTCTGTATTTCCTTCAAATCGAGTGTGAATGGGATTTTCAGGTGTATTCAATCGGCAGCATTCAGGTCTCCTGCTAGGCAATTGCCTCAATTTGTTCTGGGTTTCTGTTTGTTTTATTTTCTTCCTTTCTGAATTTTGTATTCTGAAACCATACAAAAATGAGTTTAGGCAGAGTATTCATAATAATATGCAAAACTCAGTAAACTGGCATTTTATTTTTAGAGATCTACAAGCAAAATGACCAAGATAAGGTTATGTGTTTTGGAAAATGAAATGTAACACTTTTGCCGAGGGGAATGCTCTGAATCCTCTCCAAATCAAGTGTCAATGAGATTTTCAGGTATATTCCATCGGCAGCATTCAGGTCTCCGGGTAGGCAATTGCCTCAATTTGTTCTGGGTTTGTGTTTGTTTTGCCTTCTTCCTTTCTGAATTTTGCATTCTGACACCATACAAAAACGAGTTTAGGCAGAGTATTCATAGAGAAATAAAAAACAAAGGAAATTGGCGTTTCATGCTTAGAAATCTACAGGCAAAACGACCAAGATAAGGTTATGTGTTTTGGAAAATGAAATATAACACTTTTCCCGAAGGGACAGCTCTGAATTTCCTCCAAATACAGTGTGAATGGGAAATTGCCTCAATTTGTTCTGGGTTTGTGTTTGTTTTGCCTTCTTCCTTTCCAAGTTTTGTATTCTGACACCATACAAAAATGAGGTTAGGCAGAGTCTACAAAGCAATAAATAACACAGGAAATGGCGTTTCACGCTTAGAAATCTACAGGCAATACCACCAAGATGAGTTTTTGTGTTTTGGAAAATGAAATATAACCCTTTTCCAGTGGGGACAGCTGAATTCCCTCCAAATCCAGTGTGATTGGGATTTTCAGGTGTATTCAATCGGCAGCATTCAGGTCTCCTGCTAGGCAATTGCCTCAATTTGTTCTGGGTCTGTGTTTCTTTTGCCTTCTTCCTTTCCAAATTTTGTATTCTGACTCCACACAAAAATGAGTTTAGGGAGAGTATTCATAATGAAATAAAAAACAAAGAAAATTGGCGTTCCATGCTTTGAAATCTATAGGCAACACAACCAAGATAAGGTTATGTGTTTTGGAAAATGAAATGTAACTCTTTTTCAGAGAGGACAGCTCTGAATTCCCTTCACATCGAGTGTGAATGGGATTTTCAGGTGTATTCAATCGGCAGCATTCAGGTCTCCTGCTAGGCAATTGCCTCAATTTGTTCTGGGTTTGTGTTTGTTTTGCCTTCTTCCTTTCCAAATTTTGTATTCTGACTCCACACAAAAATGAGTTTAGGGAGAGTATTCATAATGAAATAAAAAACAAAGCCAATTGTCATTTCATGCTTAGAAATCTACAGGCAACACAACCAAGATAAGGTTATGTGTTTCGGAAAATGAAATGTAACACTTTTTCAGAAGGGACAGCTCTGTATTTCCTTCAAATCGAGTGTGAATGGGATTTTCAGGTGTATTCAATCGGCAGCATTCAGGTCTCCTGCTAGGCAATTGCCTCAATTTGTTCTGGGTTTCTGTTTGTTTTATTTTCTTCTTTTCTGAATTTTGTATTCTGAAACCATACAAAAATGAGTTTAGGCAGAGTATTCATAATAATATGCAAAACTCAGTAAACTGGCATTTTATGCTTAGAGATCTACAAGCAAAATGACCAAGATAAGGTTATGTGTTTTGGAAAATGAAATGTAACACTTTTGCCGAGGGGAATGCTATGAATCCTCTCCAAATCAAGTGTCAATGAGATTTTCAGGTGTATTCCATCGGCAGCATTCAGGTCTCCGGGTAGGCAATTGCCTCAATTTGTTCTGGGTTTTTGTTTGTTTTGCCTTATTCCTTTCTGAATTTTGCATTCTGACACCATACAAAAACGAGTTTAGGCAGAGTATTCATAGAGAAATAAAAAACAAAGGAAATTGGCGTTTCATGCTTAGAAATCTACAGGCAAAACGACCAAGATAAGGTTATGTGTTTTGGAAAATGAAATATAAAGCTTTTGCCGAGGGGACAGCTCTGAATTTCCTCCAAATCCAGTGTGAATGGGAAATTGCCTCAATTTGTTCTGGGTTTGTGTTTGTTTTGTCTTCTTCCTTTCCAAATGTTGTATTCTGACACCATACAAAAATGAGGTTAGTCAGAGTCCACAAAGCAATAAATAACACAGGAAATGGCGTTTCATGCTTAGAAATCTACAGGCAACCCCACCGAGATAAGGTAATGTGTTTGGAAAATGAAATGTAACACTTGTAAAGATGGGAAAGCTCTGATTTTCCTTCAAATCGAGCTTGAATGGGATTTTCAGGTGTATTCCACTGGCAGCATTCAGGTATCCTGCTAGACAATTGCCTCAATTTGTTCTGGGTTTGTGTTTGTTTTGCCTTCTTCCTTTCTGAATGTTGTATTCTGACCCCATATAAAAACGAGTTTAGGCAGAGTATTCAATGAAATAAAAAACAAAGGAAATTGTCGTTTCATGGTTACAAATCTACAGGCAATACGACCAACATAAGGTTATGTGTTTTGGAAAATGAAATGTAACACTTTTGCCGAGGGGACAGCTCTGAATTCCCTCCAAATCCAGTGTGAATGGGAATTTCAGGTGTATTCAATTGAGAGCAATAGGGTCTTCTGGTAGGCAATTGCCTCAATTTGTTCTGGGTTTGTGTTTGTTTTGCCTTCTTCCTTTCTGAATTTTGCATTCTGACACCATACAAAAACGAGTTTAGGCAGAGTATTCATAATAAAATACAAAACACAATAATCTTGCAATTCATGCTTAGAAATCTACAGAGACATGACCAAAATGATTTTTTGTATTTGGAAAATGAAATGTAACCCTTTTCCAGAGGGGACAGCTCTGAATTCCCTCTTAATCGAGTGTGGATGTGATTTTCAGGTGTATAAAATCGTCAGCATTCAGGTCTCTTGATTGGCAATTGCCTAAATTTGTTCTGGGTTTGTGTTTGTTTTGCCTTCTTCCTTTCTGAATGTTGTATTCTGACCCCATATAAAAACGAGTTTAGGCAGAGTATTCAATGAAATAAAAAACAAAGGAAATTGTCGTTTCATGGTTACAAATCTACAGGCAATACGACCAACATAAGGTTATGTGTTTTGGAAAATGAAATGTAACACTTTTGCCGAGGGGACATCTCTGAATTCCCTCCACATCCAGTGTGAATGGGAATTTCAGGTGTATTCAATTGAGAGCAATAGGGTCTTCTGGTAGGCAATTGCCTCAATTTGTTCTGGGTTTGTGTTTGTTTTGCCTTCTTCCTTTCTGAATTTTGCATTCTGACACCATACAAAAACGAGTTTAGGCAGAGTATTCATAATAAAATACAAAACACAATAATCTTGCAATTCATCCTTAGAAATCTACAGAGACACGACCAAAATGATTTTTTGTATTTGGAAAATGAAATGTAACCCTTTTCCAGAGGGGACAGCTCTGAATTCCCTCTAAATCGAGTGTGGATGGGATTTTCAGTTGTATAAAATCGTCAGCATTCAGGTCTCTTGATTGGCAATTGCCTAAATTTGTTCTGGGTTTGTGTTTGTTTTACTTTCTTCCTTTCTGAATTTTGTATTCTGAAACCATACAAAAATGAGTTTAGGCAGAGTATTCAAAATAATATACAAACTCAGTAAACTGGCATTTTATGCTTAGAAATATTCAAGCAAAAGGACCAAGATAAGGTTATTTGTTTTGGAAAATGAAATGTAACACTTTTGCCGAGGGGAATGCTCTGAATCCTCTCCAAATCAAGTGTCAATGAGAGTTTCAGGTGTATTCAATTGAGAGCATTCAGGTCTCCTGCTAGGCAATTGCCTCAATTTGTTCTGGGTTTGTGTTTGTTTTGCCTTCTTCCTTTCTGAATTTTGCATTCTGACAGTTATCAAAAACGAGTTTAGGCAGAGTATTCATAATAAAATACAAAACACAGTAAACTTGCAATTCATGCTTAGAAATCTACAGGCAACACGACCAAGATGATTTTTTGTATTTTGAAAAATGAAATATAACACTTTTCCAAAGGGGACAGCTCTGATTTCCCTCTAAATCGAGTGTCAATGGGTTTTTTAGGTGTATACAATCATCAGCATTCAGGTCTCTTGATTGGCAATTTCCTAAACGTGTTCTGGGTTTGTGTTTGTTTTGCCTTCTTCCTTTCTGAAATTTGCATTCTGACACCATACAAAAACGAGTTTAGGCAGAGTGTTCATAATAAAATGCAAAACTCAGGAAATTGGCATTTTATCCTTATAAATCTACAGACAAAACGACCAAGATAAGGTTATGTGTTTTGGAAAATGAAATATAACGCTTTTGCCGAGGGGACAGCTCTGAATTCCCTCCAAATCCAGTGTGAATGGGATATCAGGTGTATTCAATCGGCAGCATTCAGGTCTCTTGAATGGCAATTGCCTAAATTTGTTCTGGGTTTGTGTTTGTTTTGCCGTCTTCCTTTCCAAATTTTCTATTCTGATACCATACAAAAATGAGTTTAGGAAGAGTATTCATAATGAAATAAAAAACAAAGCAAATTGACTTTTCATACATAGAAATCTACAGGCAACACGAGCAATATAAGGTTATGTGTTTTGGAAAATGAAATGTAACTCTTTTCCAGAGGGGACAGCTCTGAATTCCCTTCAAATCGAGTGTGAATGGGATTTTCAGGTGTATTCAATCGGCAGCATTCAGGTCTCTTGATTGGCAATTGCCTCAATTTGTTCTGGGTTTGTGTTTGTTTTGCCTTCTTCCTTTCCAAGTTTTGTATTCTGACACCATACAAAAATGAGGTTAGGCAGAGTCTACAAAGCAATAAATAACACAGGAAATGGCGTTTTACGCTTAGAAATCTACAGGCAATACCACCAAGATGAGTTTTTGTGTTTTGGAAAATGAAATATAACCCTTTTCCAGTGGGGACAGCACTGAATTCCCTCCAAATCCAGTGTGATTGGGATTTTCAGGTGTATTCAATCGGCAGCATTCAGGTCTCCTGTTAGGCAATTGCCTCAATTTGTTCTGGGTCTGTGTTTGTTTTGCCTTCTTCCTTTCCAAATTTTATATTCTGACTCCACACAAAAATGAGTTTAGGGAGAGTATTCATAATGAAATAAAAAACAAAGCAAATTGGCGTTCCATGCTTTGAAATCTATAGGCAACACAACCAAGATAAGGTTATGTGTTTTGGAAAATGAAATGTAACTCTTTTTCAGAGGGGACAGCTCTGAATTCCCTTCAAAACGAGTGTGAATGGGATTTTCAGGTGTATTCAATCGGCAGCATTCAGGTCTCCTGCTAGGCAATTGCCTCAATTTGTTCTGGGTTTGTGTTTGTTTTGCCTTCTTCCTTTCCAAGTTTTGTATTCTGACACCATACAAAAATGAGGTTAGGCAGAGTCTACAAAGCAAAAAATAACACAGGAAATGGCGTTTCACACTTAGAAATCTACAGGCAAAACGAGCCAGATAAGGTTATGTGTTTTGGAAAATGAAATATAAAGCTTTTGCCGAAGGGACAACTCTGAATTCCCTCCAAATCCAGTGTGAATGGGATTTTCAGGTGTATTCAATCGGCAGCATTCAGGTCTCCTGCTAGGCAATTGCCTAAATTTGTTCTGGGTTTGTGTTTGTTTTGCCTTCTTCCTTTCTGTATTTTGTATTCTGACACCATAAAAAACAAGTTTAGGCAGAGTATTCATAGTGAAATAAAAAACAAAGGAAATTGGCGTTTCATGCTTAGAAATCTACAGGCAAAACGACCAAGATAAGGTTATGTGTTTTGGAAAATGAAATATAACGCTTTTGCCGAGGGGACAGCTCTGAATTCCCTCCAAATCCAGTGTGAATGGGATATCAGGTGTATTCAATCGGCAGCATTCAGGTCTCTTGAATGGCAATTGCCGAAATTTGTTCTGGGTTTGTGTTTGTTTTGCCGTCTTCCTTTCCAAATTTTCTATTCTGATACGATACAAAAATGAGTTTAGGAAGAGTATTCATAATGAAATAAAAAACAAAGCAAATTGACTTTTCATGCGTAGAAATCTACAGGCAACACGAGCAAGATAAGGTTATGTGTTTTGGAAAATGAAATGTAACTCTTTTCCAGAGGGGACAGCTCTGAATTCCCTTCAAATCGAGTGTGAATGGGATTTTCAGGTGTATTCAATCGGCAGCATTCAGGTCTCCTGCTAGGCAATTGCCTCAATTTGTTCTGGGTTTGTGTTTGTTTTGCCTTCTTCCTTTCCAAATTTTGTATTCTGACACCATACAAAAACGAGTTTAGGCAGAGTATTCATAGTGAAATAAAAAACAACGGAAATTGGTGTTTCATGCTTAGAAATCTTCAGGCAAAACGAGCCAGATAAGGTTATGTGTTTTGGAAAATGAAATATAAAGCTTTTGCCGAAGGGACAACTCTGAATTCCCTCCAAATCCAGTGTGAATGGGATTTTCAGGTGTATTCCATCGGCAGCATTCAGGTCTCTTGATTGGCAATTGCCTCAATTTGTTCTGGGTTTGTGTTTGTTTTGCCTTCTTCCTTTCCAAGTTTTGTATTCTGACACCATACGAAAACCAGTTTAGGCAGAGTATTCATAATAAAATAGAAAACACAATAAAATTGCAATTCATGCTAAGAAATCTACAGGCAACAGGACCAAGATGATTTTTTGTATTTTAAAAATGAAATATAACACTTTTCCAAAGGGGACAGCTCTGATTTCCCTCTAAATCGAGTGTCAATGGGTTTTTTAGGTGTATACAATCATCAGCATTCAGGTCTCTTGATTGTCAATTTCCTAAACGTGTTCTGGGTTTGTGTTTGTTTTGCCTTCTTCCTTTCTGAAATTTGCATTCTGACACCATACAAAAACGAGTTTAGGCAGAGTGTTCATAATAAAATACAAAACTCAGGAAATTGGCATTTTATCCTTATAAATCTACAGACAAAACGACCAAGATAAGGTTTTGTGTTTTGGAAAATGAAATGTAACCCTTTTCCAGAGGGGACAGCTCTGAATTCCCTCCAAATCGAGTGTGATTGGGATTTTCAGGTGTATTCAATCGGCAGCATTCAGGTCTCCTGCTAGGCAATTGCCTCAATTTGTTCTGGGTTTGTGTTTGTTTTGCCTTCTTCCTTTCCAAATTTTGTATTCTGACTCCACACAAAAATGAGTTTAGGGAGAGTATTCATAATGAAATAAAAAACAAAGCAAATTGTCATTTCATGCTTAGAAATCTACAGGCAACACAACCAAGATAAGGTTATGTGTTTCGGGAAATGAAATGTAACACTTTGTCAGAAGGGACAGCTCTGTATTTCCTTCAAATCGAGTGTGAATGGGATTTTCAGGTGTATTCAATCGGCAGCATTCAGGTCTCCTGCTAGGCAATTGCCTCAATTTGTTCTGGGTTTGTGTTTGTTTTGCCTTCTTCCTTTCAAAATTTTGTATTCTGACACCATACAAAAACGAGTTTAGGCAGAGTATTCATAGTGAAATAAAAAACAAAGGAAATTGGCGTTTCATGCTTAGAAATCTACAGGCAACACGACCAAGATAAGGTTATGTGTTTTGGAAAATGAAATATAACGCTTTTGCCGAGGGGACAGCTCTGAATTCCCTCCAAATCCAGTGTGAATGGGATATCAGGTGTATTCAATCGGCAGCATTCAGGTCTCTTGATTGGCAATTGGGTCAATTTGTTCTGGGTTTGTGTTTGTTTTGCCTTCCTCCTTTCTGAATGTTGTATTCTGACACCATACAAAAATGAGGTTAGGCAGAGTCTACAAAGCAATAAATAACACAGGAAATGGCGTTTCACGCTTAGAAATCTACAGGCAATACCACCAAGATGAGTTTTTGTGTTTTGGAAAATGAAATATAACCCTTTTCCAGTGGGGACAGCACTGAATTCCCTCCAAATCCAGTGTGATTGGGATTTTCAGGTGTATTCAATCGGCAGCATTCAGGTTTCCTGCTAGGCAATTGCCTCAATTTGTTCTGGGTCTGTGTTTGTTTTGCCTTCTTCCTTTCCAAATTTTGTATTCTGACTCCACACAAAAATGAGTTTAGGGAGAGTATTCATAATGAAATAAAAAACAAAGCAAATTGGTGTTCCATGCTTTGAAATCTATAGGCAACACAACCAAGATAAGGTTATGTGTTTTGGAAAATGAAATGTAACTCTTTTTCAGAGGGGACAGCTCTGAATTCCCTTCAAATCGAGCTTGAATGGGGTTTTCAGGTGTATTCAATCGGCAGCATTCAGGTCTCCTGCTAGGCAATTGCCTCAATTTGTTCTGGGTTTGTGTTTGTTTTGCCTTCTTCCTTTCTGTATTTTGTATTCTGACACCATACAAAAACGAGTTTAGGCAGAGTATTCATAGTGAAATAAAAAACAAAGCAAATTGGCGTTCCATGCTTAGAAATCTACAGGCAACACGACCAAGATAAAGTTATGTGTTTTGGAAAATGAAATATAAAGCTTTTCCCGAAGGGACAACTCTGTATTTCCTTCAAATCGAGTGTGAATGGGATATTCAGGTGTATTCAATCGGCAGCATTCAGGTCTCCTGCTAGGCAACTGCCTCAATTTGTTCTGGGTTTGTGTTTGTTTTGCCTTCTTCCTTTCCAAGTTTTGTATTCTGACACCATACATAAATGAGGTAAGGCAGAGTCCACAAAGCAATAAATAACACAGGAAATGGTGTTTCATGCTTAGAAATCTACAGGCTACCCGACCGAGATAAGGTAATTTGTTTGGAAAATGAAATGTAACACTTGTCAAGAGGGGACAGCTCTGAATTCCCTTCAAATCGAGCTTGTATGGGATTTTCAGGTGTATTCCATCGGCAGCATTCATGTCTCCTGCTAGGCAATTGCCTCAATTTGTTCTGGGTTTGTGTTTGTTTTGCCTTCTACCTTTCTGAAATTTGCATTCTGACACCATACAAAAACGAGTTTAGGCAGAGTGTTCATAATAAAATACAAAACTCAGGAAATTGGCATTTTATCCTTATAAATCTACAGACAAAACGACCAAGATAAGGTTTTGTGTTTTGGAAAATGAAATGTAACCCTTTTCCAGAGGGGACAGCTCTGAATTCCCTCCAAATCCAGTGTGATTGGGATTTTCAGGTGTATTCAATCGGCAGCATTCAGGTCTCCTGCTAGGCAATTGCCTCAATTTGTTCTGGGTTTGTGTTTGTTTTGCCTTCTTCCTTTCCAAATTTTGTATTCTGACTCCACACAAAAATGAGTTTAGGGAGAGTATTCATAATGAAATAAAAAACAAAGCAAATTGTCATTTCATGCTTAGAAATCTACAGGCAACACAACCAAGATAAGGTTATGTGTTTCGGGAAATGAAATAACACTTTTTCAGAAGGGACAGCTCTGTATTTCCTTCAAATCGAGTGTGAATGGGATTTTCAGGTGTATTCAATCGGCAGCATTCAGGTCTCCTGCTAGGCAATTGCCTCAATTTGTTCTGGGTTTGTGTTTGTTTTGCCTTCTTCCTTTCCAAATTTTGTATTCTGACACCATACAAAAACGAGTTTAGGCAGAGTATTCATAGTGAAATAAAAAACAAAGGAAATTGGCGTTTCATGCTTAGAAATCTACAGGCAACACGACCAAGATAAGGTTATGTGTTTTGGAAAATGAAATATAACGCTTTTGCCGAGGGGACAGCTCTGAATTCCCTCCAAATCCAGTGTGAACGGGATATCAGGTGTATTCAATCGGCAGCATTCAGGTCTCTTGATTGGCAATTGGGTCAATTTGTTCTGGGTTTGTGTTTGTTTTGCCTTCCTCCTTTCTGAATGTTGTATTCTGACACCATACAAAAATGAGGTTAGGCAGAGTCTACAAAGCAATAAATAACACAGGAAATGGCGTTTCACGCTTAGAAATCTACAGGCAATACCACCAAGATGAGTTTTTGTGTTTTGGAAAATGAAATATAACCCTTTTCCAGTGGGGACAGCACTGAATTCCCTCCAAATCCAGTGTGATTGGGATTTTCAGGTGTATTCAATCGGCAGCATTCAGGTTTCCTGCTAGGCAATTGCCTCAATTTGTTCTGGGTCTGTGTTTGTTTTGCCTTCTTCCTTTCCAAATTTTGTATTCTGACTCCACACAAAAATGAGTTTAGGGAGAGTATTCATAATGAAATAAAAAACAAAGCAAATTGGTGTTCCATGCTTTGAAATCTATAGGCAACACAACCAAGATAAGGTTATGTGTTTTGGAAAATGAAATGTAACTCTTTTTCAGAGGGGACAGCTCTGAATTCCCTTCAAATCGAGCTTGAATGGGGTTTTCAGGTGTATTCAATCGGCAGCATTCAGGTCTCCTGCTAGGCAATTGCCTCAATTTGTTCTGGGTTTGTGTTTGTTTTGCCTTCTTCCTTTCTGTATTTTGTATTCTGACACCATACAAAAACGAGTTTAGGCAGAGTATTCATAGTGAAATAAAAAACAGAGCAAATTGGCGTTCCATGCTTAGAAATCTACAGGCAACACGACCAAGATAAAGTTATGTGTTTTGGAAAATGAAATATAAAGCTTTTCCCGAAGGGACAACTCTGTATTTCCTTCAAATCGAGTGTGAATGGGATATTCAGGTGTATTCAATCGGCAGCATTCAGGTCTCCTGCTAGGCAACTGCCTCAATTTGTTCTGGGTTTGTGTTTGTTTTGCCTTCTTCCTTTCCAAGTTTTGTATTCTGACACCATACATAAATGAGGTAAGGCAGAGTCCACAAAGCAATAAATAACACAGGAAATGGTGTTTCATGCTTAGAAATCTACAGGCTACCCGACCGAGATAAGGTAATTTGTTTGGAAAATGAAATGTAACACTTGTCAAGAGGGGACAGCTCTGAATTCCCTTCAAATCGAGCTTGTATGGGATTTTCAGGTGTATTCCATCGGCAGCATTCATGTCTCCTGCTAGGCAATTGCCTCAATTTGTTCTGGGTTTGTGTTTGTTTTGCCTTCTACCTTTCCAAGTTTTGTATTCTGACACCATACAAAAATGAGGTTAGGCAGAGTCTACAAAGCAATAAATAACACAGGAAATGGCGTTTCACGCTTAGGAATCTACAGGCAATATCACCAAGATGAGTTTTTGTGTTTTGGAAAATGAAATATAACCCTTTTCCAGAGGGGACAGCTCTGAATTCCTTCCAAATCCAGTGTGATTGGGATTTTCAGGTGTATTCAATCGGCAGCATTCAGGTCTCCTGCTAGGCAATTGCCTCAATTTGTTCTGGGTCTGTGTTTGTTTTGCCTTCTTCCTTTCCAAATTTTGTATTCTGACTCCACACAAAAATGAGTTTAGGGAGAGTATTCATAATGAAATAAAAAACAAAGCAAATTAGCGTTCCATGCTTTGAAATCTATAGGCAACACAACCAAGATAAGGTTATGTGTTTTGGAAAATGAAATGTAACTCTTTTCCAGAGGGGATAGCTCTGAATTCCCTTCAAATCGAGTGTGAATGGGATTTTCAGGTGTATTCAATCGGCAGCATTCTGGTCTCCTGCTAGGCAATTGCCTCAATTTGTTCTGGGTTTGTGTTTGTTTTGCCTTCTTCCTTTCCAAGTTTTGTATTCTGACACCATACAAAAATGAGGTTAGGCAGAGTCTACAAAGCAATAAATAACACAGGAAATGGCGTTTCACACTTAGAAATCTACAGGCAAAACGAGCCAGATAAGGTTATGTGTTTTGGAAAATGAAATATAAAGCTTTTGCCGAAGGGACAACTCTGAATTCCCTCCAAATCCAGTGTGAATGGGATTTTCAGGTGTATTCAATCGACAGCATTCAGGTCTCTTGATTGGCAATTGCCTCAATTTGTTCTGGGTTTGTGTTTGTTTTGCCTTCTTCCTTTCCAAGTTTTGTATTCTGACACCATACATAAATGAGGTAAGGCAGAGTCCACAAAGCAATAAATAACACAGGAAATGGTGTTTCATGCTTAGAAATCTACAGGCTACCCGACCGAGATAAGGTAATTTGTTTGGAAAATGAAATGTAACACTTGTCAAGAGGGGACAGCTCTGAATTCCCTTCAAATCAAGCTTGTATGGGATTTCCAGGTGTTTTCCATCGGCAGCATTCATGTCTCCTGCTAGGCAATTGCCTCAATTTGTTCTGGGTTTGTGTTTGTTTTGCCTTCTTCCTTTCTGAATGTTGTATTCTTACCCCATACAAAAACGAGTTTAGGCAGAGTATTCATAATGAAATAAAAAACTAAGCAAATTGGCGTTTCATGCTTATAAATCTACGGGCAACACAACCAAGATAAGATTATGTGTTTTGGAAAATGAAATGTAACTCTTTTGCCGAGGGACAGCAATGAATTACCTCGAAATTGTGTGTGAATGGGAATAGCAGGTGTATTCAATTGAGAGCAATAGGGTCTCCTGCTAGGCAATTGCCTCAATTTGTTCTGGGTTTGTGTTTGTTTTGCCTTCTTCCTTTCTGAATTTTGCATTCTGACACCATACAAAAACGAGTTTAGGCAGAGTATTCATAATAAAATACAAAACACAATAATCTTGCAATTCATGCTTAGAAATCTACAGAGACACGACCAAAATGATTTTTTGTATTTTGAAAATGAAATGTAACCCTTTTACAGAGGGGACAGCTCTGAATTCCCTCTTAATCGAGTGTGGATGGGATTTTCAGGTGTATAAAATCATCAGCATTCAGGTCTCTTGATTGGCAATTGCCTAAATTTGTTCTGGGTTTGTGTTTGTTTTACTTTCTTCCTTTCTGAATTTTGTATTCTGTAACCATACAAAAATGAGTTTAGGCAGAGTATTCATAATAATATACAAAACTCAGTAAACTGGCATTTTATGCTTAGAAATCTACAAGCAAAATGACCAAGATAAGTTTATGTGTTTTGGAAAATGAAATGTAACACTTTTGCCGAGGGGAATGCTCTGAATCCTCTCCAAATCAAGTGTCAATGAGAGTTTCAGGTGTATTCCATCGGCAGCATTCAGGTCTCCTGCTAGGCAATTGCCTCAATTTGTTCTGGGTTTGTGTTTGTTTTGCATTCTTCCTTTCTGAATTTTGCATTCTGACACCATACAAAAACGAGTTTAGGCAGAGTATTCATAGAGAAATAAAAAACAAAGGAAATTGGTGTTTCATGCTTAGAATCTACAGGCAAAACGAGCCAGATAAGGTTATGTGTTTTGGAAAATGAAATATAAAATTTTTGCCGAGGGGACATCTCTGAATTCCCTCCAAATCGAGTGTGAATGGGAAATTGCTTCAATTTGTTCTGGGTTTGTGTTTGTTTTGTCTTCTTCCTTTCCAAATTTTGTATTCTGACACCATACAAAAATGAGGTTAGTCAGAGTCCACAAAGCAATAAATAACACAGGAAATGGTGTTTCATGCTTAGAAATCTACAGGCAACCCCCTGAGCTAAGGGAATGAGTTTGGAAAATGAAATGTAACACTTGTCAACATGGGACAGCTCTGAATTCCCTTCAAATCGAGCTTGAATGGGATTTTCAGGTGTATTCCATCGGCAGCATTCAGGTTCCTGCTAGGCAATTGCCTCAATTTGTTCTGGGTTTGTGTTTGTTTTGCCTTCTTCCTTTCTGAATGTTGTATTCTGACCCCATACAAAAACGAGTTTAGGCAGAGTATTGATAATGAAATAAAAAACAAAGGAAATTGTCGTTTCATGCTTACAAATCTACAGGCAATACGACCAACATAAGGTTATGTGTTTTGGAAAATGAAATGTAACACTTTTGCCGAGGGGAATGCTCTGAATCCTCTCCAAATCAAGTGTCAATGAGAGTTTCAGGTGTATACAATCGGCAGCATTCAGGTCTCCTGCTAGGCAATTGCCTCAATTTGTTCTGGGTTTGTGTTTGTTATGCCTTCTTCCTTTCTGAATTTTGAATTCTGACACCATACAAAAACGAGTTTAGGCAGAGTATTCATAATAAAATACAAAACAAAATAATCTTGCAATTCATGCTTAGAAATCTACAGAGACACGACCAAAATGATTTTTTGTATTTTGAAAATGAAATGTAACCCTTTTCCAGAGGGGACAGCTCTGAATTCCCTCTTAATCGAGTGTGGATGGGATTTTCAGGTGTATAAAATCGTCAGCATTCAGGTCTCTTGATTGGCAATTGCCTAAATTTGTTCTGGGTTTGTGTTTGTTTTACTTTCTTCCTTTCTGAATTTTGTATTCTGAAACCATACAAAAATGAGTTTAGGCAGAGTATTCATAATGAAATACAAAACACAGTAAACTTGCAATTCATGCTTAGAAATCGACAGGCAACACGACCAAGATGATTTTTCTATTTTGAAAAATGAAATGTAACCCTTGTCCAGAGGGGACAGCTCTGAATTCCCTCTAAATCGAGTGTCAATGGGATTTTCAGGTGTATTAAACCAGCAACATTGAGGTCTCCTGCTAGGCAATTGTCTAAATTTGTTCTGGGTCTGTGTTTGTGTTACCTTCTCCCTTTCTGCATTTTGCATTCTGACACCGTACAAAAATGAGGTTAGGCAGAGTCCAAAAAGCAATAAATAACACAGGAAATGGTGTTTCATGCTTAGAAATCTACAGGCAACAAGACCAAGATAACGTTATGTGTTTTGGAAAATGAAATGGAACACTTTTGCGAGAAGAATGCTCTGAATTCCCTCCAAATCATGTGTGAATGGGAATTGCAGGTGTATACAATCGGCAGCATTCAGGTCTCCTGCTAGGCAATTGGCTAAATTTGTTCTGGGTTTGTATTTGTTTTGCCTTCTTCCTTTCTGAATTTTGTATTTTGACACCATACAAAAACGAGCTTAGGCAGAGTATTCATAATAAAATACAAAACGCAGTAAATTGGCATTTCATGCTTAGAAATCTACAGGCAACACGACCAAGATAAGGTAATGTGTTTGGAAAATGAAATGTAACACTTGTAAAGAGGGGACAGCTCTGAATCCCCTCCAAATCGAGTGTGAATGAGATTTTCAGGTGTATTCAATCGGTAGCGTTCAGGTCTCCTGCTAGGCAATTGCCTCAATTTGTTCTGGGTTTGTGTTTGTTTTGCCTTCTTCCTTTCCAAGTTTTGTATTCTGACACCATACAAAAATGAGGTTAGGCAGAGTCTACAAAGCAATAAATAACACAGGAAATGGCGTTTCACACTTAGAAATCTACAGGCAAAACGAGCCAGATAAGGTTATGTGTTTTGGAAAATGAAATATAAAGCTTTTGCCGAAGGGACAACTCTGAATTCCCTCCAAATCCAGTGTGAATGGGATTTTCAGGTGTATTCAATCGACAGCATTCAGGTCTCTTGATTGGCAATTGCCTCAATTTGTTCTGGGTTTGTGTTTGTTTTGCCTTCTTCCTTTCCAAGTTTTGTATTCTGACACCATACATAAATGAGGTAAGGCAGAGTCCACAAAGCAATAAATAACACAGGAAATGGTGTTTCATGCTTAGAAATCTACAGGCTACCCGACCGAGATAAGGTAATTTGTTTGGAAAATGAAATGTAACACTTGTCAAGAGGGGACAGCTCTGAATTCCCTTCAAATCAAGCTTGTATGGGATTTCCAGGTGTTTTCCATCGGCAGCATTCATGTCTCCTGCTAGGCAATTGCCTCAATTTGTTCTGGGTTTGTGTTTGTTTTGCCTTCTTCCTTTCTGAATGTTGTATTCTTACCCCATACAAAAACGAGTTTAGGCAGAGTATTCATAATGAAATAAAAAACTAAGCAAATTGGCGTTTCATGCTTATAAATCTACGGGCAACACAACCAAGATAAGATTATGTGTTTTGGAAAATGAAATGTAACTCTTTTGCCGAGGGACAGCAATGAATTACCTCGAAATTGTGTGTGAATGGGAATAGCAGGTGTATTCAATTGAGAGCAATAGGGTCTCCTGCTAGGCAATTGCCTCAATTTGTTCTGGGTTTGTGTTTGTTTTGCCTTCTTCCTTTCTGAATTTTGCATTCTGACACCATACAAAAACGAGTTTAGGCAGAGTATTCATAATAAAATACAAAACACAATAATCTTGCAATTCATGCTTAGAAATCTACAGAGACACGACCAAAATGATTTTTTGTATTTTGAAAATGAAATGTAACCCTTTTACAGAGGGGACAGCTCTGAATTCCCTCTTAATCGAGTGTGGATGGGATTTTCAGGTGTATAAAATCATCAGCATTCAGGTCTCTTGATTGGCAATTGCCTAAATTTGTTCTGGGTTTGTGTTTGTTTTACTTTCTTCCTTTCTGAATTTTGTATTCTGTAACCATACAAAAATGAGTTTAGGCAGAGTATTCATAATAATATACAAAACTCAGTAAACTGGCATTTTATGCTTAGAAATCTACAAGCAAAATGACCAAGATAAGTTTATGTGTTTTGGAAAATGAAATGTAACACTTTTGCCGAGGGGAATGCTCTGAATCCTCTCCAAATCAAGTGTCAATGAGAGTTTCAGGTGTATTCCATCGGCAGCATTCAGGTCTCCTGCTAGGCAATTGCCTCAATTTGTTCTGGGTTTGTGTTTGTTTTGCATTCTTCCTTTCTGAATTTTGCATTCTGACACCATACAAAAACGAGTTTAGGCAGAGTATTCATAGAGAAATAAAAAACAAAGGAAATTGGTGTTTCATGCTTAGAATCTACAGGCAAAACGAGCCAGATAAGGTTATGTGTTTTGGAAAATGAAATATAAAATTTTTGCCGAGGGGACATCTCTGAATTCCCTCCAAATCGAGTGTGAATGGGAAATTGCTTCAATTTGTTCTGGGTTTGTGTTTGTTTTGTCTTCTTCCTTTCCAAATTTTGTATTCTGACACCATACAAAAATGAGGTTAGTCAGAGTCCACAAAGCAATAAATAACACAGGAAATGGTGTTTCATGCTTAGAAATCTACAGGCAACCCCCTGAGCTAAGGGAATGAGTTTGGAAAATGAAATGTAACACTTGTCAACATGGGACAGCTCTGAATTCCCTTCAAATCGAGCTTGAATGGGATTTTCAGGTGTATTCCATCGGCAGCATTCAGGTTCCTGCTAGGCAATTGCCTCAATTTGTTCTGGGTTTGTGTTTGTTTTGCCTTCTTCCTTTCTGAATGTTGTATTCTGACCCCATACAAAAACGAGTTTAGGCAGAGTATTGATAATGAAATAAAAAACAAAGGAAATTGTCGTTTCATGCTTACAAATCTACAGGCAATACGACCAACATAAGGTTATGTGTTTTGGAAAATGAAATGTAACACTTTTGCCGAGGGGAATGCTCTGAATCCTCTCCAAATCAAGTGTCAATGAGAGTTTCAGGTGTATACAATCGGCAGCATTCAGGTCTCCTGCTAGGCAATTGCCTCAATTTGTTCTGGGTTTGTGTTTGTTATGCCTTCTTCCTTTCTGAATTTTGAATTCTGACACCATACAAAAACGAGTTTAGGCAGAGTATTCATAATAAAATACAAAACAAAATAATCTTGCAATTCATGCTTAGAAATCTACAGAGACACGACCAAAATGATTTTTTGTATTTTGAAAATGAAATGTAACCCTTTTCCAGAGGGGACAGCTCTGAATTCCCTCTTAATCGAGTGTGGATGGGATTTTCAGGTGTATAAAATCGTCAGCATTCAGGTCTCTTGATTGGCAATTGCCTAAATTTGTTCTGGGTTTGTGTTTGTTTTACTTTCTTCCTTTCTGAATTTTGTATTCTGAAACCATACAAAAATGAGTTTAGGCAGAGTATTCATAATGAAATACAAAACACAGTAAACTTGCAATTCATGCTTAGAAATCGACAGGCAACACGACCAAGATGATTTTTCTATTTTGAAAAATGAAATGTAACCCTTGTCCAGAGGGGACAGCTCTGAATTCCCTCTAAATCGAGTGTCAATGGGATTTTCAGGTGTATTAAACCAGCAACATTGAGGTCTCCTGCTAGGCAATTGTCTAAATTTGTTCTGGGTCTGTGTTTGTGTTACCTTCTCCCTTTCTGCATTTTGCATTCTGACACCGTACAAAAATGAGGTTAGGCAGAGTCCAAAAAGCAATAAATAACACAGGAAATGGTGTTTCATGCTTAGAAATCTACAGGCAACAAGACCAAGATAACGTTATGTGTTTTGGAAAATGAAATGGAACACTTTTGCGAGAAGAATGCTCTGAATTCCCTCCAAATCATGTGTGAATGGGAATTGCAGGTGTATACAATCGGCAGCATTCAGGTCTCCTGCTAGGCAATTGGCTAAATTTGTTCTGGGTTTGTATTTGTTTTGCCTTCTTCCTTTCTGAATTTTGTATTTTGACACCATACAAAAACGAGCTTAGGCAGAGTATTCATAATAAAATACAAAACGCAGTAAATTGGCATTTCATGCTTAGAAATCTACAGGCAACACGACCAAGATAAGGTAATGTGTTTGGAAAATGAAATGTAACACTTGTAAAGAGGGGACAGCTCTGAATCCCCTCCAAATCGAGTGTGAATGAGATTTTCAGGTGTATTCAATCGGTAGCGTTCAGGTCTCCTGCTAGGCAATTGCCTCAATTTGTTCTGGGTTTGTGTTTGTTTTGCCTTCTTCCTTTCTGAATTTTGTATTCTGACACCATACAAAAACAAGTTTAGGCAGCGTATTCATAATGAAATAAAAAACAAAGGAAATTGGCGTTTCATGCTTAGAAATGTACAGGCAACAGGACTAACATGATTTTTTGTATTTTGGAAAATGAAATGTAACACTTTACCAGAGGGGACAGCTCTGAATTCCCTCCAAATCGTGTGTGAATGGGAATTTCAGGTGTATTCCATCGAGAGCATTCAGGTCTCTTTATTGGCAATTGCCTAAATGTGTTCTTGGTTTGTGTTTGTTTTACTTTCTTCCTTTCTGAATTTGTATTCTGACACCATACAAAAACGAGCTTAGGCAGAGTATTCATAATAATATACAAACAAAGGAAATTGGCGTTTCATGCTTAGAAATCTACAGGCAACAAGACCAAGATAACGTTATGTGATTTGGAAAATGAAATGGAACACTTTTGCCTTGAAGAATGCTCTGAATTCCCTCCAAATCATGTGTGAATGGGAATTGCAGGTGTATACAATCGGCAGCATTCAGGTCTCCTGCTAGGCAATTGGCTAAGTTTGTTCTGGGTTTGTATTTGTTTTGCCTTCTTCCTTTCTGAATTTTGTATTCTGACACCATACAAAAACGAGCTTAGGCAGAGTATTCATAATAAAATACAAAACGCAGTAAATTGGCATTTCATGCTTAGAAATCTACAGGCAACACGACCAAGATAAGGTAATGTGTTTGGAAAATGAAATGTAACACTTGTAAAGAGGGGACAGCTCTGAATCCCCTCCAAATCGAGTGTGAATGAGATTTTCAGGTGTATTCAATCGGTAGCGTTCAGGTCTCCTGCTAGGCAATTGCCTCAATTTGTTCTGGGTTTGTGTTTGTTTTGCCTTCTTCCTTTCTGAATTTTGCATTCTGACACCATACAAAAACGAGTTTAGGCAGAGTATTCATAATAAAATACAAAACACAATAATCTTGCAATTCATGCTTAGAAATCTACAGAGACACGACCAAAATGATTTTTTGTATTTTGAAAATGAAATGTAACCCTTTTACAGAGGGGACAGCTCTGAATTCCCTCTTAATCGAGTGTGGATGGGATTTTCAGGTGTATAAAATCATCAGCATTCAGGTCTCTTGATTGGCAATTGCCTAAATTTGTTCTGGGTTTGTGTTTGTTTTACTTTCTTCCTTTCTGAATTTTGTATTCTGTAACCATACAAAAATGAGTTTAGGCAGAGTATTCATAATAATATACAAAACTCAGTAAACTGGCATTTTATGCTTAGAGATCTACAAGCAAAATGACCAAGATAAGTTTATGTGTTTTGGAAAATGAAATGTAACACTTTTGCCGAGGGGAATGCTCTGAATCCTCTCCAAATCAAGTGTCAATGAGAGTTTCAGGTGTATTCCATCGGCAGCATTCAGGTCTCCTGCTAGGCAATTGCCTCAATTTGTTCTGGGTTTGTGTTTGTTTTGCATTCTTCCTTTCTGAATTTTGCATTCTGACACCATACAAAAACGAGTTTAGGCAGAGTATTCATAGAGAAATAAAAAACAAAGGAAATTGGTGTTTCATGCTTAGAATCTACAGGCAAAACGAGCCAGATAAGGTTATGTGTTTTGGAAAATGAAATATAAAATTTTTGCCGAGGGGACATCTCTGAATTCCCTCCAAATCGAGTGTGAATGGGAAATTGCTTCAATTTGTTCTGGGTTTGTGTTTGTTTTGTCTTCTTCCTTTCCAAATTTTGTATTCTGACACCATACAAAAATGAGGTTAGTCAGAGTCCACAAAGCAATAAATAACACAGGAAATGGTGTTTCATGCTTAGAAATCTACAGGCAACCCCCTGAGCTAAGGGAATGAGTTTGGAAAATGAAATGTAACACTTGTCAACATGGGACAGCTCTGAATTCCCTTCAAATCGAGCTTGAATGGGATTTTCAGGTGTATTCCATCGGCAGCATTCAGGTTCCTGCTAGGCAATTGCCTCAATTTGTTCTGGGTTTGTGTTTGTTTTGCCTTCTTCCTTTCTGAATGTTGTATTCTGACCCCATACAAAAACGAGTTTAGGCAGAGTATTGATAATGAAATAAAAAACAAAGGAAATTGTCGTTTCATGCTTACAAATCTACAGGCAATACGACCAACATAAGGTTATGTGTTTTGGAAAATGAAATGTAACACTTTTGCCTTGAAGAATGCTCTGAATCCTCTCCAAATCAAGTGTCAATGAGAGTTTCAGGTGTATACAATCGGCAGCATTCAGGTCTCCTGCTAGGCAATTGCCTCAATTTGTTCTGGGTTTGTGTTTGTTTTGCCTTCTTCCTTTCTGAATTTTGAATTCTGACACCATACAAAAACGAGTTTAGGCAGAGTATTCATAATAAAATACAAAACAAAATAATCTTGCAATTCATGCTTAGAAATCTACAGAGACACGACCAAAATGATTTTTTGTATTTTGAAAATGAAATGTAACCCTTTTCCAGAGGGGACAGCTCTGAATTCCCTCTTAATCGAGTGTGGATGGGATTTTCAGGTGTATAAAATCGTCAGCATTCAGGTCTCTTGATTGGCAATTGCCTAAATTTGTTCTGGGTTTGTGTTTGTTTTACTTTCTTCCTTTCTGAATTTTGTATTCTGAAACCATACAAAAATGAGTTTAGGCAGAGTATTCATAATGAAATACAAAACACAGTAAACTTGCAATTCATGCTTAGAAATCGACAGGCAACACGACCAAGATGATTTTTCTATTTTGAAAAATGAAATGTAACCCTTGTCCAGAGGGGACAGCTCTGAATTCCCTCTAAATCGAGTGTCAATGGGATTTTCAGGTGTATTAAACCAGCAACATTGAGGTCTCCTGCTAGGCAATTGTCTAAATTTGTTCTGGGTCTGTGTTTGTGTTACCTTCTCCCTTTCTGCATTTTGCATTCTGACACCGTACAAAAATGAGGTTAGGCAGAGTCCAAAAAGCAATAAATAACACAGGAAATGGTGTTTCATGCTTAGAAATCTACAGGCAACAAGACCAAGATAACGTTATGTGTTTTGGAAAATGAAATGGAACACTTTTGCGAGAAGAATGCTCTGAATTCCCTCCAAATCATGTGTGAATGGGAATTGCAGGTGTATACAATCGGCAGCATTCAGGTCTCCTGCTAGGCAATTGGCTAAATTTGTTCTGGGTTTGTATTTGTTTTGCCTTCTTCCTTTCTGAATTTTGTATTTTGACACCATACAAAAACGAGCTTAGGCAGAGTATTCATAATAAAATACAAAACGCAGTAAATTGGCATTTCATGCTTAGAAATCTACAGGCAACACGACCAAGATAAGGTAATGTGTTTGGAAAATGAAATGTAACACTTGTAAAGAAGGGACAGCTCTGAATCCCCTCCAAATCGAGTGTGAATGAGATTTTCAGGTGTATTCAATCGGTAGCGTTCAGGTCTCCTGCTAGGCAATTGCCTCAATTTGTTCTGGGTTTGTGTTTGTTTTGCCTTCTTCCTTTCTGAATTTTGTATTCTGACACCATACAAAAACAAGTTTAGGCAGCGTATTCATAATGAAATAAAAAACAAAGGAAATTGGCGTTTCATGCTTAGAAATGTACAGGCAACAGGACTAACATGATTTTTTGTATTTTGGAAAATGAAATGTAACACTTTACCAGAGGGGACAGCTCTGAATTCCCTCCAAATCGTGTGTGAATGGGAATTTCAGGTGTATTCCATCGAGAGCATTCAGGTCTCTTTATTGGCAATTGCCTAAATGTGTTCTTGGTTTGTGTTTGTTTTACTTTCTTCCTTTCTGAATTTGTATTCTGACACCATACAAAAACGAGCTTAGGCAGAGTATTCATAATAATATACAAACAAAGGAAATTGGCGTTTCATGCTTAGAAATCTACAGGCAACAAGACCAAGATAACGTTATGTGATTTGGAAAATGAAATGGAACACTTTTGCCTTGAAGAATGCTCTGAATTCCCTCCAAATCATGTGTGAATGGGAATTGCAGGTGTATACAATCGGCAGCATTCAGGTCTCCTGCTAGGCAATTGGCTAAGTTTGTTCTGGGTTTGTATTTGTTTTGCCTTCTTCCTTTCTGAATTTTGTATTCTGACACCATACAAAAACGAGCTTAGGCAGAGTATTCATAATAAAATACAAAACGCAGTAAATTGGCATTTCATGCTTAGAAATCTACAGGCAACACGACCAAGATAAGGTAATGTGTTTGGAAAATGAAATGTAACACTTGTAAAGAGGGGACAGCTCTGAATCCCCTCCAAATCGAGTGTGAATGAGATTTTCAGGTGTATTCAATCGGTAGCGTTCAGGTCTCCTGCTAGGCAATTGCCTCAATTTGTTCTGGGTTTGTGTTTGTTTTGCCTTCTTCCTTTCTGAATTTTGCATTCTGACACCATACAAAAACGAGTTTAGGCAGAGTATTCATAATAAAATACAAAACACAATAATCTTGCAATTCATGCTTAGAAATCTACAGAGACACGACCAAAATGATTTTTTGTATTTTGAAAATGAAATGTAACCCTTTTACAGAGGGGACAGCTCTGAATTCCCTCTTAATCGAGTGTGGATGGGATTTTCAGGTGTATAAAATCATCAGCATTCAGGTCTCTTGATTGGCAATTGCCTAAATTTGTTCTGGGTTTGTGTTTGTTTTACTTTCTTCCTTTCTGAATTTTGTATTCTGTAACCATACAAAAATGAGTTTAGGCAGAGTATTCATAATAATATACAAAACTCAGTAAACTGGCATTTTATGCTTAGAAATCTACAAGCAAAATGACCAAGATAAGTTTATGTGTTTTGGAAAATGAAATGTAACACTTTTGCCGAGGGGAATGCTCTGAATCCTCTCCAAATCAAGTGTCAATGAGAGTTTCAGGTGTATTCCATCGGCAGCATTCAGGTCTCCTGCTAGGCAATTGCCTCAATTTGTTCTGGGTTTGTGTTTGTTTTGCATTCTTCCTTTCTGAATTTTGCATTCTGACACCATACAAAAACGAGTTTAGGCAGAGTATTCATAGAGAAATAAAAAACAAAGGAAATTGGTGTTTCATGCTTAGAATCTACAGGCAAAACGAGCCAGATAAGGTTATGTGTTTTGGAAAATGAAATATAAAATTTTTGCCGAGGGGACATCTCTGAATTCCCTCCAAATCGAGTGTGAATGGGAAATTGCTTCAATTTGTTCTGGGTTTGTGTTTGTTTTGTCTTCTTCCTTTCCAAATTTTGTATTCTGACACCATACAAAAATGAGGTTAGTCAGAGTCCACAAAGCAATAAATAACACAGGAAATGGTGTTTCATGCTTAGAAATCTACAGGCAACCCCCTGAGCTAAGGGAATGAGTTTGGAAAATGAAATGTAACACTTGTCAACATGGGACAGCTCTGAATTCCCTTCAAATCGAGCTTGAATGGGATTTTCAGGTGTATTCCATCGGCAGCATTCAGGTTCCTGCTAGGCAATTGCCTCAATTTGTTCTGGGTTTGTGTTTGTTTTGCCTTCTTCCTTTCTGAATGTTGTATTCTGACCCCATACAAAAACGAGTTTAGGCAGAGTATTGATAATGAAATAAAAAACAAAGGAAATTGTCGTTTCATGCTTACAAATCTACAGGCAATACGACCAACATAAGGTTATGTGTTTTGGAAAATGAAATGTAACACTTTTGCCGAGGGGAATGCTCTGAATCCTCTCCAAATCAAGTGTCAATGAGAGTTTCAGGTGTATACAATCGGCAGCATTCAGGTCTCCTGCTAGGCAATTGCCTCAATTTGTTCTGGGTTTGTGTTTGTTTTGCCTTCTTCCTTTCTGAATTTTGAATTCTGACACCATACAAAAACGAGTTTAGGCAGAGTATTCATAATAAAATACAAAACAAAATAATCTTGCAATTCATGCTTAGAAATCTACAGAGACACGACCAAAATGATTTTTTGTATTTTGAAAATGAAATGTAACCCTTTTCCAGAGGGGACAGCTCTGAATACCCTCTTAATCGAGTGTGGATGGGATTTTCAGGTGTATAAAATCGTCAGCATTCAGGTCTCTTGATTGGCAATTGCCTAAATTTGTTCTGGGTTTGTGTTTGTTTTACTTTCTTCCTTTCTGAATTTTGTATTCTGAAACCATACAAAAATGAGTTTAGGCAGAGTATTCATAATGAAATACAAAACACAGTAAACTTGCAATTCATGCTTAGAAATCGACAGGCAACACGACCAAGATGATTTTTCTATTTTGAAAAATGAAATGTAACCCTTGTCCAGAGGGGACAGTTCTGAATTCCCTCTAAATCGAGTGTCAATGGGATTTTCAGGTGTATTAAATCAGCAACATTGAGGTCTCCTGCTAGGCAATTGTCTAAATTTGTTCTGGGTCTGTGTTTGTGTTACCTTCTCCCTTTCTGCATTTTGCATTCTGACACCGTACAAAAATGAGGTTAGGCAGAGTCCAAAAAGCAATAAATAACACAGGAAATGGTGTTTCATGCTTAGAAATCTACAGGCAACAAGACCAAGATAACGTTATGTGTTTTGGAAAATGAAATGGAACACTTTTGCGAGAAGAATGCTCTGAATTCCCTCCAAATCATGTGTGAATGGGAATTGCAGGTGTATACAATCGGCAGCATTCAGGTCTCCTGCTAGGCAATTGGCTAAATTTGTTCTGGGTTTGTATTTGTTTTGCCTTCTTCCTTTCTGAATTTTGTATTTTGACACCATACAAAAACGAGCTTAGGCAGAGTATTCATAATAAAATACAAAACGCAGTAAATTGGCATTTCATGCTTAGAAATCTACAGGCAACACGACCAAGATAAGGTAATGTGTTTGGAAAATGAAATGTAACACTTGTAAAGAGGGGACAGCTCTGAATCCCCTCCAAATCGAGTGTGAATGAGATTTTCAGGTGTATTCAATCGGTAGCGTTCAGGTCTCCTGCTAGGCAATTGCCTCAATTTGTTCTGGGTTTGTGTTTGTTTTGCCTTCTTCCTTTCTGAATTTTGTATTCTGACACCATACAAAAACAAGTTTAGGCAGCGTATTCATAATGAAATAAAAAACAAAGGAAATTGGCGTTTCATGCTTAGAAATGTACAGGCAACAGGACTAACATGATTTTTTGTATTTTGGAAAATGAAATGTAACACTTTACCAGAGGGGACAGCTCTGAATTCCCTCCAAATCGTGTGTGAATGGGAATTTCAGGTGTATTCCATCGAGAGCATTCAGGTCTCTTTATTGGCAATTGCCTAAATGTGTTCTTGGTTTGTGTTTGTTTTACTTTCTTCCTTTCTGAATTTGTATTCTGACACCATACAAAAACGAGCTTAGGCAGAGTATTCATAATAATATACAAACAAAGGAAATTGGCGTTTCATGCTTAGAAATCTACAGGCAACAAGACCAAGATAACGTTATGTGATTTGGAAAATGAAATGGAACACTTTTGCCTTGAAGAATGCTCTGAATTCCCTCCAAATCATGTGTGAATGGGAATTGCAGGTGTATACAATCGGCAGCATTCAGGTCTCCTGCTAGGCAATTGGCTAAGTTTGTTCTGGGTTTGTATTTGTTTTGCCTTCTTCCTTTCTGAATTTTGTATTCTGACACCATACAAAAACGAGCTTAGGCAGAGTATTCATAATAAAATACAAAACGCAGTAAATTGGCATTTCATGCTTAGAAATCTACAGGCAACACGACCAAGATAAGGTAATGTGTTTGGAAAATGAAATGTAACACTTGTAAAGAGGGGACAGCTCTGAATCCCCTCCAAATCGAGTGTGAATGAGATTTTCAGGTGTATTCAATCGGTAGCGTTCAGGTCTCCTGCTAGGCAATTGCCTCAATTTGTTCTGGGTTTGTGTTTGTTTTGCCTTGTTGCTTTCTGAATTTTGTATTCTGACACCATACAAAAACGAGTTTAGGCAGCGTATTCATAATGAAATAAAAAACAAAGGAAATTGGCGTTTCATGCTTAGAAATGTACAGGCAACAGGACTAACATGATTTTTTGTATTTTGGAAAATGAAATGTAACACTTTACCAGAGGGGACAGCTCTGAATTCCCTCCAAATCGTGTGTGAATGGGAATTTCAGGTGTATTCCATCGAGAGCATTCAGGTCTCTTTATTGGCAATTGCCTAAATGTGTTCTTGGTTTGTGTTTGTTTTACTTTCTTCCTTTCTGAATTTGTATTCTGACACCATACAAAAACGAGCTTAGGCAGAGTATTCATAATAATATACAAACAAAGGAAATTGGCGTTTCATGCTTAGAAATCTACAGGCAACAAGACCAAGATAACGTTATGTGATTTGGAAAATGAAATGGAACACTTTTGCCTTGAAGAATGCTCTGAATTCCCTCCAAATCATGTGTGAATGGGAATTGCAGGTGTATACAATCGGCAGCATTCAGGTCTCCTGCTAGGCAATTGGCTAAGTTTGTTCTGGGTTTGTATTTGTTTTGCCTTCTTCCTTTCTGAATTTTGTATTCTGACACCATACAAAAACGAGCTTAGGCAGAGTATTCATAATAAAATACAAAACGCAGTAAATTGGCATTTCATGCTTAGAAATCTACAGGCAACACGACCAAGATAAGGTAATGTGTTTGGAAAATGAAATGTAACACTTGTAAAGAGGGGACAGCTCTGAATCCCCTCCAAATCGAGTGTGAATGAGATTTTCAGGTGTATTCAATCGGTAGCGTTCAGGTCTCCTGCTAGGCAATTGCCTCAATTTGTTCTGGGTTTGTGTTTGTTTTGCCTTCTTCCTTTCTGAATTTTGCATTCTGACACCATACAAAAACGAGTTTAGGCAGAGTATTCATAATAAAATACAAAACACAATAATCTTGCAATTCATGCTTAGAAATCTACAGAGACACGACCAAAATGATTTTTTGTATTTTGAAAATGAAATGTAACCCTTTTACAGAGGGGACAGCTCTGAATTCCCTCTTAATCGAGTGTGGATGGGATTTTCAGGTGTATAAAATCATCAGCATTCAGGTCTCTTGATTGGCAATTGCCTAAATTTGTTCTGGGTTTGTGTTTGTTTTACTTTCTTCCTTTCTGAATTTTGTATTCTGTAACCATACAAAAATGAGTTTAGGCAGAGTATTCATAATAATATACAAAACTCAGTAAACTGGCATTTTATGCTTAGAAATCTACAAGCAAAATGACCAAGATAAGTTTATGTGTTTTGGAAAATGAAATGTAACACTTTTGCCGAGGGGAATGCTCTGAATCCTCTCCAAATCAAGTGTCAATGAGAGTTTCAGGTGTATTCCATCGGCAGCATTCAGGTCTCCTGCTAGGCAATTGCCTCAATTTGTTCTGGGTTTGTGTTTGTTTTGCATTCTTCCTTTCTGAATTTTGCATTCTGACACCATACAAAAACGAGTTTAGGCAGAGTATTCATAGAGAAATAAAAAACAAAGGAAATTGGTGTTTCATGCTTAGAATCTACAGGCAAAACGAGCCAGATAAGGTTATGTGTTTTGGAAAATGAAATATAAAATTTTTGCCGAGGGGACATCTCTGAATTCCCTCCAAATCGAGTGTGAATGGGAAATTGCTTCAATTTGTTCTGGGTTTGTGTTTGTTTTGTCTTCTTCCTTTCCAAATTTTGTATTCTGACACCATACAAAAATGAGGTTAGTCAGAGTCCACAAAGCAATAAATAACACAGGAAATGGTGTTTCATGCTTAGAAATCTACAGGCAACCCCCTGAGCTAAGGGAATGAGTTTGGAAAATGAAATGTAACACTTGTCAACATGGGACAGCTCTGAATTCCCTTCAAATCGAGCTTGAATGGGATTTTCAGGTGTATTCCATCGGCAGCATTCAGGTTCCTGCTAGGCAATTGCCTCAATTTGTTCTGGGTTTGTGTTTGTTTTGCCTTCTTCCTTTCTGAATGTTGTATTCTGACCCCATACAAAAACGAGTTTAGGCAGAGTATTGATAATGAAATAAAAAACAAAGGAAATTGTCATTTCATGCTTACAAATCTACAGGCAATACGACCAACATAAGGTTATGTGTTTTGGAAAATGAAATGTAACACTTTTGCCGAGGGGAATGCTCTGAATCCTCTCCAAATCAAGTGTCAATGAGAGTTTCAGGTGTATACAATCGGCAGCATTCAGGTCTCCTGCTAGGCAATTGCCTCAATTTGTTCTGGGTTTGTGTTTGTTTTGCCTTCTTCCTTTCTGAATTTTGAATTCTGACACCATACAAAAACGAGTTTAGGCAGAGTATTCATAATAAAATACAAAACAAAATAATCTTGCAATTCATGCTTAGAAATCTACAGAGACACGACCAAAATGATTTTTTGTATTTTGAAAATGAAATGTAACCCTTTTCCAGAGGGGACAGCTCTGAATTCCCTCTTAATCGAGTGTGGATGGGATTTTCAGGTGTATAAAATCGTCAGCATTCAGGTCTCTTGATTGGCAATTGCCTAAATTTGTTCTGGGTTTGTGTTTGTTTTACTTTCTTCCTTTCTGAATTTTGTATTCTGAAACCATACAAAAATGAGTTTAGGCAGAGTATTCATAATGAAATACAAAACACAGTAAACTTGCAATTCATGCTTAGAAATCGACAGGCAACACGACCAAGATGATTTTTCTATTTTGAAAAATGAAATGTAACCCTTGTCCAGAGGGGACAGCTCTGAATTCCCTCTAAATCGAGTGTCAATGGGATTTTCAGGTGTATTAAATCAGCAACATTGAGGTCTCCTGCTAGGCAATTGTCTAAATTTGTTCTGGGTCTGTGTTTGTGTTACCTTCTCCCTTTCTGCATTTTGCATTCTGACACCGTACAAAAATGAGGTTAGGCAGAGTCCAAAAAGCAATAAATAACACAGGAAATGGTGTTTCATGCTTAGAAATCTACAGGCAACAAGACCAAGATAACGTTATGTGTTTTGGAAAATGAAATGGAACACTTTTGCGAGAAGAATGCTCTGAATTCCCTCCAAATCATGTGTGAATGGGAATTGCAGGTGTATACAATCGGCAGCATTCAGGTCTCCTGCTAGGCAATTGGCTAAATTTGTTCTGGGTTTGTATTTGTTTTGCCTTCTTCCTTTCTGAATTTTGTATTTTGACACCATACAAAAACGAGCTTAGGCAGAGTATTCATAATAAAATACAAAACGCAGTAAATTGGCATTTCATGCTTAGAAATCTACAGGCAACACGACCAAGATAAGGTAATGTGTTTGGAAAATGAAATGTAACACTTGTAAAGAGGGGACAGCTCTGAATCCCCTCCAAATCGAGTGTGAATGAGATTTTCAGGTGTATTCAATCGGTAGCGTTCAGGTCTCCTGCTAGGCAATTGCCTCAATTTGTTCTGGGTTTGTGTTTGTTTTGCCTTCTTCCTTTCTGAATTTTGTATTCTGACACCATACAAAAACAAGTTTAGGCAGCGTATTCATAATGAAATAAAAAACAAAGGAAATTGGCGTTTCATGCTTAGAAATGTACAGGCAACAGGACTAACATGATTTTTTGTATTTTGGAAAATGAAATGTAACACTTTACCAGAGGGGACAGCTCTGAATTCCCTCCAAATCGTGTGTGAATGGGAATTTCAGGTGTATTCCATCGAGAGCATTCAGGTCTCTTTATTGGCAATTGCCTAAATGTGTTCTTGGTTTGTGTTTGTTTTACTTTCTTCCTTTCTGAATTTGTATTCTGACACCATACAAAAACGAGCTTAGGCAGAGTATTCATAATAATATACAAACAAAGGAAATTGGCGTTTCATGCTTAGAAATCTACAGGCAACAAGACCAAGATAACGTTATGTGATTTGGAAAATGAAATGGAACACTTTTGCCTTGAAGAATGCTCTGAATTCCCTCCAAATCATGTGTGAATGGGAATTGCAGGTGTATACAATCGGCAGCATTCAGGTCTCCTGCTAGGCAATTGGCTAAGTTTGTTCTGGGTTTGTATTTGTTTTGCCTTCTTCCTTTCTGAATTTTGTATTCTGACACCATACAAAAACGAGCTTAGGCAGAGTATTCATAATAAAATACAAAACGCAGTAAATTGGCATTTCATGCTTAGAAATCTACAGGCAACACGACCAAGATAAGGTAATGTGTTTGGAAAATGAAATGTAACACTTGTAAAGAGGGGACAGCTCTGAATCCCCTCCAAATCGAGTGTGAATGAGATTTTCAGGTGTATTCAATCGGTAGCGTTCAGGTCTCTGCTAGGCAATTGCCTCAATTTGTTCTGGGTTTGTGTTTGTTTTGCCTTGTTGCTTTCTGAATTTTGTATTCTGACACCATACAAAAACGAGTTTAGGCAGCGTATTCATAATGAAATAAAAAACAAAGGAAATTGGCGTTTCATGCTTAGAAATCTACAGGCAACATGACCAAGATAAGGTTATGTGTTTTGGAAAATGAAATATAACACTTTTGCCGAGCGGAATGCTCTGAATCCCTCCAAATCATGTGTGAATCGGAATTTCAGGTGTATACAATCGGAAGCATTCAGGTCTCCTCCTAGGGAATTGCCTCAATTTGTTCTGGGTTTGTGTTTGTTTTCCTTCTTCCTTTTCTGAATTTTTTATTCTGACCCCACACAAAACGAGTTTAGGCAGTGTATTCATAATAAAATACAAAACACAGTAAACTTGCATTTATGCTTAGAAATGTACAGGCAACAGGACTAACATGATTTTTTGTATTTTGGATAATGAAATGTAACGCTTTTGCCAAGGGGACAGCTCTGAATTCCCTCCAAATCGACTGTGAATGGCATTTTCAGGTGTATTCGATCAGCAGCATTCAGGTCTCCTGATTGGAAATTGCCTCAATTAGTTCTGGGTTAGTGTTTGTTTTGCCTTCTTCCTTTCTGAATGTTGTATTCTGACATCACACAAAAGGAGTGTAGGCAAAGTATTCATAATAAAATACAAAACACTGTAAATTGGCATTTAATGCTTAGAAATCTACAGGCAACACGACCAAGATAAGGTAATGTGTTTCAAAAATGAAATGTAACACTTGTAAAGAGGGGACAGCTCTGAATCCCCTCCAAATCGAGTGTGAATGAGATTTTCAGGTGTATTCAATCTGATGCATTCAGGTCTCCTGCTAGGCAATTGCCTAAATTTGTGCTGGGTTTGTGTTTGTTTTGCCTTCTTCCTTTCTGAATTTTGTATTCTGACAGTATACAAAAACGAGCTTAGGCAGAGTATTCATAATAAAATACAAAACACAGTAAACTTGCATTACATGCTTAGAAATATACAGGCAACAGGACTAACATGATTTTTTGTATTTTGGAAAATGAAATGTAACACTTTTCCAGAGGGGACAGCTCTGAATTCCCTCCAAATCGTGTGTGAATGGGAATTTCAGGTGTATTCCATCGAGAGCATTCAGGTCTCTTTATTGGCAATTGCCTAAATGTGTTCTTGGTTTGTGTTTGTTTTACTTTCTTCCTTTCTGAATTTTGTATTCTGACACCATACAAAAACGAGCTTAGGCAGAGTATTCATAATAATATACAAACAAAGGAAATTGGCGTTTCATGCTTAGAAATCTACAGGCAACATGACCAAGATAAGGTTATGTGTTTTGGAAAATGAAATATAACTCTTTTGCCGAGGGGAAAGCTCTGAATTCCCTCCAAATCATGTGTGAATGGGAATTTCATGTGTATTCCATTGGCAACATTCAGGTCTCCTAGTAGGCAATTGGCTAAGTTTGTTCTGGGTTTGTGTTTGTTTTGCCTTCTTCCTTTCTGAATTTTGCATTCTGACAGTATACAAAAACGTGTTTAGGCAGAGTATTCATAATGAAATAAAAAACAAAGCAAATTGGCGTTTCATGCTTAGAAATCAACAGGCAACACGACCAACATAATTTATGTGTTTTGGAAAATGAAATATAACTCTTTTGCCGAGGGGACAGCTCTGAATTCCCTCCAAATCGTGTGTGAATCGGAATTTCAGGTGTATACAATCTAAAACATTCAGGTCTCCTGCTATGCTATTGCCTAAATTTGTTCTGGTTTTGTGTTTGTTTTGCCTTCTTCCTTTCTGAATTTTGCATTCTGACAGTATACAAAAACGAGTTTAGGCAGAGTATTCATAATAAAATACAAAACACAGTAAACTTGCATTTCATGCTTAGAAATGTACAGGCAACAGGACTAACATGATTTTTTGTATTTGCAAAATGAAATGTAACACTTTTGCCAAGGGACAGCTCTGAATCCGTCCAAATCAACTGTGAATGGGATTTTCAGGTGTATTCAATCGGCAGCATTCAGGTCTCCTGATTGGCAATTGCCTAAACGTGTTCTTGGTTTGTGTTTGTTTTGCTTTCTTTCTTTCTGTATTTTGTATTCTGACACCATACAAAAATGAGTTTAGGCAGAGTATTCATAATAATATACAAACAAAGGAAATTGGCGTTTCATGCTTAGAAATCTACAGGCAACACAACCAAGGTAAGGTATTGTGTTTGGAAAATGAAATATAACTCTTTTGCCGAGGGGACAGCTCTGAATTCCCTCCAAATCATGTGTGAATGGGAATTTCAGGTGTATTCCATCGGCAACATTCAGGTCTCCTGGTAGGCAATTGCCTCAATTTGTTCTGGATTTGTGTTTGTTTTGCCTTCTTCCTTTCTGAATTTTGCATTCTGACACCATACAAAAACGAGTTTAGGCAGAGTATTCATAATGAAATTAAAAACAAAGCTAATTCCCGTTTCATGCTTAGAAATCTACAGGCAACACGACCAACATAACGTTATGTGTTTTGGAAAATGAAATATAACACTTTTGCTGAAGGGACAGCTCTGAATTCCTTACAAATCGACTGTGAATGGGATTTTCAGGTGTATTCAATTGTCAGCATTCAGGTCTCTTGATTGGCAATTGGGTCAATTTGTTCTGGGTTTGTGTTTGTTTTGCCTTCTTCCTTTCTGAATGTTGTATTCTGAAACCACACAAAACGAGTTTAGGGAAAGTATTCATAATAAAGTACAAAACACAATAAATTGGCATTTCATGCTTAGAAATCTACAGGCAACACGACCAAAGTAAGGTTATGTGTTTTGGTAAAATGAAATGGAACACTTTTGCCAAGGGGAATGCTCTGAATTACCTCCAAATCGAGTGTGAATGGGATTTTCAGGTGTATTCAATCGGTAGCATTCAGGTCTCCTGCTAGGCAATTGGCTAAATTTGTTCTGGGTTTGTGTTTGTTTGGCCTTCTTGCTTTCCAAATTTTGTATTCTGACACCATACAAAAACGAGTTTAGGCAGAGTATTCATAATGAAATAAAAAACAAAGGAAATTGGCGTTTCATGCTTAGAAATCTACAGGCAACACGACCAAGATAAGGTGATGTGTTTCGAAAATGAAATATAACACTTTTGCTGAGGGGACAGCTCTGAATTCCCTCCAAATCGTGTGTGAATGGGAATTTCAGGTGTATTCCATCGAGAGCATTCAGGTCTCCTGGTAGGCAATTGCCTCATTTTGTTCTGGGTTTGTTTTAGTTTTGCCATCTTCCTTTCTGAATTTTGCATTCTGACAGTATACAAAAACCAGTTTAGGCAGAGTATTCATAATAAAATAGAAAACACAGTAAACTTACAATACATGCTTAGTAATCTACAGGCAACACGACCAAGATGATTTTTTGTATTTTGAAAAATGAAATGTAACCCTTTTACAGATGGCACAGCTCTGATTTCCCTCTAAATCGCGTGTCAATGGGATTTTCAGGTATATAAAATCGTCAGCATTCAGGTCTCCTGCTAGGCAATTGCCTAAACGTGTTCTGGGTTTGTGTTTGTTTTGCCTTCCTCTTTCCAAATTTTGTATTCTGACCCCATACAAAAATGAGTTTAGGCAGAGTATTCATAATGAAATAAAAAACACAGTAAACTTGCAATTCATGCTTAGAAATCTACAGGCAACACGACCAAGATAAGCTTATGTGTTTTGAAAAATGAAATATAACACTTTTGCCGAGGGGACAGCTCTGAATCCCTCCAAATCATGTGTGAATGGGAATTTCAGGTGTATTCAATCGGCAGCATTCAGATCTCCTGGTAGGCAATTGCCTCAATTTGTTCTGGGTTTGTGTTTGTTTTGCCTTCTTCCTTTCTGAATTTTGCATTCTGACACCATACAAAAACGAGTTCAGGCAGAGTATTCATAATGAAATACAAAACACAGTATACTTGCAATTCATGCTTAGAAATCGACAGGCAACACGACCAAGATGATTTTTCTATTTTGAAAAATGAAATGTAACCCTTGTCCAGAGGGGACAGCTCTGAATTCCCTCTAAATCGAGTGTCAATGGGATTTTCAGGTGTATTAAATCAGCAGCATTGAGGTCTCCTGCTAGGCAATTGCCTAAATTTGTTCTGGGTTTGTGTTTGTGTTACCTTCTCCCTTTCTGCATTTTGCATTCTGACACCGTACAAAAATGAGGTTAGGCAGAGTCCAAAAAGCAATAAATAACACAGGAAATGGTGTTTCATGCTTAGAAATCTACAGGCAACAAGACCAAGATAACGTTATATGTTTTGGAAAATGAAATGGAACACTTTTGCGAGAAGAATGCTCTGAATTCCCTCCAAATCATGTGTGAATGGGAATTGCAGGTGTATACAATCGGCAGCATTCAGGTCTCCTGCTAGGCAATTGGCTAAATTTGTTCTGGGTTTGTATTTGTTTTGCCTTCTTCCTTTCTGAATTTTGTATTTTGACACCATACAAAAACGAGCTTAGGCAGAGTATTCATAATAAAATACAAAACGCAGTAAATTGGCATTTCATGCTTAGAAATCTACAGGCAACACGACCAAGATAAGGTAATGTGTTTGGAAAATGAAATGTAACACTTGTAAAGAGGGGACAGCTCTGAATCCCCTCCAAATCGAGTGTGAATGAGATTTTCAGGTGTATTCAATCGGTAGCGTTCAGGTCTCCTGCTAGGCAATTGCCTCAATTTGTTCTGGGTTTGTGTTTGTTTTGCCTTCTTCCTTTCTGAATTTTGTATTCTGACACCATACAAAAACAAGTTTAGGCAGCGTATTCATAATGAAATAAAAAACAAAGGAAATTGGCGTTTCATGCTTAGAAATGTACAGGCAACAGGACTAACATGATTTTTTGTATTTTGGAAAATGAAATGTAACACTTTACCAGAGGGGACAGCTCTGAATTCCCTCCAAATCGTGTGTGAATGGGAATTTCAGGTGTATAAAATCGTCAGCATTCAGGTCTCTTTATTGGCAATTGCCTAAATGTGTTCTTGGTTTGTGTTTGTTTTACTTTCTTCCTTTCTGAATTTGTATTCTGACACCATACAAAAACGAGCTTAGGCAGAGTATTCATAATAATATACAAACAAAGGAAATTGGCGTTTCATGCTTAGAAATCTACAGGCAACAAGACCAAGATAACGTTATGTGATTTGGAAAATGAAATGGAACACTTTTGCCTTGAAGAATGCTCTGAATTCCCTCCAAATCATGTGTGAATGGGAATTGCAGGTGTATACAATCGGCAGCATTCAGGTCTCCTGCTAGGCAATTGGCTAAGTTTGTTCTGGGTTTGTATTTGTTTTGCCTTCTTCCTTTCTGAATTTTGTATTCTGACACCATACAAAAACGAGCTTAGGCAGAGTATTCATAATAAAATACAAAACGCAGTAAATTGGCATTTCATGCTTAGAAATCTACAGGCAACACGACCAAGATAAGGTAATGTGTTTGGAAAATGAAATGTAACACTTGTAAAGAGGGGACAGCTCTGAATCCCCTCCAAATCGAGTGTGAATGAGATTTTCAGGTGTATTCAATCGGTAGCGTTCAGGTCTCTGCTAGGCAATTGCCTCAATTTGTTCTGGGTTTGTGTTTGTTTTGCCTTGTTGCTTTCTGAATTTTGTATTCTGACACCATACAAAAACGAGTTTAGGCAGCGTATTCATAATGAAATAAAAAACAAAGGAAATTGGCGTTTCATGCTTAGAAATCTACAGGCAACATGACCAAGATAAGGTTATGTGTTTTCGAAAATGAAATATAACACTTTTGCCGAGTGGAATGCTCTGAATTCTCTCCAAATCATGTGTGAATCGGAATTTCAGGTGTATACAATCGGAAGCATTCAGGTCTCCTCCTAGGGAATTGCCTCAATTTGTTCTGGGTTTGTGTTTGTTTTCCTTCTTCCTTTTCTGAATTTTTTATTCTGACCCCACACAAAACGAGTTTAGGCAGTGTATTCATAATAAAATACAAAACACAGTAAACTTGCATTTATGCTTAGAAATGTACAGGCAACAGGACTAACATGATTTTTTGTATTTTGGATAATGAAATGTAACGCTTTTGCCAAGGGGACAGCTCTGAATTCCCTCCAAATCGACTGTGAATGGCATTTTCAGGTGTATTCGATCAGCAGCATTCAGGTCTCCTGATTGGAAATTGCCTCAATTAATTCTGGGTTAGTGTTTGTTTTGCCTTCTTCCTTTCTGAATGTTGTATTCTGACATCACACAAAAGGAGTGTAGGCAAAGTATTCATAATAAAATACAAAACACTGTAAATTGGCATTTAATGCTTAGAAATCTACAGGCAACACGACCAAGATAAGGTAATGTGTTTCAAAAATGAAATGTAACACTTGTAAAGAGGGGACAGCTCTGAATCCCCTCCAAATCGAGTGTGAATGAGATTTTCAGGTGTATTCAATCTGATGCATTCAGGTCTCCTGCTAGGCAATTGCATAATTTGTACTGGGTTTGTGTTTGTTTTGCCTTCTTCCTTTCTGAATTTTGTATTCTGACAGTATACAAAAACGAGCTTAGGCAGAGTATTCATAATAAAATACAAAACACAGTAAACTTGCATTACATGCTTAGAAATATACAGGCAACAGGACTAACATGATTTTTTGTATTTTGGAAAATGAAATGTAACACTTTTCCAGAGGGGACAGCTCTGAATTCCCTCCAAATCGTGTGTGAATGGGAATTTCAGGTGTATTCCATCGAG
Organism: Sylvilagus floridanus; assembly: GCA_949820135.1. Classification (NCBI taxonomy): domain Eukaryota; kingdom Metazoa; phylum Chordata; class Mammalia; order Lagomorpha; family Leporidae; genus Sylvilagus; species Sylvilagus floridanus. The sequence goes on along the minus strand of OX463233.1, from coordinate 117,369,004 downwards.
AGCATTCAGGTCTCTTTATTGGCAATTGCCTAAATGTGTTCTTGGTTTGTGTTTGTTTTACTTTCTTCCTTTCTGAATTTTGTATTCTGACACCATACAAAAACGAGCTTAGGCAGAGTATTCATAATAATATACAAACAAAGGAAATTGGCGTTTCATGCTTAGAAATCTACAGGCAACACAACCAAGATAAGGTTATGTGTTTTGGAAAATGAAATATAACTCTTTTGCCGAGGGGAAAGCTCTGAATTCCCTCCAAATCATGTGTGAATGGGAATTTCATGTGTATTCCATTGGCAACATTCAGGTCTCCTAGTAGGCAATTGGCTAAGTTTGTTCTGGGTTTGTGTTTGTTTTGCCTTCTTCCTTTCTGAATTTTGCATTCTGACAGTATACAAAAACGTGTTTAGGCAGAGTATTCATAATGAAATAAAAAACAAAGCAAATTGGCGTTTCATGCTTAGAAATCTACAGGCAACACGACCAACATAATTTATGTGTTTTGGAAAATGAAATATAACTCTTTTGCCGAGGGGACAGCTCTGAATTCCCTCCAAATCGTGTGTGAATCGGAATTTCAGGTGTATACAATCTAAAACATTCAGGTCTCCTGCTATGCTATTGCCTAAATTTGTTCTGGGTTTGTGTTTGTTTTGCCTTCTTCCTTTCTGAATTTTGCATTCTGACAGTATACAAAAACGAGTTTAGGCAGAGTATTCATAATAAAATACAAAACACAGTAAACTTGCATTTCATGCTTAGAAATGTACAGGCAACAGGACTAACATGATTTTTTGTATTTGCAAAATGAAATGTAACACTTTTGCCAAGGGACAGCTCTGAATCCGTCCAAATCAACTGTGAATGGGATTTTCAGGTGTATTCAATCGGCAGCATTCAGGTCTCCTGATTGGCAATTGCCTAAACGTGTTCTTGGTTTGTGTTTGTTTTGCTTTCTTTCTTTCTGTATTTTGTATTCTGACACCATACAAAAATGAGTTTAGGCAGAGTATTTATAATAATATACAAACAAAGGAAATTGGCGTTTCATGCTTAGAAATCTACAGGCAACACAACCAAGGTAAGGTATTGTGTTTGGAAAATGAAATATAACTCTTTTGCCGAGGGGACAGCTCTGAATTCCCTCCAAATCATGTGTGAATGGGAATTTCAGGTGTATTCCATCGGCAACATTCAGGTCTCCTGGTAGGCAATTGCCTCAATTTGTTCTGGATTTGTGTTTGTTTTGCCTTCTTCCTTTCTGAATTTTGCATTCTGACAGTATACAAAAACCAGTTTAGGCAGAGTATTCATAATGAAATTAAAAACAAAGCTAATTCCCGTTTCATGCTTAGAAATCTACAGGCAACACGACCAACATAACGTTATGTGTTTTGGAAAATGAAATATAACACTTTTGCTGAAGCGACAGCTCTGAATTCCTTACAAATCGACTGTGAATGGGATTTTCAGGTGTATTCAATTGTCAGCATTCAGGTCTCTTGATTGGCAATTGGGTCAATTTGTTCTGGGTTTGTGTTTGTTTTGCCTTCTTCCTTTCTGAATGTTGTATTCTGAAACCACACAAAACGAGTTTAGGGAAAGTATTCATAATAAAGTACAAAACACAATAAATTGGCATTTCATGCTTAGAAATCTACAGGCAACACGACCAAAGTAAGGTTATGTGTTTTGGTAAAATGAAATGGAACACTTTTGCCAAGGGGAATGCTCTGAATTACCTCCAAATCGAGTGTGAATGGGATTTTCAGGTGTATTCAATCGGTAGCATTCAGGTCTCCTGCTAGGCAATTGGCTAAATTTGTTCTGGGTTTGTGTTTGTTTGGCCTTCTTGCTTTCCAAATTTTGTATTCTGACACCATACAAAAACGAGTTTAGGCAGAGTATTCATAATGAAATAAAAAACAAAGGAAATTGGCGTTTCATGCTTAGAAATCTACAGGCAACACGACCAAGATAAGGTGATGTGTTTCGAAAATGAAATATAACACTTTTGCTGAGGGGACAGCTCTGAATTCCCTCCAAATCGTGTGTGAATGGGAATTTCAGGTGTATTCCATCGAGAGCATTCAGGTCTCCTGGTAGGCAATTGCCTCATTTTGTTCTGGGTTTGTTTTAGTTTTGCCATCTTCCTTTCTGAATTTTGCATTCTGACAGTATACAAAAACCAGTTTAGGCAGAGTATTCATAATAAAATAGAAAACACAGTAAACTTACAATACATGCTTAGTAATCTACAGGCAACACGACCAAGATGATTTTTTGTATTTTGAAAAATGAAATGTAACCCTTTTACAGATGGCACAGCTCTGATTTCCCTCTAAATCGCGTGTCAATGGGATTTTCAGGTATATAAAATCGTCAGCATTCAGGTCTCCTGCTAGGCAATTGCCTAAACGTGTTCTGGGTTTGTGTTTGTTTTGCCTTCCTCTTTCCAAATTTTGTATTCTGACCCCATACAAAAATGAGTTTAGGCAGAGTATTCATAATGAAATAAAAAACACAGTAAACTTGCAATTCATGCTTAGAAATCTACAGGCAACACGACCAAGATAAGCTTATGTGTTTTGAAAAATGAAATATAACACTTTTGCCGAGGGGACAGCTCTGAATCCCTCCAAATCATGTGTGAATGGGAATTTCAGGTGTATTCAATCGGCAGCATTCAGATCTCCTGGTAGGCAATTGCCTCAATTTGTTCTGGGTTTGTGTTTGTTTTGCCTTCTTCCTTTCTGAATTTTGCATTCTGACACCATACAAAAACGAGTTCAGGCAGAGTATTCATAATGAAATACAAAACACAGTAAACTTGCAATTCATGCTTAGAAATCGACAGGCAACACGACCAAGATGATTTTTCTATTTTGAAAAATGAAATGTAACCCTTGTCCAGAGGGGACAGCTCTGAATTCCCTCTAAATCGAGTGTCAATGGGATTTTCAGGTGTATTAAATCAGCAGCATTGAGGTCTCCTGCTAGGCAATTGCCTAAATTTGTTCTGGGTTTGTGTTTGTGTTACCTTCTCCCTTTCTGCATTTTGCATTCTGACACCGTACAAAAATGAGGTTAGGCAGAGTCCAAAAAGCAATAAATAACACAGGAAATGGTGTTTCATGCTTAGAAATCTACAGGCAACAAGACCAAGATAACGTTATATGTTTTGGAAAATGAAATGGAACACTTTTGCGAGAAGAATGCTCTGAATTCCCTCCAAATCATGTGTGAATGGGAATTGCAGGTGTATACAATCGGCAGCATTCAGGTCTCCTGCTAGGCAATTGGCTAAATTTGTTCTGGGTTTGTATTTGTTTTGCCTTCTTCCTTTCTGAATTTTGTATTTTGACACCATACAAAAACGAGCTTAGGCAGAGTATTCATAATAAAATACAAAACGCAGTAAATTGGCATTTCATGCTTAGAAATCTACAGGCAACACGACCAAGATAAGGTAATGTGTTTGGAAAATGAAATGTAACACTTGTAAAGAGGGGACAGCTCTGAATCCCCTCCAAATCGAGTGTGAATGAGATTTTCAGGTGTATTCAATCGGTAGCGTTCAGGTCTCCTGCTAGGCAATTGCCTCAATTTGTTCTGGGTTTGTGTTTGTTTTGCCTTCTTCCTTTCTGAATTTTGTATTCTGACACCATACAAAAACAAGTTTAGGCAGCGTATTCATAATGAAATAAAAAACAAAGGAAATTGGCGTTTCATGCTTAGAAATGTACAGGCAACAGGACTAACATGATTTTTTGTATTTTGGAAAATGAAATGTAACACTTTACCAGAGGGGACAGCTCTGAATTCCCTCCAAATCGTGTGTGAATGGGAATTTCAGGTGTATAAAATCGTCAGCATTCAGGTCTCTTTATTGGCAATTGCCTAAATGTGTTCTTGGTTTGTGTTTGTTTTACTTTCTTCCTTTCTGAATTTGTATTCTGACACCATACAAAAACGAGCTTAGGCAGAGTATTCATAATAATATACAAACAAAGGAAATTGGCGTTTCATGCTTAGAAATCTACAGGCAACAAGACCAAGATAACGTTATGTGATTTGGAAAATGAAATGGAACACTTTTGCCTTGAAGAATGCTCTGAATTCCCTCCAAATCATGTGTGAATGGGAATTGCAGGTGTATACAATCGGCAGCATTCAGGTCTCCTGCTAGGCAATTGGCTAAGTTTGTTCTGGGTTTGTATTTGTTTTGCCTTCTTCCTTTCTGAATTTTGTATTCTGACACCATACAAAAACGAGCTTAGGCAGAGTATTCATAATAAAATACAAAACGCAGTAAATTGGCATTTCATGCTTAGAAATCTACAGGCAACACGACCAAGATAAGGTAATGTGTTTGGAAAATGAAATGTAACACTTGTAAAGAGGGGACAGCTCTGAATCCCCTCCAAATCGAGTGTGAATGAGATTTTCAGGTGTATTCAATCGGTAGCGTTCAGGTCTCTGCTAGGCAATTGCCTCAATTTGTTCTGGGTTTGTGTTTGTTTTGCCTTGTTGCTTTCTGAATTTTGTATTCTGACACCATACAAAAACGAGTTTAGGCAGCGTATTCATAATGAAATAAAAAACAAAGGAAATTGGCGTTTCATGCTTAGAAATCTACAGGCAACATGACCAAGATAAGGTTATGTGTTTTCGAAAATGAAATATAACACTTTTGCCGAGTGGAATGCTCTGAATTCTCTCCAAATCATGTGTGAATCGGAATTTCAGGTGTATACAATCGGAAGCATTCAGGTCTCCTCCTAGGGAATTGCCTCAATTTGTTCTGGGTTTGTGTTTGTTTTCCTTCTTCCTTTTCTGAATTTTTTATTCTGACCCCACACAAAACGAGTTTAGGCAGTGTATTCATAATAAAATACAAAACACAGTAAACTTGCATTTATGCTTAGAAATGTACAGGCAACAGGACTAACATGATTTTTTGTATTTTGGATAATGAAATGTAACGCTTTTGCCAAGGGGACAGCTCTGAATTCCCTCCAAATCGACTGTGAATGGCATTTTCAGGTGTATTCGATCAGCAGCATTCAGGTCTCCTGATTGGAAATTGCCTCAATTAATTCTGGGTTAGTGTTTGTTTTGCCTTCTTCCTTTCTGAATGTTGTATTCTGACATCACACAAAAGGAGTGTAGGCAAAGTATTCATAATAAAATACAAAACACTGTAAATTGGCATTTAATGCTTAGAAATCTACAGGCAACACGACCAAGATAAGGTAATGTGTTTCAAAAATGAAATGTAACACTTGTAAAGAGGGGACAGCTCTGAATCCCCTCCAAATCGAGTGTGAATGAGATTTTCAGGTGTATTCAATCTGATGCATTCAGGTCTCCTGCTAGGCAATTGCATAATTTGTACTGGGTTTGTGTTTGTTTTGCCTTCTTCCTTTCTGAATTTTGTATTCTGACAGTATACAAAAACGAGCTTAGGCAGAGTATTCATAATAAAATACAAAACACAGTAAACTTGCATTACATGCTTAGAAATATACAGGCAACAGGACTAACATGATTTTTTGTATTTTGGAAAATGAAATGTAACACTTTTCCAGAGGGGACAGCTCTGAATTCCCTCCAAATCGTGTGTGAATGGGAATTTCAGGTGTATTCCATCGAGAGCATTCAGGTCTCTTTATTGGCAATTGCCTAAATGTGTTCTTGGTTTGTGTTTGTTTTACTTTCTTCCTTTCTGAATTTTGTATTCTGACACCATACAAAAACGAGCTTAGGCAGAGTATTCATAATAATATACAAACAAAGGAAATTGGCGTTTCATGCTTAGAAATCTACAGGCAACACAACCAAGATAAGGTTATGTGTTTTGGAAAATGAAATATAACTCTTTTGCCGAGGGGAAAGCTCTGAATTCCCTCCAAATCATGTGTGAATGGGAATTTCATGTGTATTCCATTGGCAACATTCAGGTCTCCTAGTAGGCAATTGGCTAAGTTTGTTCTGGGTTTGTGTTTGTTTTGCCTTCTTCCTTTCTGAATTTTGCATTCTGACAGTATACAAAAACGTGTTTAGGCAGAGTATTCATAATGAAATAAAAAACAAAGCAAATTGGCGTTTCATGCTTAGAAATCTACAGGCAACACGACCAACATAATTTATGTGTTTTGGAAAATGAAATATAACTCTTTTGCCGAGGGGACAGCTCTGAATTCCCTCCAAATCGTGTGTGAATCGGAATTTCAGGTGTATACAATCTAAAACATTCAGGTCTCCTGCTATGCTATTGCCTAAATTTGTTCTGGGTTTGTGTTTGTTTTGCCTTCTTCCTTTCTGAATTTTGCATTCTGACAGTATACAAAAACGAGTTTAGGCAGAGTATTCATAATAAAATACAAAACACAGTAAACTTGCATTTCATGCTTAGAAATGTACAGGCAACAGGACTAACATGATTTTTTGTATTTGCAAAATGAAATGTAACACTTTTGCCAAGGGACAGCTCTGAATCCGTCCAAATCAACTGTGAATGGGATTTTCAGGTGTATTCAATCGGCAGCATTCAGGTCTCCTGATTGGCAATTGCCTAAACGTGTTCTTGGTTTGTGTTTGTTTTGCTTTCTTTCTTTCTGTATTTTGTATTCTGACACCATACAAAAATGAGTTTAGGCAGAGTATTTATAATAATATACAAACAAAGGAAATTGGCGTTTCATGCTTAGAAATCTACAGGCAACACAACCAAGGTAAGGTATTGTGTTTGGAAAATGAAATATAACTCTTTTGCCGAGGGGACAGCTCTGAATTCCCTCCAAATCATGTGTGAATGGGAATTTCAGGTGTATTCCATCGGCAACATTCAGGTCTCCTGGTAGGCAATTGCCTCAATTTGTTCTGGATTTGTGTTTGTTTTGCCTTCTTCCTTTCTGAATTTTGCATTCTGACAGTATACAAAAACCAGTTTAGGCAGAGTATTCATAATGAAATTAAAAACAAAGCTAATTCCCGTTTCATGCTTAGAAATCTACAGGCAACACGACCAACATAACGTTATGTGTTTTGGAAAATGAAATATAACACTTTTGCTGAAGCGACAGCTCTGAATTCCTTACAAATCGACTGTGAATGGGATTTTCAGGTGTATTCAATTGTCAGCATTCAGGTCTCTTGATTGTCAATTGGGTCAATTTGTTCTGGGTTTGTGTTTGTTTTGCCTTCTTCCTTTCTGAATGTTGTATTCTGAAACCACACAAAACGAGTTTAGGGAAAGTATTCATAATAAAGTACAAAACACAATAAATTGGCATTTCATGCTTAGAAATCTACAGGCAACACGACCAAAGTAAGGTTATGTGTTTTGGTAAAATGAAATGGAACACTTTTGCCAAGGGGAATGCTCTGAATTACCTCCAAATCGAGTGTGAATGGGATTTTCAGGTGTATTCAATCGGTAGCATTCAGGTCTCCTGCTAGGCAATTGGCTAAATTTGTTCTGGGTTTGTGTTTGTTTGGCCTTCTTGCTTTCCAAATTTTGTATTCTGACACCATACAAAAACGAGTTTAGGCAGAGTATTCATAATGAAATAAAAAACAAAGGAAATTGGCGTTTCATGCTTAGAAATCTACAGGCAACACGACCAAGATAAGGTGATGTGTTTCGAAAATGAAATATAACACTTTTGCTGAGGGGACAGCTCTGAATTCCCTCCAAATCGTGTGTGAATGGGAATTTCAGGTGTATTCCATCGAGAGCATTCAGGTCTCCTGGTAGGCAATTGCCTCATTTTGTTCTGGGTTTGTTTTAGTTTTGCCATCTTCCTTTCTGAATTTTGCATTCTGACAGTATACAAAAACCAGTTTAGGCAGAGTATTCATAATAAAATAGAAAACACAGTAAACTTACAATACATGCTTAGTAATCTACAGGCAACACGACCAAGATGATTTTTTGTATTTTGAAAAATGAAATGTAACCCTTTTACAGATGGCACAGCTCTGATTTCCCTCTAAATCGCGTGTCAATGGGATTTTCAGGTATATAAAATCGTCAGCATTCAGGTCTCCTGCTAGGCAATTGCCTAAACGTGTTCTGGGTTTGTGTTTGTTTTGCCTTCCTCTTTCCAAATTTTGTATTCTGACCCCATACAAAAATGAGTTTAGGCAGAGTATTCATAATGAAATAAAAAACACAGTAAACTTGCAATTCATGCTTAGAAATCTACAGGCAACACGACCAAGATAAGCTTATGTGTTTTGAAAAATGAAATATAACACTTTTGCCGAGGGGACAGCTCTGAATCCCTCCAAATCATGTGTGAATGGGAATTTCAGGTGTATTCAATCGGCAGCATTCAGATCTCCTGGTAGGCAATTGCCTCAATTTGTTCTGGGTTTGTTTGTTTTGCCTTCTTCCTTTCTGAATTTTGCATTCTGACACCATACAAAAACGAGTTCAGGCAGAGTATTCATAATGAAATACAAAACACAGTAAACTTGCAATTCATGCTTAGAAATCGACAGGCAACACGACCAAGATGATTTTTCTATTTTGAAAAATGAAATGTAACCCTTGTCCAGAGGGGACAGCTCTGAATTCCCTCTAAATCGAGTGTCAATGGGATTTTCAGGTGTATTAAATCAGCAGCATTGAGGTCTCCTGCTAGGCAATTGCCTAAATTTGTTCTGGGTCTGTGTTTGTGTTACCTTCTCCCTTTCTGCATTTTGCATTCTGACACCGTACAAAAATGAGGTTAGGCAGAGTCCAAAAAGCAATAAATAACACAGGAAATGGTGTTTCATGCTTAGAAATCTACAGGCAACAAGACCAAGATAACGTTATGTGTTTTGGAAAATGAAATGGAACACTTTTGCGAGAAGAATGCTCTGAATTCCCTCCAAATCATGTGTGAATGGGAATTGCAGGTGTATACAATCGGCAGCATTCAGGTCTCCTGCTAGGCAATTGGCTAAATTTGTTCTGGGTTTGTATTTGTTTTGCCTTCTTCCTTTCTGAATTTTGTATTTTGACACCATACAAAAACGAGCTTAGGCAGAGTATTCATAATAAAATACAAAACGCAGTAAATTGGCATTTCATGCTTAGAAATCTACAGGCAACACGACCAAGATAAGGTGATGTGTTTCGAAAATGAAATATAACACTTTTGCTGAGGGGACAGCTCTGAATTCCCTCCAAATCGTGTGTGAATGGGAATTTCAGGTGTATTCCATCGAGAGCATTCAGGTCTCCTGGTAGGCAATTGCCTCATTTTGTTCTGGGTTTGTTTTAGTTTTGCCATCTTCCTTTCTGAATTTTGCATTCTGACAGTATACAAAAACCAGTTTAGGCAGAGTATTCATAATAAAATAGAAAACACAGTAAACTTACAATACATGCTTAGTAATCTACAGGCAACACGACCAAGATGATTTTTTGTATTTTGAAAAATGAAATGTAACCCTTTTACAGATGGCACAGCTCTGATTTCCCTCTAAATCGCGTGTCAATGGGATTTTCAGGTATATAAAATCGTCAGCATTCAGGTCTCCTGCTAGGCAATTGCCTAAACGTGTTCTGGGTTTGTGTTTGTTTTGCCTTCCTCTTTCCAAATTTTGTATTCTGACCCCATACAAAAATGAGTTTAGGCAGAGTATTCATAATGAAATAAAAAACACAGTAAACTTGCAATTCATGCTTAGAAATCTACAGGCAACACGACCAAGATAAGCTTATGTGTTTTGAAAAATGAAATATAACACTTTTGCCGAGGGGACAGCTCTGAATCCCTCCAAATCATGTGTGAATGGGAATTTCAGGTGTATTCAATCGGCAGCATTCAGATCTCCTGGTAGGCAATTGCCTCAATTTGTTCTGGGTTTGTGTTTGTTTTGCCTTCTTCCTTTCTGAATTTTGCATTCTGACACCATACAAAAACGAGTTCAGGCAGAGTATTCATAATGAAATACAAAACACAGTAAACTTGCAATTCATGCTTAGAAATCGACAGGCAACACGACCAAGATGATTTTTCTATTTTGAAAAATGAAATGTAACCCTTGTCCAGAGGGGACAGCTCTGAATTCCCTCTAAATCTAGTGTCAATGGGATTTTCAGGTGTATTAAATCAGCAGCATTGAGGTCTCCTGCTAGGCAATTGCCTAAATTTGTTCTGGGTCTGTGTTTGTGTTACCTTCTCCCTTTCTGCATTTTGCATTCTGACACCGTACAAAAATGAGGTTAGGCAGAGTCCAAAAAGCAATAAATAACACAGGAAATGGTGTTTCATGCTTAGAAATCTACAGGCAACAAGACCAAGATAACGTTATGTGTTTTGGAAAATGAAATGGAACACTTTTGCGAGAAGAATGCTCTGAATTCCCTCCAAATCATGTGTGAATGGGAATTGCAGGTGTATACAATCGGCAGCATTCAGGTCTCCTGCTAGGCAATTGGCTAAATTTGTTCTGGGTTTGTATTTGTTTTGCCTTCTTCCTTTCTGAATTTTGTATTTTGACACCATACAAAAACGAGCTTAGGCAGAGTATTCATAATAAAATACAAAACGCAGTAAATTGGCATTTCATGCTTAGAAATCTACAGGCAACACGACCAAGATAAGGTAATGTGTTTGGAAAATGAAATGTAACACTTGTAAAGAGGGGACAGCTCTGAATCCCCTCCAAATCGAGTGTGAATGAGATTTTCAGGTGTATTCAATCGGTAGCGTTCAGGTCTCCTGCTAGGCAATTGCCTCAATTTGTTCTGGGTTTGTGTTTGTTTTGCCTTGTTGCTTTCTGAATTTTGTATTCTGACACCATACAAAAACGAGTTTAGGCAGCGTATTCATAATGAAATAAAAAACAAAGGAAATTGGCGTTTCATGCTTAGAAATGTACAGGCAACAGGACTAACATGATTTTTTGTATTTTGGAAAATGAAATGTAACACTTTACCAGAGGGGACAGCTCTGAATTCCCTCCAAATCGTGTGTGAATGGGAATTTCAGGTGTATAAAATCGTCAGCATTCAGGTCTCTTTATTGGCAATTGCCTAAATGTGTTCTTGGTTTGTGTTTGTTTTACTTTCTTCCTTTCTGAATTTGTATTCAGACACCATACAAAAACGAGCTTAGGCAGAGTATTCATAATAATATACAAACAAAGGAAATTGGCGTTTCATGCTTAGAAATCTACAGGCAACAAGACCAAGATAACGTTATGTGATTTGGAAAATGAAATGGAACACTTTTGCCTTGAAGAATGCTCTGAATTCCCTCCAAATCATGTGTGAATGGGAATTGCAGGTGTATACAATCGGCAGCATTCAGGTCTCCTGCTAGGCAATTGGCTAAGTTTGTTCTGGGTTTGTATTTGTTTTGCCTTCTTCCTTTCTGAATTTTGTATTCTGACACCATACAAAAACGAGCTTAGGCAGAGTATTCATAATAAAATACAAAACGCAGTAAATTGGCATTTCATGCTTAGAAATCTACAGGCAACACGACCAAGATAAGGTAATGTGTTTGGAAAATGAAATGTAACACTTGTAAAGAGGGGACAGCTCTGAATCCCCTCCAAATCGAGTGTGAATGAGATTTTCAGGTGTATTCAATCGGTAGCGTTCAGGTCTCTGCTAGGCAATTGCCTCAATTTGTTCTGGGTTTGTGTTTGTTTTGCCTTGTTGCTTTCTGAATTTTGTATTCTGACACCATACAAAAACAAGTTTAGGCAGCGTATTCATAATGAAATAAAAAACAAAGGAAATTGGCGTTTCATGCTTAGAAATCTACAGGCAACATGACCAAGATAAGGTTATGTGTTTTCGAAAATGAAATATAACACTTTTGCCGAGTGGAATGCTCTGAATTCTCTCCAAATCATGTGTGAATCGGAATTTCAGGTGTATACAATCGGAAGCATTCAGGTCTCCTCCTAGGGAATTGCCTCAATTTGTTCTGGGTTTGTGTTTGTTTTCCTTCTTCCTTTTCTGAATTTTTTATTCTGACCCCACACAAAACGAGTTTAGGCAGTGTATTCATAATAAAATACAAAACACAGTAAACTTGCATTTATGCTTAGAAATGTACAGGCAACAGGACTAACATGATTTTTTGTATTTTGGATAATGAAATGTAACGCTTTTGCCAAGGGGACAGCTCTGAATTCCCTCCAAATCGACTGTGAATGGCATTTTCAGGTGTATTCGATCAGCAGCATTCAGGTCTCCTGATTGGAAATTGCCTCAATTAATTCTGGGTTAGTGTTTGTTTTGCCTTCTTCCTTTCTGAATGTTGTATTCTGACATCACACAAAAGGAGTGTAGGCAAAGTATTCATAATAAAATACAAAACACTGTAAATTGGCATTTAATGCTTAGAAATCTACAGGCAACACGACCAAGATAAGGTAATGTGTTTCAAAAATGAAATGTAACACTTGTAAAGAGGGGACAGCTCTGAATCCCCTCCAAATCGAGTGTGAATGAGATTTTCAGGTGTATTCAATCTGATGCATTCAGGTCTCCTGCTAGGCAATTGCATAATTTGTACTGGGTTTGTGTTTGTTTTGCCTTCTTCCTTTCTGAATTTTGTATTCTGACAGTATACAAAAACGAGCTTAGGCAGAGTATTCATAATAAAATACAAAACACAGTAAACTTGCATTACATGCTTAGAAATATACAGGCAACAGGACTAACATGATTTTTTGTATTTTGGAAAATGAAATGTAACACTTTTCCAGAGGGGACAGCTCTGAATTCCCTCCAAATCGTGTGTGAATGGGAATTTCAGGTGTATTCCATCGAGAGCATTCAGGTCTCTTTATTGGCAATTGCCTAAATGTGTTCTTGGTTTGTGTTTGTTTTACTTTCTTCCTTTCTGAATTTTGTATTCTGACACCATACAAAAACGAGCTTAGGCAGAGTATTCATAATAATATACAAACAAAGGAAATTGGCGTTTCATGCTTAGAAATCTACAGGCAACACAACCAAGATAAGGTTATGTGTTTTGGAAAATGAAATATAACTCTTTTGCCGAGGGGAAAGCTCTGAATTCCCTCCAAATCATGTGTGAATGGGAATTTCATGTGTATTCCATTGGCAACATTCAGGTCTCCTAGTAGGCAATTGGCTAAGTTTGTTCTGGGTTTGTGTTTGTTTTGCCTTCTTCCTTTCTGAATTTTGCATTCTGACAGTATACAAAAACGTGTTTAGGCAGAGTATTCATAATGAAATAAAAAACAAAGCAAATTGGCGTTTCATGCTTAGAAATCTACAGGCAACACGACCAACATAATTTATGTGTTTTGGAAAATGAAATATAACTCTTTTGCCGAGGGGACAGCTCTGAATTCCCTCCAAATCGTGTGTGAATCGGAATTTCAGGTGTATACAATCTAAAACATTCAGGTCTCCTGCTATGCTATTGCCTAAATTTGTTCTGGGTTTGTGTTTGTTTTGCCTTCTTCCTTTCTGAATTTTGCATTCTGACAGTATACAAAAACGAGTTTAGGCAGAGTATTCATAATAAAATACAAAACACAGTAAACTTGCATTTCATGCTTAGAAATGTACAGGCAACAGGACTAACATGATTTTTTGTATTTGCAAAATGAAATGTAACACTTTTGCCAAGGGACAGCTCTGAATCCGTCCAAATCAACTGTGAATGGGATTTTCAGGTGTATTCAATCGGCAGCATTCAGGTCTCCTGATTGGCAATTGCCTAAACGTGTTCTTGGTTTGTGTTTGTTTTGCTTTCTTTCTTTCTGTATTTTGTATTCTGACACCATACAAAAACGAGCTTAGGCAGAGTATTCATAATAATATACAAACAAAGGAAATTGGCGTTTCATGCTTAGAAATCTACAGGCAACACAACCAAGGTAAGGTATTGTGTTTGGAAAATGAAATATAACTCTTTTGCCGAGGGGACAGCTCTGAATTCCCTCCAAATCATGTGTGAATGGGAATTTCAGGTGTATTCCATCGGCAACATTCAGGTCTCCTGGTAGGCAATTGCCTCAATTTGTTCTGGATTTGTGTTTGTTTTGCCTTCTTCCTTTCTGAATTTTGCATTCTGACACCATACAAAAACGAGTTTAGGCAGAGTATTCATAATGAAATTAAAAACAAAGCTAATTCCCGTTTCATGCTTAGAAATCTACAGGCAACACGACCAACATAACGTTATGTGTTTTGGAAAATGAAATATAACACTTTTGCTGAAGCGACAGCTCTGAATTCCTTACAAATCGACTGTGAATGGGATTTTCAGGTGTATTCAATTGTCAGCATTCAGGTCTCTTGATTGTCAATTGGGTCAATTTGTTCTGGGTTTGTGTTTGTTTTGCCTTCTTCCTTTCTGAATGTTGTATTCTGAAACCACACAAAACGAGTTTAGGGAAAGTATTCATAATAAAGTACAAAACACAATAAATTGGCATTTCATGCTTAGAAATCTACAGGCAACACGACCAAAGTAAGGTTATGTGTTTTGGTAAAATGAAATGGAACACTTTTGCCAAGGGGAATGCTCTGAATTACCTCCAAATCGAGTGTGAATGGGATTTTCAGGTGTATTCAATCGGTAGCATTCAGGTCTCCTGCTAGGCAATTGGCTAAATTTGTTCTGGGTTTGTGTTTGTTTGGCCTTCTTGCTTTCCAAATTTTGTATTCTGACACCATACAAAAACGAGTTTAGGCAGAGTATTCATAATGAAATAAAAAACAAAGGAAATTGGCGTTTCATGCTTAGAAATCTACAGGCAACACGACCAAGATAAGGTGATGTGTTTCGAAAATGAAATATAACACTTTTGCTGAGGGGACAGCTCTGAATTCCCTCCAAATCGTGTGTGAATGGGAATTTCAGGTGTATTCCATCGAGAGCATTCAGGTCTCCTGGTAGGCAATTGCCTCATTTTGTTCTGGGTTTGTTTTAGTTTTGCCATCTTCCTTTCTGAATTTTGCATTCTGACAGTATACAAAAACCAGTTTAGGCAGAGTATTCATAATAAAATAGAAAACACAGTAAACTTACAATACATGCTTAGTAATCTACAGGCAACACGACCAAGATGATTTTTTGTATTTTGAAAAATGAAATGTAACCCTTTTACAGATGGCACAGCTCTGATTTCCCTCTAAATCGCGTGTCAATGGGATTTTCAGGTATATAAAATCGTCAGCATTCAGGTCTCCTGCTAGGCAATTGCCTAAACGTGTTCTGGGTTTGTGTTTGTTTTGCCTTCCTCTTTCCAAATTTTGTATTCTGACCCCATACAAAAATGAGTTTAGGCAGAGTATTCATAATGAAATAAAAAACACAGTAAACTTGCAATTCATGCTTAGAAATCTACAGGCAACACGACCAAGATAAGCTTATGTGTTTTGAAAAATGAAATATAACACTTTTGCCGAGGGGACAGCTCTGAATCCCTCCAAATCATGTGTGAATGGGAATTTCAGGTGTATTCAATCGGCAGCATTCAGATCTCCTGGTAGGCAATTGCCTCAATTTGTTCTGGGTTTGTTTGTTTTGCCTTCTTCCTTTCTGAATTTTGCATTCTGACACCATACAAAAACGAGTTCAGGCAGAGTATTCATAATGAAATACAAAACACAGTAAACTTGCAATTCATGCTTAGAAATCGACAGGCAACACGACCAAGATGATTTTTCTATTTTGAAAAATGAAATGTAACCCTTGTCCAGAGGGGACAGCTCTGAATTCCCTCTAAATCGAGTGTCAATGGGATTTTCAGGTGTATTAAATCAGCAGCATTGAGGTCTCCTGCTAGGCAATTGCCTAAATTTGTTCTGGGTTTGTGTTTGTGTTACCTTCTCCCTTTCTGCATTTTGCATTCTGACACCGTACAAAAATGAGGTTAGGCAGAGTCCAAAAAGCAATAAATAACACAGGAAATGGTGTTTCATGCTTAGAAATCTACAGGCAACAAGACCAAGATAACGTTATGTGTTTTGGAAAATGAAATGGAACACTTTTGCGAGAAGAATGCTCTGAATTCCCTCCAAATCATGTGTGAATGGGAATTGCAGGTGTATACAATCGGCAGCATTCAGGTCTCCTGCTAGGCAATTGGCTAAATTTGTTCTGGGTTTGTATTTGTTTTGCCTTCTTCCTTTCTGAATTTTGTATTTTGACACCATACAAAAACGAGCTTAGGCAGAGTATTCATAATAAAATACAAAACGCAGTAAATTGGCATTTCATGCTTAGAAATCTACAGGCAACACGACCAAGATAAGGTAATGTGTTTGGAAAATGAAATGTAACACTTGTAAAGAGGGGACAGCTCTGAATCCCCTCCAAATCGAGTGTGAATGAGATTTTCAGGTGTATTCAATCGGTAGCGTTCAGGTCTCCTGCTAGGCAATTGCCTCAATTTGTTCTGGGTTTGTGTTTGTTTTGCCTTCTTCCTTTCTGAATTTTGTATTCTGACACCATACAAAAACAAGTTTAGGCAGCGTATTCATAATGAAATAAAAAACAAAGGAAATTGGCGTTTCATGCTTAGAAATGTACAGGCAACAGGACTAACATGATTTTTTGTATTTTGGAAAATGAAATGTAACACTTTACCAGAGGGGACAGCTCTGAATTCCCTCCAAATCGTGTGTGAATGGGAATTTCAGGTGTATAAAATCGTCAGCATTCAGGTCTCTTTATTGGCAATTGCCTAAATGTGTTCTTGGTTTGTGTTTGTTTTACTTTCTTCCTTTCTGAATTTGTATTCTGACACCATACAAAAACGAGCTTAGGCAGAGTATTCATAATAATATACAAACAAAGGAAATTGGCGTTTCATGCTTAGAAATCTACAGGCAACAAGACCAAGATAACGTTATGTGATTTGGAAAATGAAATGGAACACTTTTGCCTTGAAGAATGCTCTGAATTCCCTCCAAATCATGTGTGAATGGGAATTGCAGGTGTATACAATCGGCAGCATTCAGGTCTCCTGCTAGGCAATTGGCTAAGTTTGTTCTGGGTTTGTATTTGTTTTGCCTTCTTCCTTTCTGAATTTTGTATTCTGACACCATACAAAAACGAGCTTAGGTAGAGTATTCATAATAAAATACAAAACGCAGTAAATTGGCATTTCATGCTTAGAAATCTACAGGCAACACGACCAAGATAAGGTAATGTGTTTGGAAAATGAAATGTAACACTTGTAAAGAGGGGACAGCTCTGAATCCCCTCCAAATCGAGTGTGAATGAGATTTTCAGGTGTATTCAATCGGTAGCGTTCAGGTCTCTGCTAGGCAATTGCCTCAATTTGTTCTGGGTTTGTGTTTGTTTTGCCTTGTTGCTTTCTGAATTTTGTATTCTGACACCATACAAAAACAAGTTTAGGCAGCGTATTCATAATGAAATAAAAAACAAAGGAAATTGGCGTTTCATGCTTAGAAATCTACAGGCAACATGACCAAGATAAGGTTATGTGTTTTCGAAAATGAAATATAACACTTTTGCCGAGTGGAATGCTCTGAATTCTCTCCAAATCATGTGTGAATCGGAATTTCAGGTGTATACAATCGGAAGCATTCAGGTCTCCTCCTAGGGAATTGCCTCAATTTGTTCTGGGTTTGTGTTTGTTTTCCTTCTTCCTTTTCTGAATTTTTTATTCTGACCCCACACAAAACGAGTTTAGGCAGTGTATTCATAATAAAATACAAAACACAGTAAACTTGCATTTATGCTTAGAAATGTACAGGCAACAGGACTAACATGATTTTTTGTATTTTGGATAATGAAATGTAACGCTTTTGCCAAGGGGACAGCTCTGAATTCCCTCCAAATCGACTGTGAATGGCATTTTCAGGTGTATTCGATCAGCAGCATTCAGGTCTCCTGATTGGAAATTGCCTCAATTAATTCTGGGTTAGTGTTTGTTTTGCCTTCTTCCTTTCTGAATGTTGTATTCTGACATCACACAAAAGGAGTGTAGGCAAAGTATTCATAATAAAATACAAAACACTGTAAATTGGCATTTAATGCTTAGAAATCTACAGGCAACACGACCAAGATAAGGTAATGTGTTTCAAAAATGAAATGTAACACTTGTAAAGAGGGGACAGCTCTGAATCCCCTCCAAATCGAGTGTGAATGAGATTTTCAGGTGTATTCAATCTGATGCATTCAGGTCTCCTGCTAGGCAATTGCATAATTTGTACTGGGTTTGTGTTTGTTTTGCCTTCTTCCTTTCTGAATTTTGTATTCTGACAGTATACAAAAACGAGCTTAGGCAGAGTATTCATAATAAAATACAAAACACAGTAAACTTGCATTACATGCTTAGAAATATACAGGCAACAGGACTAACATGATTTTTTGTATTTTGGAAAATGAAATGTAACACTTTTCCAGAGGGGACAGCTCTGAATTCCCTCCAAATCGTGTGTGAATGGGAATTTCAGGTGTATTCCATCGAGAGCATTCAGGTCTCTTTATTGGCAATTGCCTAAATGTGTTCTTGGTTTGTGTTTGTTTTACTTTCTTCCTTTCTGAATTTTGTATTCTGACACCATACAAAAACGAGCTTAGGCAGAGTATTCATAATAATATACAAACAAAGGAAATTGGCGTTTCATGCTTAGAAATCTACAGGCAACACAACCAAGATAAGGTTATGTGTTTTGGAAAATGAAATATAACTCTTTTGCCGAGGGGACAGCTCTGAATTCCCTCCAAATCGTGTGTGAATCGGAATTTCAGGTGTATACAATCTAAAACATTCAGGTCTCCTGCTATGCTATTGCCTAAATTTGTTCTGGGTTTGTGTTTGTTTTGCCTTCTTCCTTTCTGAATTTTGCATTCTGACAGTATACAAAAACGAGTTTAGGCAGAGTATTCATAATAAAATACAAAACACAGTAAACTTGCATTTCATGCTTAGAAATGTACAGGCAACAGGACTAACATGATTTTTTGTATTTGCAAAATGAAATGTAACACTTTTGCCAAGGGACAGCTCTGAATCCGTCCAAATCAACTGTGAATGGGATTTTCAGGTGTATTCAATCGGCAGCATTCAGGTCTCCTGATTGGCAATTGCCTAAACGTGTTCTTGGTTTGTGTTTGTTTTGCTTTCTTTCTTTCTGTATTTTGTATTCTGACACCATACAAAAATGAGTTTAGGCAGAGTATTCATAATAATATACAAACAAAGGAAATTGGCGTTTCATGCTTAGAAATCTACAGGCAACACAACCAAGGTAAGGTATTGTGTTTGGAAAATGAAATATAACTCTTTTGCCGAGGGGACAGCTCTGAATTCCCTCCAAATCATGTGTGAATGGGAATTTCAGGTGTATTCCATCGGCAACATTCAGGTCTCCTGGTAGGCAATTGCCTCAATTTGTTCTGGATTTGTGTTTGTTTTGCCTTCTTCCTTTCTGAATTTTGCATTCTGACACCATACAAAAACGAGTTTAGGCAGAGTATTCATAATGAAATTAAAAACAAAGCTAATTCCCGTTTCATGCTTAGAAATCTACAGGCAACACGACCAACATAACGTTATGTGTTTTGGAAAATGAAATATAACACTTTTGCTGAAGGGACAGCTCTGAATTCCTTACAAATCGACTGTGAATGGGATTTTCAGGTGTATTCAATTGTCAGCATTCAGGTCTCTTGATTGGCAATTGGGTCAATTTGTTCTGGGTTTGTGTTTGTTTTGCCTTCTTCCTTTCTGAATGTTGTATTCTGAAACCACACAAAACGAGTTTAGGGAAAGTATTCATAATAAAGTACAAAACACAATAAATTGGCATTTCATGCTTAGAAATCTACAGGCAACACGACCAAAGTAAGGTTATGTGTTTTGGTAAAATGAAATGGAACACTTTTGCCAAGGGGAATGCTCTGAATTACCTCCAAATCGAGTGTGAATGGGATTTTCAGGTGTATTCAATCGGTAGCATTCAGGTCTCCTGCTAGGCAATTGGCTAAATTTGTTCTGGGTTTGTGTTTGTTTGGCCTTCTTGCTTTCCAAATTTTGTATTCTGACACCATACAAAAACGAGTTTAGGCAGAGTATTCATAATGAAATAAAAAACAAAGGAAATTGGCGTTTCATGCTTAGAAATCTACAGGCAACACGACCAAGATAAGGTGATGTGTTTCGAAAATGAAATATAACACTTTTGCTGAGGGGACAGCTCTGAATTCCCTCCAAATCGTGTGTGAATGGGAATTTCAGGTGTATTCCATCGAGAGCATTCAGGTCTCCTGGTAGGCAATTGCCTCATTTTGTTCTGGGTTTGTTTTAGTTTTGCCATCTTCCTTTCTGAATTTTGCATTCTGACAGTATACAAAAACCAGTTTAGGCAGAGTATTCATAATAAAATAGAAAACACAGTAAACTTACAATACATGCTTAGTAATCTACAGGCAACACGACCAAGATGATTTTTTGTATTTTGAAAAATGAAATGTAACCCTTTTACAGATGGCACAGCTCTGATTTCCCTCTAAATCGCGTGTCAATGGGATTTTCAGGTATATAAAATCGTCAGCATTCAGGTCTCCTGCTAGGCAATTGCCTAAACGTGTTCTGGGTTTGTGTTTGTTTTGCCTTCCTCTTTCCAAATTTTGTATTCTGACCCCATACAAAAATGAGTTTAGGCAGAGTATTCATAATGAAATAAAAAACACAGTAAACTTGCAATTCATGCTTAGAAATCTACAGGCAACACGACCAAGATAAGCTTATGTGTTTTGAAAAATGAAATATAACACTTTTGCCGAGGGGACAGCTCTGAATCCCTCCAAATCATGTGTGAATGGGAATTTCAGGTGTATTCAATCGGCAGCATTCAGATCTCCTGGTAGGCAATTGCCTCAATTTGTTCTGGGTTTGTGTTTGTTTTGCCTTCTTCCTTTCTGAATTTTGCATTCTGACACCATACAAAAACGAGTTCAGGCAGAGTATTCATAATGAAATACAAAACACAGTAAACTTGCAATTCATGCTTAGAAATCGACAGGCAACACGACCAAGATGATTTTTCTATTTTGAAAAATGAAATGTAACCCTTGTCCAGAGGGGACAGCTCTGAATTCCCTCTAAATCGAGTGTCAATGGGATTTTCAGGTGTATTAAATCAGCAGCATTGAGGTCTCCTGCTAGGCAATTGCCTAAATTTGTTCTGGGTCTGTGTTTGTGTTACCTTCTCCCTTTCTGCATTTTGCATTCTGACACCGTACAAAAATGAGGTTAGGCAGAGTCCAAAAAGCAATAAATAACACAGGAAATGGTGTTTCATGCTTAGAAATCTACAGGCAACAAGACCAAGATAACGTTATGTGTTTTGGAAAATGAAATGGAACACTTTTGCGAGAAGAATGCTCTGAATTCCCTCCAAATCATGTGTGAATGGGAATTGCAGGTGTATACAATCGGCAGCATTCAGGTCTCCTGCTAGGCAATTGGCTAAATTTGTTCTGGGTTTGTATTTGTTTTGCCTTCTTCCTTTCTGAATTTTGTATTTTGACACCATACAAAAACGAGCTTAGGCAGAGTATTCATAATAAAATACAAAACGCAGTAAATTGGCATTTCATGCTTAGAAATCTACAGGCAACACGACCAAGATAAGGTAATGTGTTTGGAAAATGAAATGTAACACTTGTAAAGAGGGGACAGCTCTGAATCCCCTCCAAATCGAGTGTGAATGAGATTTTCAGGTGTATTCAATCGGTAGCGTTCAGGTCTCCTGCTAGGCAATTGCCTCAATTTGTTCTGGGTTTGTGTTTGTTTTGCCTTGTTGCTTTCTGAATTTTGTATTCTGACACCATACAAAAACGAGTTTAGGCAGCGTATTCATAATGAAATAAAAAACAAAGGAAATTGGCGTTTCATGCTTAGAAATGTACAGGCAACAGGACTAACATGATTTTTTGTATTTTGGAAAATGAAATGTAACACTTTACCAGAGGGGACAGCTCTGAATTCCCTCCAAATCGTGTGTGAATGGGAATTTCAGGTGTATAAAATCGTCAGCATTCAGGTCTCTTTATTGGCAATTGCCTAAATGTGTTCTTGGTTTGTGTTTGTTTTACTTTCTTCCTTTCTGAATTTGTATTCTGACACCATACAAAAACGAGCTTAGGCAGAGTATTCATAATAATATACAAACAAAGGAAATTGGCGTTTCATGCTTAGAAATCTACAGGCAACAAGACCAAGATAACGTTATGTGATTTGGAAAATGAAATGGAACACTTTTGCCTTGAAGAATGCTCTGAATTCCCTCCAAATCATGTGTGAATGGGAATTGCAGGTGTATACAATCGGCAGCATTCAGGTCTCCTGCTAGGCAATTGGCTAAGTTTGTTCTGGGTTTGTATTTGTTTTGCCTTCTTCCTTTCTGAATTTTGTATTCTGACACCATACAAAAACGAGCTTAGGCAGAGTATTCATAATAAAATACAAAACGCAGTAAATTGGCATTTCATGCTTAGAAATCTACAGGCAACACGACCAAGATAAGGTAATGTGTTTGGAAAATGAAATGTAACACTTGTAAAGAGGGGACAGCTCTGAATCCCCTCCAAATCGAGTGTGAATGAGATTTTCAGGTGTATTCAATCGGTAGCGTTCAGGTCTCCTGCTAGGCAATTGCCTCAATTTGTTCTGGGTTTGTGTTTGTTTTGCCTTCTTCCTTTCTGAATTTTGTATTCTGACACCATACAAAAACAAGTTTAGGCAGCGTATTCATAATGAAATAAAAAACAAAGGAAATTGGCGTTTCATGCTTAGAAATGTACAGGCAACAGGACTAACATGATTTTTTGTATTTTGGAAAATGAAATGTAACACTTTACCAGAGGGGACAGCTCTGAATTCCCTCCAAATCGTGTGTGAATGGGAATTTCAGGTGTATAAAATCGTCAGCATTCAGGTCTCTTTATTGGCAATTGCCTAAATGTGTTCTTGGTTTGTGTTTGTTTTACTTTCTTACTTTCTGAATTTGTATTCTGACACCATACAATAACGAGTTCAGGCAGAGTATTCATAATGAAATACAAAACACAGTAAACTTGCAATTCATGCTTAGAAATCGACAGGCAACACGACCAAGATGATTTTTCTATTTTGAAAAATGAAATGTAACCCTTGTCCAGAGGGGACAGCTCTGAATTCCCTCTAAATCGAGTGTCAATGGGATTTTCAGGTGTATTAAATCAGCAGCATTGAGGTCTCCTGCTAGGCAATTGCCTAAATTTGTTCTGGGTCTGTGTTTGTGTTACCTTCTCCCTTTCTGCATTTTGCATTCTGACACCGTACAAAAATGAGGTTAGGCAGAGTCCAAAAAGCAATAAATAACACAGGAAATGGTGTTTCATGCTTAGAAATCTACAGGCAACAAGACCAAGATAACGTTATGTGTTTTGGAAAATGAAATGGAACACTTTTGCGAGAAGAATGCTCTGAATTCCCTCCAAATCATGTGTGAATGGGAATTGCAGGTGTATACAATCGGCAGCATTCAGGTCTCCTGCTAGGCAATTGGCTAAATTTGTTCTGGGTTTGTATTTGTTTTGCCTTCTTCCTTTCTGAATTTTGTATTTTGACACCATACAAAAACGAGCTTAGGCAGAGTATTCATAATAAAATACAAAACGCAGTAAATTGGCATTTCATGCTTAGAAATCTACAGGCAACACGACCAAGATAAGGTAATGTGTTTGGAAAATGAAATGTAACACTTGTAAAGAGGGGACAGCTCTGAATCCCCTCCAAATCGAGTGTGAATGAGATTTTCAGGTGTATTCAATCGGTAGCGTTCAGGTCTCCTGCTAGGCAATTGCCTCAATTTGTTCTGGGTTTGTGTTTGTTTTGCCTTGTTGCTTTCTGAATTTTGTATTCTGACACCATACAAAAACGAGTTTAGGCAGCGTATTCATAATGAAATAAAAAACAAAGGAAATTGGCGTTTCATGCTTAGAAATGTACAGGCAACAGGACTAACATGATTTTTTGTATTTTGGAAAATGAAATGTAACACTTTACCAGAGGGGACAGCTCTGAATTCCCTCCAAATCGTGTGTGAATGGGAATTTCAGGTGTATAAAATCGTCAGCATTCAGGTCTCTTTATTGGCAATTGCCTAAATGTGTTCTTGGTTTGTGTTTGTTTTACTTTCTTCCTTTCTGAATTTGTATTCTGACACCATACAAAAACGAGCTTAGGCAGAGTATTCATAATAATATACAAACAAAGGAAATTGGCGTTTCATGCTTAGAAATCTACAGGCAACAAGACCAAGATAACGTTATGTGATTTGGAAAATGAAATGGAACACTTTTGCCTTGAAGAATGCTCTGAATTCCCTCCAAATCATGTGTGAATGGGAATTGCAGGTGTATACAATCGGCAGCATTCAGGTCTCCTGCTAGGCAATTGGCTAAGTTTGTTCTGGGTTTGTATTTGTTTTGCCTTCTTCCTTTCTGAATTTTGTATTCTGACACCATACAAAAACGAGCTTAGGCAGAGTATTCATAATAAAATACAAAACGCAGTAAATTGGCATTTCATGCTTAGAAATCTACAGGCAACACGACCAAGATAAGGTAATGTGTTTGGAAAATGAAATGTAACACTTGTAAAGAGGGGACAGCTCTGAATCCCCTCCAAATCGAGTGTGAATGAGATTTTCAGGTGTATTCAATCGGTAGCGTTCAGGTCTCCTGCTAGGCAATTGCCTCAATTTGTTCTGGGTTTGTGTTTGTTTTGCCTTCTTCCTTTCTGAATTTTGTATTCTGACACCATACAAAAACAAGTTTAGGCAGCGTATTCATAATGAAATAAAAAACAAAGGAAATTGGCGTTTCATGCTTAGAAATGTACAGGCAACAGGACTAACATGATTTTTTGTATTTTGGAAAATGAAATGTAACACTTTACCAGAGGGGACAGCTCTGAATTCCCTCCAAATCGTGTGTGAATGGGAATTTCAGGTGTATAAAATCGTCAGCATTCAGGTCTCTTTATTGGCAATTGCCTAAATGTGTTCTTGGTTTGTGTTTGTTTTACTTTCTTACTTTCTGAATTTGTATTCTGACACCATACAATAACGAGTTCAGGCAGAGTATTCATAATGAAATACAAAACACAGTAAACTTGCAATTCATGCTTAGAAATCGACAGGCAACACGACCAAGATGATTTTTCTATTTTGAAAAATGAAATGTAACCCTTGTCCAGAGGGGACAGCTCTGAATTCCCTCTAAATCGAGTGTCAATGGGATTTTCAGGTGTATTAAATCAGCAGCATTGAGGTCTCCTGCTAGGCAATTGCCTAAATTTGTTCTGGGTCTGTGTTTGTGTTACCTTCTCCCTTTCTGCATTTTGCATTCTGACACCGTACAAAAATGAGGTTAGGCAGAGTCCAAAAAGCAATAAATAACACAGGAAATGGTGTTTCATGCTTAGAAATCTACAGGCAACAAGACCAAGATAACGTTATGTGTTTTGGAAAATGAAATGGAACACTTTTGCGAGAAGAATGCTCTGAATTCCCTCCAAATCATGTGTGAATGGGAATTGCAGGTGTATACAATCGGCAGCATTCAGGTCTCCTGCTAGGCAATTGGCTAAATTTGTTCTGGGTTTGTATTTGTTTTGCCTTCTTCCTTTCTGAATTTTGTATTTTGACACCATACAAAAACGAGCTTAGGCAGAGTATTCATAATAAAATACAAAACGCAGTAAATTGGCATTTCATGCTTAGAAATCTACAGGCAACACGACCAAGATAAGGTAATGTGTTTGGAAAATGAAATGTAACACTTGTAAAGAGGGGACAGCTCTGAATCCCCTCCAAATCGAGTGTGAATGAGATTTTCAGGTGTATTCAATCGGTAGCGTTCAGGTCTCCTGCTAGGCAATTGCCTCAATTTGTTCTGGGTTTGTGTTTGTTTTGCCTTGTTGCTTTCTGAATTTTGTATTCTGACACCATACAAAAACGAGTTTAGGCAGCGTATTCATAATGAAATAAAAAACAAAGGAAATTGGCGTTTCATGCTTAGAAATGTACAGGCAACAGGACTAACATGATTTTTTGTATTTTGGAAAATGAAATGTAACACTTTACCAGAGGGGACAGCTCTGAATTCCCTCCAAATCGTGTGTGAATGGGAATTTCAGGTGTATAAAATCGTCAGCATTCAGGTCTCTTTATTGGCAATTGCCTAAATGTGTTCTTGGTTTGTGTTTGTTTTACTTTCTTCCTTTCTGAATTTGTATTCTGACACCATACAAAAACGAGCTTAGGCAGAGTATTCATAATAATATACAAACAAAGGAAATTGGCGTTTCATGCTTAGAAATCTACAGGCAACAAGACCAAGATAACGTTATGTGATTTGGAAAATGAAATGGAACACTTTTGCCTTGAAGAATGCTCTGAATTCCCTCCAAATCATGTGTGAATGGGAATTGCAGGTGTATACAATCGGCAGCATTCAGGTCTCCTGCTAGGCAATTGGCTAAGTTTGTTCTGGGTTTGTATTTGTTTTGCCTTCTTCCTTTCTGAATTTTGTATTCTGACACCATACAAAAACGAGCTTAGGCAGAGTATTCATAATAAAATACAAAACGCAGTAAATTGGCATTTCATGCTTAGAAATCTACAGGCAACACGACCAAGATAAGGTAATGTGTTTGGAAAATGAAATGTAACACTTGTAAAGAGGGGACAGCTCTGAATCCCCTCCAAATCGAGTGTGAATGAGATTTTCAGGTGTATTCAATCGGTAGCGTTCAGGTCTCCTGCTAGGCAATTGCCTCAATTTGTTCTGGGTTTGTGTTTGTTTTGCCTTCTTCCTTTCTGAATTTTGTATTCTGACACCATACAAAAACAAGTTTAGGCAGCGTATTCATAATGAAATAAAAAACAAAGGAAATTGGCGTTTCATGCTTAGAAATGTACAGGCAACAGGACTAACATGATTTTTTGTATTTTGGAAAATGAAATGTAACACTTTACCAGAGGGGACAGCTCTGAATTCCCTCCAAATCGTGTGTGAATGGGAATTTCAGGTGTATAAAATCGTCAGCATTCAGGTCTCTTTATTGGCAATTGCCTAAATGTGTTCTTGGTTTGTGTTTGTTTTACTTTCTTACTTTCTGAATTTGTATTCTGACACCATACAAAAATGAGCTTAGGCAGAGTATTCATAATAATATACAAACAAAGGAAATTGGCGTTTCATGCTTAGAAATCTACAGGCAACAAGACCAAGATAACGTTATGTGATTTGGAAAATGAAATGGAACACTTTTGCCTTGAAGAATGCTCTGAATTCCCTCCAAATCATGTGTGAATGGGAATTGCAGGTGTATACAATCGGCAGCATTCAGGTCTCCTGCTAGGCAATTGGCTAAGTTTGTTCTGGGTTTGTATTTGTTTTGCCTTCTTCCTTTCTGAATTTTGTATTCTGACACCATACAAAAACGAGCTTAGGCAGAGTATTCATAATAAAATACAAAACGCAGTAAATTGGCATTTCATGCTTAGAAATCTACAGGCAACACGACCAAGATAAGGTAATGTGTTTGGAAAATGAAATGTAACACTTGTAAAGAGGGGACAGCTCTGAATCCCCTCCAAATCGAGTGTGAATGAGATTTTCAGGTGTATTCAATCGGTAGCGTTCAGGTCTCTGCTAGGCAATTGCCTCAATTTGTTCTGGGTTTGTGTTTGTTTTGCCTTGTTGCTTTCTGAATTTTGTATTCTGACACCATACAAAAACGAGTTTAGGCAGCGTATTCATAATGAAATAAAAAACAAAGGAAATTGGCGTTTCATGCTTAGAAATCTACAGGCAACATGACCAAGATAAGGTTATGTGTTTTGGAAAATGAAATATAACACTTTTGCCGAGCGGAATGCTCTGAATTCTCTCCAAATCATGTGTGAATCGGAATTTCAGGTGTATACAATCGGAAGCATTCAGGTCTCCTCCTAGGGAATTGCCTCAATTTGTTCTGGGTTTGTGTTTGTTTTCCTTCTTCCTTTTCTGAATTTTTTATTCTGACCCCACACAAAACGAGTTTAGGCAGTGTATTCATAATAAAATACAAAACACAGTAAACTTGCATTTATGCTTAGAAATGTACAGGCAACAGGACTAACATGATTTTTTGTATTTTGGATAATGAAATGTAACGCTTTTGCCAAGGGGACAGCTCTGAATTCCCTCCAAATCGACTGTGAATGGCATTTTCAGGTGTATTCGATCAGCAGCATTCAGGTCTCCTGATTGGAAATTGCCTCAATTAGTTCTGGGCTAGTGTTTGTTTTGCCTTCTTCCTTTCTGAATGTTGTATTCTGACATCACACAAAAGGAGTGTAGGCAAAGTATTCATAATAAAATACAAAACACTGTAAATTGGCATTTAATGCTTAGAAATCTACAGGCAACACGACCAAGATAAGGTAATGTGTTTCAAAAATGAAATGTAACACTTGTAAAGAGGGGACAGCTCTGAATCCCCTCCAAATCGTGTGTGAATGGGAATTTCAGGTGTATTCCATCGAGAGCATTCAGGTCTCTTTATTGGCAATTGCCTAAATGTGTTCTTGGTTTGTGTTTGTTTTACTTTCTTCCTTTCTGAATTTTGTATTCTGACACCATACAAAAATGAGCTTAGGCAGAGTATTCATAATAATATACAAACAAAGGAAATTGGCGTTTCATGCTTAGAATCTTGATGTGAATGGAAGGGGAGAGGGAGCGGGAAAAGGGGAGGGTGGGGGGAGGGAGGGAAGTTGTGTGTGGGGGGATCCATTGTGGTCCATGAGCTGTTCTTTGGAAATTTATATTCTTTAAATAAAAGCTTTATAAAAAAAAAATAAAAAAAAAATAAAAAAAAAATAAAAAAAAAAAAAAAAAAAGAAATCTACAGGCAACACAACCAAGATAAGGTTATGTGTTTTGGAAAATGAAATATAACTCTTTTGCCGAGGGGAAAGCTCTGAATTCCCTCCAAATCATGTGTGAATGGGAATTTCATGTCTATTCCATTGGCAACATTCAGGTCTCCTAGTAGGCAATTGGCTAAGTTTGTTCTGGGTTTGTGTTTGTTTTGCCTTCTTCCTTTCTGAATTTTGCATTCTGACAGTATACAAAAACGTGTTTAGGCAGAGTATTCATAATGAAATAAAAAACAAAGCAAATTGGCGTTTCATGCTTAGAAATCTACAGGCAACACGACCAACATAATTTATGTGTTTTGGAAAATGAAATATAACTCTTTTGCCGAGGGGACAGCTCTGAATTCCCTCCAAATCGTGTGTGAATCGGAATTTCAGGTGTATACAATCTAAAACATTCAGGTCTCCTGCTATGCTATTGCCTAAATTTGTTCTGGGTTTGTGTTTCTTTTGCCTTCTTCCTTTCTGAATTTTGTATTCTGACAGTATACAAAAACGAGTTTAGGCAGAGTATTCATAATAAAATACAAAACACAGTAAACTTGCATTTCATGCTTAGAAATGTACAGGCAACAGGACTAACATGATTTTTTGTATTTGCAAAATGAAATGTAACACTTTTGCCAAGGGACAGCTCTGAATTCCGTCCAAATCAACTGTGAATGGGATTTTCAGGTGTATTCAATCGGCAGCATTCAGGTCTCCTGATTGGCAATTGCCTAAACGTGTTCTTGGTTTGTGTTTGTTTTGCTTTCTTTCTTTCTGTATTTTGTATTCTGACACCATACAAAAATGAGTTTAGGCAGAGTATTCATAATAATATACAAACAAAGGAAATTGGCGTTTCATGCTTAGAAATCTACAGGCAACACAACCAAGGTAAGGTATTGTGTTTGGAAAATGAAATATAACTCTTTTGCCGAGGGGACAGCTCTGAATTCCCTCCAAATCATGTGTGAATGGGAATTTCAGGTGTATTCCATCGGCAACATTCAGGTCTCCTGGTAGGCAATTGCCTCAATTTGTTCTGGATTTGTGTTTGTTTTGCCTTCTTCCTTTCTGAATTTTGCATTCTGACACCATACAAAAACGAGTTTAGGCAGAGTATTCATAATGAAATTAAAAACAAAGCTAATTCCCGTTTCATGCTTAGAAATCTACAGGCAACACGACCAACATAACGTTATGTGTTTTGGAAAATGAAATATAACACTTTTGCTGAAGCGACAGCTCTGAATTCCTTACAAATCGACTGTGAATGGGATTTTCAGGTGTATTCAATTGTCAGCATTCAGGTCTCTTGATTGGCAATTGGGTCAATTTGTTCTGGGTTTGTGTTTGTTTTGCCTTCTTCCTTTCTGAATGTTGTATTCTGAAACCACACAAAACGAGTTTAGGGAAAGTATTCATAATAAAGTACAAAACACAATAAATTGGCATTTCATGCTTAGAAATCTACAGGCAACACGACCAAAGTAAGGTTATGTGTTTTGGTAAAATGAAATGGAACACTTTTGCCAAGGGGAATGCTCTGAATTACCTCCAAATCGAGTGTGAATGGGATTTTCAGGTGTATTCAATCGGTAGCATTCAGGTCTCCTGCTAGGCAATTGGCTAAATTTGTTCTGGGTTTGTGTTTGTTTGGCCTTCTTGCTTTCCAAATTTTGTATTCTGACACCATACAAAAACGAGTTTAGGCAGAGTATTCATAATGAAATAAAAAACAAAGGAAATTGGCGTTTCATGCTTAGAAATCTACAGGCAACACGACCAAGATAAGGTGATGTGTTTCGAAAATGAAATATAACACTTTTGCTGAGGGGACAGCTCTGAATTCCCTCCAAATCGTGTGTGAATGGGAATTTCAGGTGTATTCCATCGAGAGCATTCAGGTCTCCTGGTAGGCAATTGCCTCATTTTGTTCTGGGTTTGTTTTAGTTTTGCCATCTTCCTTTCTGAATTTTGCATTCTGACAGTATACAAAAACCAGTTTAGGCAGAGTATTCATAATAAAATAGAAAACACAGTAAACTTACAATACATGCTTAGTAATCTACAGGCAACACGACCAAGATGATTTTTTGTATTTTGAAAAATGAAATGTAACCCTTTTACAGATGGCACAGCTCTGATTTCCCTCTAAATCGCGTGTCAATGGGATTTTCAGGTATATAAAATCGTCAGCATTCAGGTCTCCTGCTAGGCAATTGCCTAAACGTGTTCTGGGTTTGTGTTTGTTTTGCCTTCCTCTTTCCAAATTTTGTATTCTGACCCCATACAAAAATGAGTTTAGGCAGAGTATTCATAATGAAATAAAAAACACAGTAAACTTGCAATTCATGCTTAGAAATCTACAGGCAACACGACCAAGATAAGCTTATGTGTTTTGAAAAATGAAATATAACACTTTTGCCGAGGGGACAGCTCTGAATCCCTCCAAATCATGTGTGAATGGGAATTTCAGGTGTATTCAATCGGCAGCATTCAGATCTCCTGGTAGGCAATTGCCTCAATTTGTTCTGGGTTTGTTTGTTTTGCCTTCTTCCTTTCTGAATTTTGCATTCTGACACCATACAAAAACGAGTTCAGGCAGAGTATTCATAATGAAATACAAAACACAGTAAACTTGCAATTCATGCTTAGAAATCGACAGGCAACACGACCAAGATGATTTTTCTATTTTGAAAAATGAAATGTAACCCTTGTCCAGAGGGGACAGCTCTGAATTCCCTCTAAATCGAGTGTCAATGGGATTTTCAGGTGTATTAAATCAGCAGCATTGAGGTCTCCTGCTAGGCAATTGCCTAAATTTGTTCTGGGTTTGTGTTTGTGTTACCTTCTCCCTTTCTGCATTTTGCATTCTGACACCGTACAAAAATGAGGTTAGGCAGAGTCCAAAAAGCAATAAATAACACAGGAAATGGTGTTTCATGCTTAGAAATCTACAGGCAACAAGACCAAGATAACGTTATGTGTTTTGGAAAATGAAATGGAACACTTTTGCGAGAAGAATGCTCTGAATTCCCTCCAACTCATGTGTGAATGGGAATTGCAGGTGTATACAATCGGCAGCATTCAGGTTTCCTGCTAGGCAATTGGCTAAATTTGTTCTGGGTTTGTATTTGTTTTGCCTTCTTCCTTTCTGAATTTTGTATTTTGACACCATACAAAAACGAGCTTAGGCAGAGTATTCATAATAAAATACAAAACGCAGTAAATTGGCATTTCATGCTTAGAAATCTACAGGCAACACGACCAAGATAAGGTAATGTGTTTGGAAAATGAAATGTAACACTTGTAAAGAGGGGACAGCTCTGAATCCCCTCCAAATCGAGTGTGAATGAGATTTTCAGGTGTATTCAATCGGTAGCGTTCAGGTCTCCTGCTAGGCAATTGCCTCAATTTGTTCTGGGTTTGTGTTTGTTTTGCCTTCTTCCTTTCTGAATTTTGCATTCTGACACCATACAAAAACGAGTTCAGGCAGAGTATTCATAATGAAATACAAAACACAGTAAACTTGCAATTCATGCTTAGAAATCGACAGGCAACACGACCAAGATGATTTTTCTATTTTGAAAAATGAAATGTAACCCTTGTCCAGAGGGGACAGCTCTGAATTCCCTCTAAATCTAGTGTCAATGGGATTTTCAGGTGTATTAAATCAGCAGCATTGAGGTCTCCTGCTAGGCAATTGCCTAAATTTGTTCTGGGTTTGTGTTTGTGTTACCTTCTCCCTTTCTGCATTTTGCATTCTGACACCGTACAAAAATGAGGTTAGGCAGAGTCCAAAAAGCAATAAATAACACAGGAAATGGTGTTTCATGCTTAGAAATCTACAGGCAACAAGACCAAGATAACGTTATGTGTTTTGGAAAATGAAATGGAACACTTTTGCGAGAAGAATGCTCTGAATTCCCTCCAAATCATGTGTGAATGGGAATTGCAGGTGTATACAATCGGCAGCATTCAGGTCTCCTGCTAGGCAATTGGCTAAGTTTGTTCTGGGTTTGTATTTGTTTTGCCTTCTTCCTTTCTGAATTTTGTATTCTGACACCATACAAAAACGAGCTTAGGCAGAGTATTCATAATAAAATACAAAACGCAGTAAATTGGCATTTCATGCTTAGAAATCTACAGGCAACACGACCAAGATAAGGTAATGTGTTTGGAAAATGAAATGTAACACTTGTAAAGAGGGGACAGCTCTGAATCCCCTCCAAATCGAGTGTGAATGAGATTTTCAGGTGTATTCAATCGGTAGCGTTCAGGTCTCTGCTAGGCAATTGCCTCAATTTGTTCTGGGTTTGTGTTTGTTTTGCCTTGTTGCTTTCTGAATTTTGTATTCTGACACCATACAAAAACGAGTTTAGGCAGCGTATTCATAATGAAATAAAAAACAAAGGAAATTGGCGTTTCATGCTTAGAAATCTACAGGCAACATGACCAAGATAAGGTTATGTGTTTTGGAAAATGAAATATAACACTTTTGCCGAGCGGAATGCTCTGAATTCTCTCCAAATCATGTGTGAATCGGAATTTCAGGTGTATACAATCGGAAGCATTCAGGTCTCCTCCTAGGGAATTGCCTCAATTTGTTCTGGGTTTGTGTTTGTTTTCCTTCTTCCTTTTCTGAATTTTTTATTCTGACCCCACACAAAACGAGTTTAGGCAGTGTATTCATAATAAAATACAAAACACAGTAAACTTGCATTTATGCTTAGAAATGTACAGGCAACAGGACTAACATGATTTTTTGTATTTTGGATAATGAAATGTAACGCTTTTGCCAAGGGGACAGCTCTGAATTCCCTCCAAATCGACTGTGAATGGCATTTTCAGGTGTATTCGATCAGCAGCATTCAGGTCTCCTGATTGGAAATTGCCTCAATTAGTTCTGGGCTAGTGTTTGTTTTGCCTTCTTCCTTTCTGAATGTTGTATTCTGACATCACACAAAAGGAGTGTAGGCAAAGTATTCATAATAAAATACAAAACACTGTAAATTGGCATTTAATGCTTAGAAATCTACAGGCAACACGACCAAGATAAGGTAATGTGTTTCAAAAATGAAATGTAACACTTGTAAAGAGGGGACAGCTCTGAATCCCCTCCAAATCGTGTGTGAATGGGAATTTCAGGTGTATTCCATCGAGAGCATTCAGGTCTCTTTATTGGCAATTGCCTAAATGTGTTCTTGGTTTGTGTTTGTTTTACTTTCTTCCTTTCTGAATTTTGTATTCTGACACCATACAAAAATGAGCTTAGGCAGAGTATTCATAATAATATACAAACAAAGGAAATTGGCGTTTCATGCTTAGAATCTTGATGTGAATGGAAGGGGAGAGGGAGCGGGAAAAGGGGAGGGTGGGGGGAGGGAGGGAAGTTGTGTGTGGGGGGATCCATTGTGGTCCATGAGTTGTTCTTTGGAAATTTATATTCTTTAAATAAAAGCTTTATAAAAAAAAAATAAAAAAAAAATATAAAAAAAAATAAATAAATAAATAAAAAAAAAAAAGAAATCTACAGGCAACACAACCAAGATAAGGTTATGTGTTTTGGAAAATGAAATATAACTCTTTTGCCGAGGGGAAAGCTCTGAATTCCCTCCAAATCATGTGTGAATGGGAATTTCATGTCTATTCCATTGGCAACATTCAGGTCTCCTAGTAGGCAATTGGCTAAGTTTGTTCTGGGTTTGTGTTTGTTTTGCCTTCTTCCTTTCTGAATTTTGCATTCTGACAGTATACAAAAACGTGTTTAGGCAGAGTATTCATAATGAAATAAAAAACAAAGCAAATTGGCGTTTCATGCTTAGAAATCTACAGGCAACACGACCAACATAATTTATGTGTTTTGGAAAATGAAATATAACTCTTTTGCCGAGGGGACAGCTCTGAATTCCCTCCAAATTGTGTGTGAATCGGAATTTCAGGTGTATACAATCTAAAACATTCAGGTCTCCTGCTATGCTATTGCCTAAATTTGTTCTGGGTTTGTGTTTCTTTTGCCTTCTTCCTTTCTGAATTTTGCATTCTGACAGTATACAAAAACGAGTTTAGGCAGAGTATTCATAATAAAATACAAAACACAGTAAACTTGCATTTCATGCTTAGAAATGTACAGGCAACAGGACTAACATGATTTTTTGTATTTGCAAAATGAAATGTAACACTTTTGCCAAGGGACAGCTCTGAATTCCGTCCAAATCAACTGTGAATGGGATTTTCAGGTGTATTCAATCGGCAGCATTCAGGTCTCCTGATTGGCAATTGCCTAAACGTGTTCTTGGTTTGTGTTTGTTTTGCTTTCTTTCTTTCTGTATTTTGTATTCTGACACCATACAAAAATGAGTTTAGGCAGAGTATTCATAATAATATACAAACAAAGGAAATTGGCGTTTCATGCTTAGAAATCTACAGGCAACACAACCAAGGTAAGGTATTGTGTTTGGAAAATGAAATATAACTCTTTTGCCGAGGGGACAGCTCTGAATTCCCTCCAAATCATGTGTGAATGGGAATTTCAGGTGTATTCCATCGGCAACATTCAGGTCTCCTGGTAGGCAATTGCCTCAATTTGTTCTGGATTTGTGTTTGTTTTGCCTTCTTCCTTTCTGAATTTTGCATTCTGACACCATACAAAAACGAGTTTAGGCAGAGTATTCATAATGAAATTAAAAACAAAGCTAATTCCCGTTTCATGCTTAGAAATCTACAGGCAACACGACCAACATAACGTTATGTGTTTTGGAAAATGAAATATAACACTTTTGCTGAAGCGACAGCTCTGAATTCCTTACAAATCGACTGTGAATGGGATTTTCAGGTGTATTCAATTGTCAGCATTCAGGTCTCTTGATTGGCAATTGGGTCAATTTGTTCTGGGTTTGTGTTTGTTTTGCCTTCTTCCTTTCTGAATGTTGTATTCTGAAACCACACAAAACGAGTTTAGGGAAAGTATTCATAATAAAGTACAAAACACAATAAATTGGCATTTCATGCTTAGAAATCTACAGGCAACACGACCAAAGTAAGGTTATGTGTTTTGGTAAAATGAAATGGAACACTTTTGCCAAGGGGAATGCTCTGAATTACCTCCAAATCGAGTGTGAATGGGATTTTCAGGTGTATTCAATCGGTAGCATTCAGGTCTCCTGCTAGGCAATTGGCTAAATTTGTTCTGGGTTTGTGTTTGTTTGGCCTTCTTGCTTTCCAAATTTTGTATTCTGACACCATACAAAAACGAGTTTAGGCAGAGTATTCATAATGAAATAAAAAACAAAGGAAATTGGCGTTTCATGCTTAGAAATCTACAGGCAACACGACCAAGATAAGGTGATGTGTTTCGAAAATGAAATATAACACTTTTGCTGAGGGGACAGCTCTGAATTCCCTCCAAATCGTGTGTGAATGGGAATTTCAGGTGTATTCCATCGAGAGCATTCAGGTCTCCTGGTAGGCAATTGCCTCATTTTGTTCTGGGTTTGTTTTAGTTTTGCCATCTTCCTTTCTGAATTTTGCATTCTGACAGTATACAAAAACCAGTTTAGGCAGAGTATTCATAATAAAATAGAAAACACAGTAAACTTACAATACATGCTTAGTAATCTACAGGCAACACGACCAAGATGATTTTTTGTATTTTGAAAAATGAAATGTAACCCTTTTACAGATGGCACAGCTCTGATTTCCCTCTAAATCGCGTGTCAATGGGATTTTCAGGTATATAAAATCGTCGGCATTCAGGTCTCCTGCTAGGCAATTGCCTAAACGTGTTCTGGGTTTGTGTTTGTTTTGCCTTCCTCTTTCCAAATTTTGTATTCTGACCCCATACAAAAATGAGTTTAGGCAGAGTATTCATAATGAAATAAAAAACACAGTAAACTTGCAATTCATGCTTAGAAATCTACAGGCAACACGACCAAGATAAGCTTATGTGTTTTGAAAAATGAAATATAACACTTTTGCCGAGGGGACAGCTCTGAATCCCTCCAAATCATGTGTGAATGGGAATTTCAGGTGTATTCAATCGGCAGCATTCAGATCTCCTGGTAGGCAATTGCCTCAATTTGTTCTGGGTTTGTGTTTGTTTTGCCTTCTTCCTTTCTGAATTTTGTATTCTGACACCATACAAAAACGAGCTTAGGCAGAGTATTCATAATAAAATACAAAACGCAGTAAATTGGCATTTCATGCTTAGAAATCTACAGGCAACACGACCAAGATAAGGTAATGTGTTTGGAAAATGAAATGTAACACTTGTAAAGAGGGGACAGCTCTGAATCCCCTCCAAATCGAGTGTGAATGAGATTTTCAGGTGTATTCAATCGGTAGCGTTCAGGTCTCTGCTAGGCAATTGCCTCAATTTGTTCTGGGTTTGTGTTTGTTTTGCCTTGTTGCTTTCTGAATTTTGTATTCTGACACCATACAAAAACGAGTTTAGGCAGCGTATTCATAATGAAATAAAAAACAAAGGAAATTGGCGTTTCATGCTTAGAAATCTACAGGCAACATGACCAAGATAAGGTTATGTGTTTTGGAAAATGAAATATAACACTTTTGCCGAGCGGAATGCTCTGAATTCTCTCCAAATCATGTGTGAATGGGAATTTCATGTGTATTCCATTGGCAACATTCAGGTCTCCTAGTAGGCAATTGGCTAAGTTTGTTCTGGGTTTGTGTTTGTTTTGCCTTCTTCCTTTCTGAATTTTGCATTCTGACACCATACAAAAACGAGTTTAGGCAGAGTATTCATAATAAAATTCAAAACACAGTAAACTTGCATTTCATGCTTAGAAATGTACAGGCAACAGGACTAACATGATTTTTTGTATTTGCAAAATGAAATGTAACACTTTTGCCAAGGGACAGCTCTGAATTCCGTCCAAATCAACTGTGAATGGGATTTTCAGGTGTATTCAATCGGCAGCATTCAGGTCTCCTGATTGGCAATTGCCTAAACGTGTTCTTGGTTTGTGTTTGTTTTGCTATCTTTCTTTCTGTATTTTGTATTCTGACACCATACAAAAACGAGTTTAGGCAGAGTATTCATAATAAAATACAAAACACAGTAAACTTGCATTTCATGCTTAGAAATGTACAGGCAACAGGACTAACATGATTTTTTGTATTTGCAAAATGAAATGTAACACTTTTGCCAAGGGACAGCTCTGAATTCCTTCCAAATCAACTGTGAATGGGATTTTCAGGTGTATTCAAACGGCAGCATTCAGGTCTCCTGATTGGCAATTGCCTAAACGTGTTCTTGGTTTGTGTTTGTTTTGCTTTCTTTCTTTCTGTATTTTGTATTCTGACACCATACAAAAATGAGTTTAGGCAGAGTATTCATAATAATATACAAACAAAGGAAATTGGCGTTTCATGCTTAGAAATCTACAGGCAACACAACCAAGGTAAGGTATTGTGTTTGGAAAATGAAATATAACTCTTTTGCCGAGGGGACAGCTCTGAATTCCCTCCAAATCATGTGTGAATGGGAATTTCAGGTGTATTCCATCGGCAACATTCAGGTCTCCTGGTAGGCAATTGCCTCAATTTGTTCTGGATTTGTGTTTGTTTTGCCTTCTTCCTTTCTGAATTTTGCATTCTGACACCATACAAAAACGAGTTTAGGCAGAGTATTCATAATGAAATTAAAAACAAAGCTAATTCCCGTTTCATGCTTAGAAATCTACAGGCAACACGACCAACATAACGTTATGTGTTTTGGAAAATGAAATATAACACTTTTGCTGAAGCGACAGCTCTGAATTCCTTACAAATCGACTGTGAATGGGATTTTCAGGTGTATTCAATTGTCAGCATTCAGGTCTCTTGATTGGCAATTGGGTCAATTTGTTCTGGGTTTGTGTTTGTTTTGCCTTCTTCCTTTCTGAATGTTGTATTCTGAAACCACACAAAATGAGTTTAGGGAAAGTATTCATAATAAAGTACAAAACACAATAAATTGGCATTTCATGCTTAGAAATCTACAGGCAACACGACCAAAGTAAGGTTATGTGTTTTGGTAAAATGAAATGGAACACTTTTGCCAAGGGGAATGCTCTGAATTACCTCCAAATCGAGTGTGAATGGGATTTTCAGGTGTATTCAATCGGTAGCATTCAGGTCTCCTGCTAGGCAATTGGCTAAATTTGTTCTGGGTTTGTGTTTGTTTGGCCTTCTTGCTTTCCAAATTTTGTATTCTGACACCATACAAAAACGAGTTTAGGCAGAGTATTCATAATGAAATAAAAAACAAAGGAAATTGGCGTTTCATGCTTAGAAATCTACAGGCAACACGACCAAGATAAGGTGATGTGTTTCGAAAATGAAATATAACACTTTTGCTGAGGGGACAGCTCTGAATTCCCTCCAAATCGTGTGTGAATGGGAATTTCAGGTGTATTCCATCGAGAGCATTCAGGTCTCCTGGTAGGCAATTGCCTCATTTTGTTCTGGGTTTGTTTTAGTTTTGCCATCTTCCTTTCTGAATTTTGCATTCTGACAGTATACAAAAACCAGTTTAGGCAGAGTATTCATAATAAAATAGAAAACACAGTAAACTTACAATACATGCTTAGTAATCTACAGGCAACACGACCAAGATGATTTTTTGTATTTTGAAAAATGAA
Source organism: Sylvilagus floridanus (assembly GCA_949820135.1). NCBI lineage: Eukaryota > Metazoa > Chordata > Mammalia > Lagomorpha > Leporidae > Sylvilagus > Sylvilagus floridanus. The sequence goes on along the minus strand of OX463233.1, from coordinate 117,329,407 downwards.
ATGTAACCCTTTTACAGATGGCACAGCTCTGATTTCCCTCTAAATCGCGTGTCAATGGGATTTTCAGGTATATAAAATCGTCAGCATTCAGGTCTCCTGCTAGGCAATTGCCTAAACGTGTTCTGGGTTTGTGTTTGTTTTGCCTTCCTCTTTCCAAATTTTGTATTCTGACCCCATACAAAAATGAGTTTAGGCAGAGTATTCATAATGAAATAAAAAACACAGTAAACTTGCAATTCATGCTTAGAAATCTACAGGCAACACGACCAAGATAAGCTTATGTGTTTTGAAAAATGAAATATAACACTTTTGCCGAGGGGACAGTTCTGAATCCCTCCAAATCATGTGTGAATGGGAATTTCAGGTGTATTCAATCGGCAGCATTCAGATCTCCTGGTAGGCAATTGCCTCAATTTGTTCTGGGTTTGTGTTTGTGTTACCTTCTCCCTTTCTGCATTTTGCATTCTGACACCGTACAAAAATGAGGTTAGGCAGAGTCCAAAAAGCAATAAATAACACAGGAAATGGTGTTTCATGCTTAGAAATCTACAGGCAACAAGACCAAGATAACGTTATGTGTTTTGGAAAATGAAATGGAACACTTTTGCCGATAAGAATGATCTGAATTCCCTCCAAATCATGTGTGAATGGGAATTGCAGGTGTATACAATCGGCAGCATTCAGGTCTCCTGCTAGGCGATTGGCTAAATTTGTTCTGGGTTTGTATTTGTTTTGCCTTCTTCCTTTCTGAATTTTGTATTCTGACACCATACAAAAACGAGCTTAGGCAGAGTATTCATAATAAAATACAAAACGCAGTAAATTGGCATTTCATGCTTAGAAATCTACAGGCAACACGACCAAGATAAGGTAATGTGTTTGGAAAATGAAATGTAACACTTGTAAAGAGGGGACAGCTCTGAATCCCCTCCAAATCGAGTGTGAATGAGATTTTCAGGTGTATTCAATCGGTAGCGTTCAGGTCTCCTGCTAGGCAATTGCCTCAATTTGTTCTGGGTTTGTGTTTGTTTTGCCTTGTTGCTTTCTGAATTTTGTATTCTGACACCATACAAAAACAAGTTTAGGCAGCGTATTCATAATGAAATAAAAAACAAAGGCAATTGGCGTTTCATGCTTAGAAATCTACAGGCAACATGACCAAGATAAGGTTATGTGTTTTGGAAAATGAAATATAACACTTTTGCCGAGCGGAATGCTCTGAATTCTCTCCAAATCATGTGTGAATCGGAATTTCAGGTGTATACAATCGGAAGCATTCAGGTCTCCTCCTAGGCAATTGCCTCAATTTGTTCTGGGTTTGTGTTTGTTTTGCCTTCTTCCTTTCTGAATTTTTTATTCTGACCCCACACAAAACGAGTTTAGGCAGTGTATTCATAATAAAATACAAAACACAGTAAACTTGCATTTATGCTTAGAAATGTACAGGCAACAGGACTAACATGATTTTTTGTATTTTGGATAATGAAATGTAACGCTTTTGCCAAGGGGACAGCTCTGAATTCCCTCCAAATCGACTGTGAATGGCATTTTCAGGTGTATTCGATCAGCAGCATTCAGGTCTCCTGATTGGAAATTGCCTCAATTAGTTCTGGGTTAGTGTTTGTTTTGCCTTCTTCCTTTCTGAATGTTGTATTCTGACATCACACAAAAGGAGTGTAGGCAAAGTATTCATAATAAAATACAAAACACTGTAAATTGGCATTTAATGCTTAGAAATCTACAGGCAACACGACCAAGATAAGGTGATGTGTTTCGAAAATGAAATGTAACACTTGTAAAGAGGGGACAGCTCTGAATACCCTCCAAATCGAGTGTGAATGAGATTTTCAGGTGTATTCAATCTGAAGCATTCAGGTCTCCTGCTAGGCAATTGCCTGAATTTGTACTGGGTTTGTGTTTGTTTTGCCTTCTTCCTTTCTGAATTTTGTATTCTGACAGTATACAAAAACGAGCTTAGGCAGAGTATTCATAATAAAATACAAAACACAGTAAACTTGCATTACATGCTTAGAAATATACAGGCAACAGGACTAACATGATTTTTTGTATTTTGGAAAATGAAATGTAACACTTTTCCAGAGGGGACAGCTCTGAATTCCCTCCAAATCGTGTGTGAATGGGAATTTCAGGTGTATTCCATCGAGAGCATTCAGGTCTCTTTATTGGCAATTGCCTAAATGTGTTCTTGGTTTGTGTTTGTTTTACTTTCTTCCTTTCTGAATTTTGCATTCTGACAGTATACAAAAACCAGTTTAGGCAGAGTATTCATAATAAAATAGAAAACACAGTAAACTTACAATACATGCTTAGTAATCTACAGGCAACACGACCAAGATGATTTTTTGTATTTTGAAAAATGAAATGTAACCCTTTTACAGATGGCACAGCTCTGATTTCCCTCTAAATCGCGTGTCAATGGGATTTTCAGGTATATAAAATCGTCGGCATTCAGGTCTCCTGCTAGGCAATTGCCTAAACGTGTTCTGGGTTTGTGTTTGTTTTGCCTTCCTCTTTCCAAATTTTGTATTCTGACCCCATACAAAAATGAGTTTAGGCAGAGTATTCATAATGAAATAAAAAACACAGTAAACTTGCAATTCATGCTTAGAAATCTACAGGCAACACGACCAAGATAAGCTTATGTGTTTTGAAAAATGAAATATAACACTTTTGCTGAGGGGACAGCTCTGAATCCCTCCAAATCATGTGTGAATGAGAATTTCAGGTGTATTCAATCGGCAGCATTCAGATCTCCTGGTAGGCAATTGCCTCAATTTGTTCTGGGTTTGTGTTTGTTTTGCCTTCTTCCTTTCTGAATTTTGCATTCTGACACCATACAAAAACGAGTTCAGGCAGAGTATTCATAATGAAATACAAAACACAGTAAACTTGCAATTCATGCTTAGAAATCGACAGGCAACACGACCAAGATGATTTTTCTATTTTGAAAAATGAAATGTAACCCTTGTCCAGAGGGGACAGCTCTGAATTCCCTCTAAATCTAGTGTCAATGGGATTTTCAGGTGTATTAAATCAGCAGCATTGAGGTCTCCTGCTAGGCAATTGCCTAAATTTGTTCTGGGTTTGTGTTTGTGTTACCTTCTCCCTTTCTGCATTTTGCATTCTGACACCGTACAAAAATGAGGTTAGGCAGAGTCCAAAAAGCAATAAATAACACAGGAAATGGTGTTTCATGCTTAGAAATCTACAGGCAACAAGACCAAGATAACGTTATGTGTTTTGGAAAATGAAATGGAACACTTTTGCCGAGAAGAATGCTCTGAATTCCCTCCAAATCATGTGTGAATGGGAATTGCAGGTGTATACAATCGGCAGCATTCAGGTCTCCTGCTAGGCGATTGGCTAAATTTGTTCTGGGTTTGTATTTGTTTTGCCTTCTTCCTTTCTGAATTTTGTATTCTGACACCATACAAAAACGAGCTTAGGCAGAGTATTCATAATAAAATACAAAACGCAGTAAATTGGCATTTCATGCTTAGAAATCTACAGGCAACACGACCAAGATAAGGTAATGTGTTTGGAAAATGAAATGTAACACTTGTAAAGAGGGGACAGCTCTGAATCCCCTCCAAATCGAGTGTGAATGAGATTTTCAGGTGTATTCAATCGGTAGCGTTCAGGTCTCCTGCTAGGCAATTGCCTCAATTTGTTCTGGGTTTGTGTTTGTTTTGCCTTGTTGCTTTCTGAATTTTGTATTCTGACACCATACAAAAACGAGTTTAGGCAGCGTATTCATAATGAAATAAAAAACAAAGGAAATTGGCGTTTCATGCTTAGAAATCTACAGGCAACATGACCAAGATAAGGTTATGTGTTTTGGAAAATGAAATATAACACTTTTGCCGAGCGGAATGCTCTGAATTCTCTCCAAATCATGTGTGAATCGGAATTTCAGGTGTATACAATCGGAAGCATTCAGGTCTCCTCCTAGGCAATTGCCTCAATTTGTTCTGGGTTTGTGTTTGTTTTGCCTTCTTCCTTTCTGAATTTTTTATTCTGACCCCACACAAAACGAGTTTAGGCAGTGTATTCATAATAAAATACAAAACACAGTAAACTTGCATTTATGCTTAGAAATGTACAGGCAACAGGACTAACATGATTTTTTGTATTTTGGATAATGAAATGTAACGCTTTTGCCAAGGGGACAGCTCTGAATTCCCTCCAAATCGACTGTGAATGGCATTTTCAGGTGTATTCGATCAGCAGCATTCAGGTCTCCTGATTGGAAATTGCCTCAATTAGTTCTGGGTTAGTGTTTGTTTTGCCTTCTTCCTTTCTGAATGTTGTATTCTGACATCACACAAAAGGAGTGTAGGCAAAGTATTCATAATAAAATACAAAACACTGTAAATTGGCATTTAATGCTTAGAAATCTACAGGCAACACGACCAAGATAAGGTGATGTGTTTCGAAAATGAAATGTAACACTTGTAAAGAGGGGACAGCTCTGAATACCCTCCAAATCGAGTGTGAATGAGATTTTCAGGTGTATTCAATCTGAAGCATTCAGGTCTCCTGCTAGGCAATTGCCTGAATTTGTACTGGGTTTGTGTTTGTTTTGCCTTCTTCCTTTCTGAATTTTGTATTCTGACAGTATACAAAAACGAGCTTAGGCAGAGTATTCATAATAAAATACAAAACACAGTAAACTTGCATTACATGCTTAGAAATATACAGGCAACAGGACTAACATGATTTTTTGTATTTTGGAAAATGAAATGTAACACTTTTCCAGAGGGGACAGCTCTGAATTCCCTCCAAATCGTGTGTGAATGGGAATTTCAGGTGTATTCCATCGAGAGCATTCAGGTCTCTTTATTGGCAATTGCCTAAATGTGTTCTTGGTTTGTGTTTGTTTTACTTTCTTCCTTTCTGAATTTTGCATTCTGACAGTATACAAAAACCAGTTTAGGCAGAGTATTCATAATAAAATAGAAAACACAGTAAACTTACAATACATGCTTAGTAATCTACAGGCAACACGACCAAGATGATTTTTTGTATTTTGAAAAATGAAATGTAACCCTTTTACAGATGGCACAGCTCTGATTTCCCTCTAAATCGCGTGTCAATGGGATTTTCAGGTATATAAAATCGTCGGCATTCAGGTCTCCTGCTAGGCAATTGCCTAAACGTGTTCTGGGTTTGTGTTTGTTTTGCCTTCCTCTTTCCAAATTTTGTATTCTGACCCCATACAAAAATGAGTTTAGGCAGAGTATTCATAATGAAATAAAAAACACAGTAAACTTGCAATTCATGCTTAGAAATCTACAGGCAACACGACCAAGATAAGCTTATGTGTTTTGAAAAATGAAATATAACACTTTTGCTGAGGGGACAGCTCTGAATCCCTCCAAATCATGTGTGAATGGGAATTTCAGGTGTATTCAATCGGCAGCATTCAGATCTCCTGGTAGGCAATTGCCTCAATTTGTTCTGGGTTTGTGTTTGTTTTGCCTTCTTCCTTTCTGAATTTTGCATTCTGACACCATACAAAAACGAGTTCAGGCAGAGTATTCATAATGAAATACAAAACACAGTAAACTTGCAATTCATGCTTAGAAATCGACAGGCAACACGACCAAGATGATTTTTCTATTTTGAAAAATGAAATGTAACCCTTGTCCAGAGGGGACAGCTCTGAATTCCCTCTAAATCTAGTGTCAATGGGATTTTCAGGTGTATTAAATCAGCAGCATTGAGGTCTCCTGCTAGGCAATTGCCTAAATTTGTTCTGGGTTTGTGTTTGTGTTACCTTCTCCCTTTCTGCATTTTGCATTCTGACACCGTACAAAAATGAGGTTAGGCAGAGTCCAAAAAGCAATAAATAACACAGGAAATGGTGTTTCATGCTTAGAAATCTACAGGCAACAAGACCAAGATAACGTTATGTGTTTTGGAAAATGAAATGGAACACTTTTGCCGAGAAGAATGCTCTGAATTCCCTCCAAATCATGTGTGAATGGGAATTGCAGGTGTATACAATCGGCAGCATTCAGGTCTCCTGCTAGGCAATTGGCTAAATTTGTTCTGGGTTTGTATTTGTTTTGCCTTCTTCCTTTCTGAATTTTGTATTCTGACCCCATACAAAAATGAGCTTAGGCAGAGTATTCATAATAAAATACAAAACGCAGTAAATTGGCATTTCATGCTTAGAAATCTACAGGCAACACGACCAAGATAAGGTAATGTGTTTGGAAAATGAAATGTAACACTTGTAAAGAGGGGACAGCTCTGAATCCCCTCCAAATCGAGTGTGAATGAGATTTTCAGGTGTATTCAATCGGTAGCGTTCAGGTCTCCTGCTAGGCAATTGCCTCAATTTGTTCTGGGTTTGTGTTTGTTTTGCCTTGTTGCTTTCTGAATTTTGTATTCTGACACCATACAAAAACGAGTTTAGGCAGCGTATTCATAATGAAATAAAAAAGAAAGGAAATTGGCGTTTCATGCTTAGAAATCTACAGGCAACATGACCAAGATAAGGTTATGTGTTTTGGAAAATGAAATATAACACTTTTGCCGAGCGGAATGCTCTGAATTCTCTCCAAATCATGTGTGAATCGGAATTTCAGGTGTATACAATCGGAAGCATTCAGGTCTCCTCCTAGGCAATTGCCTCAATTTGTTCTGGGTTTGTGTTTGTTTTGCCTTCTTCCTTTCTGAATTTTTTATTCTGACCCCACACAAAACGAGTTTAGGCAGTGTATTCATAATAAAATACAAAACACAGTAAACTTGCATTTATGCTTAGAAATGTACAGGCAACAGGACTAACATGATTTTTTGTATTTTGGATAATGAAATGTAACGCTTTTGCCAAGGGGACAGCTCTGAATTCCCTCCAAATCGACTGTGAATGGCATTTTCAGGTGTATTCGATCAGCAGCATTCAGGTCTCCTGATTGGAAATTGCCTCAATTAGTTCTGGGTTAGTGTTTGTTTTGCCTTCTTCCTTTCTGAATGTTGTATTCTGACATCACACAAAAGGAGTGTAGGCAAAGTATTCATAATAAAATACAAAACACTGTAAATTGGCATTTAATGCTTAGAAATCTACAGGCAACACGACCAAGATAAGGTGATGTGTTTCGAAAATGAAATGTAACACTTGTAAAGAGGGGACAGCTCTGAATACCCTCCAAATCGAGTGTGAATGAGATTTTCAGGTGTATTCAATCTGAAGCATTCAGGTCTCCTGCTAGGCAATTGCCTGAATTTGTACTGGGTTTGTGTTTGTTTTGCCTTCTTCCTTTCTGAATTTTGTATTCTGACAGTATACAAAAACGAGCTTAGGCAGAGTATTCATAATAAAATACAAAACACAGTAAACTTGCATTACATGCTTAGAAATATACAGGCAACAGGACTAACATGATTTTTTGTATTTTGGAAAATGAAATGTAACACTTTTCCAGAGGGGACAGCTCTGAATTCCCTCCAAATCGTGTGTGAATGGGAATTTCAGGTGTATTCCATCGAGAGCATTCAGGTCTCTTTATTGGCAATTGCCTAAATGTGTTCTTGGTTTGTGTTTGTTTTACTTTCTTCCTTTCTGAATTTTGCATTCTGACAGTATACAAAAACCAGTTTAGGCAGAGTATTCATAATAAAATAGAAAACACAGTAAACTTACAATACATGCTTAGTAATCTACAGGCAACACGACCAAGATGATTTTTTGTATTTTGAAAAATGAAATGTAACCCTTTTACAGATGGCACAGCTCTGATTTCCCTCTAAATCGCGTGTCAATGGGATTTTCAGGTATATAAAATCGTCGGCATTCAGGTCTCCTGCTAGGCAATTGCCTAAACGTGTTCTGGGTTTGTGTTTGTTTTGCCTTCCTCTTTCCAAATTTTGTATTCTGACCCCATACAAAAATGAGTTTAGGCAGAGTATTCATAATGAAATAAAAAACACAGTAAACTTGCAATTCATGCTTAGAAATCTACAGGCAACACGACCAAGATAAGCTTATGTGTTTTGAAAAATGAAATATAACACTTTTGCCGAGGGGACAGCTCTGAATCCCTCCAAATCATGTGTGAATGGGAATTTCAGGTGTATTCAATCGGCAGCATTCAGATCTCCTGGTAGGCAATTGCCTCAATTTGTTCTGGGTTTGTGTTTGTTTTGCCTTCTTCCTTTCTGAATTTTGCATTCTGACACCATACAAAAACGAGTTCAGGCAGAGTATTCATAATGAAATACAAAACACAGTAAACTTGCAATTCATGCTTAGAAATCGACAGGCAACACGACCAAGATGATTTTTCTATTTTGAAAAATGAAATGTAACCCTTGTCCAGAGGGGACAGCTCTGAATTCCCTCTAAATCTAGTGTCAATGGGATTTTCAGGTGTATTAAATCAGCAGCATTGAGGTCTCCTGCTAGGCAATTGCCTAAATTTGTTCTGGGTTTGTGTTTGTGTTACCTTCTCCCTTTCTGCATTTTGCATTCTGACACCGTACAAAAATGAGGTTAGGCAGAGTCCAAAAAGCAATAAATAACACAGGAAATGGTGTTTCATGCTTAGAAATCTACAGGCAACAAGACCAAGATAACGTTATGTGTTTTGGAAAATGAAATGGAACACTTTTGCCGAGAAGAATGCTCTGAATTCCCTCCAAATCATGTGTGAATGGGAATTGCAGGTGTATACAATCGGCAGCATTCAGGTCTCCTGCTAGGCAATTGGCTAAATTTGTTCTGGGTTTGTATTTGTTTTGCCTTCTTCCTTTCTGAATTTTGTATTCTGACCCCATACAAAAATGAGCTTAGGCAGAGTATTCATAATAAAATACAAAACGCAGTAAATTGGCATTTCATGCTTAGAAATCTACAGGCAACACGACCAAGATAAGGTAATGTGTTTGGAAAATGAAATGTAACACTTGTAAAGAGGGGACAGCTCTGAATCCCCTCCAAATCGAGTGTGAATGAGATTTTCAGGTGTATTCAATCGGTAGCGTTCAGGTCTCCTGCTAGGCAATTGCCTCAATTTGTTCTGGGTTTGTGTTTGTTTTGCCTTGTTGCTTTCTGAATTTTGTATTCTGACACCATACAAAAACGAGTTTAGGCAGCGTATTCATAATGAAATAAAAAAGAAAGGAAATTGGCGTTTCATGCTTAGAAATCTACAGGCAACATGACCAAGATAAGGTTATGTGTTTTGGAAAATGAAATATAACACTTTTGCCGAGCGGAATGCTCTGAATTCTCTCCAAATCATGTGTGAATCGGAATTTCAGGTGTATACAATCGGAAGCATTCAGGTCTCCTCCTAGGCAATTGCCTCAATTTGTTCTGGGTTTGTGTTTGTTTTGCCTTCTTCCTTTCTGAATTTTTTATTCTGACCCCACACAAAACGAGTTTAGGCAGTGTATTCATAATAAAATACAAAACACAGTAAACTTGCATTTATGCTTAGAAATGTACAGGCAACAGGACTAACATGATTTTTTGTATTTTGGATAATGAAATGTAACGCTTTTGCCAAGGGGACAGCTCTGAATTCCCTCCAAATCGACTGTGAATGGCATTTTCAGGTGTATTCGATCAGCAGCATTCAGGTCTCCTGATTGGAAATTGCCTCAATTAGTTCTGGGTTAGTGTTTGTTTTGCCTTCTTCCTTTCTGAATGTTGTATTCTGACATCACACAAAAGGAGTGTAGGCAAAGTATTCATAATAAAATACAAAACACTGTAAATTGGCATTTAATGCTTAGAAATCTACAGGCAACACGACCAAGATAAGGTGATGTGTTTCGAAAATGAAATGTAACACTTGTAAAGAGGGGACAGCTCTGAATACCCTCCAAATCGAGTGTGAATGAGATTTTCAGGTGTATTCAATCTGAAGCATTCAGGTCTCCTGCTAGGCAATTGCCTGAATTTGTACTGGGTTTGTGTTTGTTTTGCCTTCTTCCTTTCTGAATTTTGTATTCTGACAGTATACAAAAACGAGCTTAGGCAGAGTATTCATAATAAAATACAAAACACAGTAAACTTGCATTACATGCTTAGAAATATACAGGCAACAGGACTAACATGATTTTTTGTATTTTGGAAAATGAAATGTAACACTTTTCCAGAGGGGACAGCTCTGAATTCCCTCCAAATCATGTGTGAATGGGAATTTCAGGTGTATTCCATCGAGAGCATTCAGGTCTCTTTATTGGCATTTGCCTAAATGTGTTCTTGGTTTGTGTTTGTTTTACTTTCTTCCTTTCTGAATTTTGCATTCTGACAGTATACAAAAACCAGTTTAGGCAGAGTATTCATAATAAAATAGAAAACACAGTAAACTTACAATACATGCTTAGTAATCTACAGGCAACACGACCAAGATGATTTTTTGTATTTTGAAAAATGAAATGTAACCCTTTTACAGATGGCACAGCTCTGATTTCCCTCTAAATCGCGTGTCAATGGGATTTTCAGGTATATAAAATCGTCGGCATTCAGGTCTCCTGCTAGGCAATTGCCTAAACGTGTTCTGGGTTTGTGTTTGTTTTGCCTTCCTCTTTCCAAATTTTGTATTCTGACCCCATACAAAAATGAGTTTAGGCAGAGTATTCATAATGAAATAAAAAACACAGTAAACTTGCAATTCATGCTTAGAAATCTACAGGCAACACGACCAAGATAAGCTTATGTGTTTTGAAAAATGAAATATAACACTTTTGCCGAGGGGACAGCTCTGAATCCCTCCAAATCATGTGTGAATGGGAATTTCAGGTGTATTCAATCGGCAGCATTCAGATCTCCTGGTAGGCAATTGCCTCAATTTGTTCTGGGTTTGTGTTTGTTTTGCCTTCTTCCTTTCTGAATTTTGCATTCTGACACCATACAAAAACGAGTTCAGGCAGAGTATTCATAATGAAATACAAAACACAGTAAACTTGCAATTCATGCTTAGAAATCGACAGGCAACACGACCAAGATGATTTTTCTATTTTGAAAAATGAAATGTAACCCTTGTCCAGAGGGGACAGCTCTGAATTCCCTCTAAATCTAGTGTCAATGGGATTTTCAGGTGTATTAAATCAGCAGCATTGAGGTCTCCTGCTAGGCAATTGCCTAAATTTGTTCTGGGTTTGTGTTTGTGTTACCTTCTCCCTTTCTGCATTTTGCATTCTGACACCGTACAAAAATGAGGTTAGGCAGAGTCCAAAAAGCAATAAATAACACAGGAAATGGTGTTTCATGCTTAGAAATCTACAGGCAACAAGACCAAGATAACGTTATGTGTTTTGGAAAATGAAATGGAACACTTTTGCGAGAAGAATGCTCTGAATTCCCTCCAAATCATGTGTGAATGGGAATTGCAGGTGTATACAATCGGCAGCATTCAGGTCTCCTGCTAGGCAATTGGCTAAATTTGTTCTGGGTTTGTATTTGTTTTGCCTTCTTCCTTTCTGAATTTTGTATTCTGACACCATACTAAAACGAGCTTAGGCAGAGTATTCATAATAAAATACAAAACGCAGTAAATTGGCATTTCATGCTTAGAAATCTACAGGCAACACGACCAAGATAAGGTAATGTGTTTGGAAAATGAAATGTAACACTTGTAAAGAGGGGACAGCTCTGAATCCCCTCCAAATCGAGTGTGAATGAGATTTTCAGGTGTATTCAATCGGTAGCGTTCAGGTCTCCTGCTAGGCAATTGCCTCAATTTGTTCTGGGTTTGTGTTTGTTTTGCCTTGTTGCTTTCTGAATTTTGTATTCTGACACCATACAAAAACGAGTTTAGGCAGCGTATTCATAATGAAATAAAAAACAAAGGAAATTGGCGTTTCATGCTTAGAAATCTACAGGCAACATGACCAAGATAAGGTTATGTGTTTTGGAAAATGAAATATAACACTTTTGCCGAGGGGACAGCTCTGAATCCCTCCAAATCATGTGTGAATGGGAATTGCAGGTGTATACAATCGGCAGCATTCAGGTCTCCTGCTAGGCAATTGGCTAAATTTGTTCTGGGTTTGTATTTGTTTTGCCTTCTTCCTTTCTGAATTTTGTATTCTGACACCATACAAAAACGAGCTTAGGCAGAGTATTCATAATAAAATACAAAACGCAGTAAATTGGCATTTCATGCTTAGAAATCTACAGGCAACACGACCAAGATAAGGTAATGTGTTTGGAAAATGAAATGTAACACTTGTAAAGAGGGGACAGCTCTGAATCCCCTCCAAATCGAGTGTGAATGAGATTTTCAGGTGTATTCAATCGGTAGCGTTCAGGTCTCCTGCTAGGCAATTGCCTCAATTTGTTCTGGGTTTGTGTTTGTTTTGCCTTGTTGCTTTCTGAATTTTGTATTCTGACACCATACAAAAACGAGTTTAGGCAGCGTATTCATAATGAAATAAAAAACAAAGGAAATTGGCGTTTCATGCTTAGAAATCTACAGGCAACATGACCAAGATAAGGTTATGTGTTTTGGAAAATGAAATATAACACTTTTGCCGAGCGGAATGCTCTGAATTCTCTCCAAATCATGTGTGAATCGGAATTTCAGGTGTATACAATCGGAAGCATTCAGGTCTCCTCCTAGGCAATTGCCTCAATTTGTTCTGGGTTTGTGTTTGTTTTGCCTTCTTCCTTTCTGAATTTTTTATTCTGACCCCACACAAAACGAGTTCAGGCAGTGTATTCATAATAAAATACAAAACACAGTAAACTTGCATTTATGCTTAGAAATGTACAGGCAACAGGACTAACATGATTTTTTGTATTTTGGATAATGAAATGTAACGCTTTTGCCAAGGGGACAGCTCTGAATTCCCTCCAAATCGACTGTGAATGGCATTTTCAGGTGTATTCGATCAGCAGCATTCAGGTCTCCTGATTGGAAATTGCCTCAATTAGTTCTGGGTTAGTGTTTGTTTTGCCTTCTTCCTTTCTGAATGTTGTATTCTGACATCACACAAAAGGAGTGTAGGCAAAGTATTCATAATAAAATACAAAACACTGTAAATTGGCATTTAATGCTTAGAAATCTACAGGCAACACGACCAAGATAAGGTGATGTGTTTCGAAAATGAAATGTAACACTTGTAAAGAGGGGACAGCTCTGAATACCCTCCAAATCGAGTGTGAATGAGATTTTCAGGTGTATTCAATCTGAAGCATTCAGGTCTCCTGCTAGGCAATTGCCTGAATTTGTACTGGGTTTGTGTTTGTTTTGCCTTCTTCCTTTCTGAATTTTGTATTCTGACAGTATACAAAAACGAGCTTAGGCAGAGTATTCATAATAAAATACAAAACACAGTAAACTTGCATTACATGCTTAGAAATATACAGGCAACAGGACTAACATGATTTTTTGTATTTTGGAAAATGAAATGTAACACTTTTCCAGAGGGGACAGCTCTGAATTCCCTCCAAATCGTGTGTGAATGGGAATTTCAGGTGTATTCCATCGAGAGCATTCAGGTCTCTTTATTGGCAATTGCCTAAATGTGTTCTTGGTTTGTGTTTGTTTTACTTTCTTCCTTTCTGAATTTTGCATTCTGACAGTATACAAAAACCAGTTTAGGCAGAGTATTCATAATAAAATAGAAAACACAGTAAACTTACAATACATGCTCAGTAATCTACAGGCAACACGACCAAGATGATTTTTTGTATTTTGAAAAATGAAATGTAACCCTTTTACAGATGGCACAGCTCTGATTTCCCTCTAAATCGCGTGTCAATGGGATTTTCAGGTATATAAAATCGTCAGCATTCAGGTCTCCTGCTAGGCAATTGCCTAAACGTGTTCTGGGTTTGTGTTTGTTTTGCCTTCCTCTTTCCAAATTTTGTATTCTGACCCCATACAAAAATGAGTTTAGGCAGAGTATTCATAATGAAATAAAAAACACAGTAAACTTGCAATTCATGCTTAGAAATCTACAGGCAACACGACCAAGATAAGCTTATGTGTTTTGAAAAATGAAATATAACACTTTTGCCGAGGGGACAGCTCTGAATCCCTCCAAATCATGTGTGAATGGGAATTTCAGGTGTATTCAATCGGCAGCATTCAGATCTCCTGGTAGGCAATTGCCTCAATTTGTTCTGGGTTTGTGTTTGTTTTGCCTTCTTCCTTTCTGAATTTTGCATTCTGACACCATACAAAAACGAGTTCAGGCAGAGTATTCATAATGAAATACAAAACACAGTAAACTTGCAATTCATGCTTAGAAATCGACAGGCAACACGACCAAGATGATTTTTTGTATTTGAAAAATGAAATGTAACCCTTGTCCAGAGGGGACAGCTCTGAATTCCCTCTAAATCTAGTGTCAATGGGATTTTCAGGTGTATTAAATCAGCAGCATTGAGGTCTCCTGCTAGGCAATTGCCTAAATTTGTTCTGGGTTTGTGTTTGTGTTACCTTCTCCCTTTCTGCATTTTGCATTCTGACACCGTACAAAAATGAGGTTAGGCAGAGTCCAAAAAGCAATAAATAACACAGGAAATGGTGTTTCATGCTTAGAAATCTACAGGCAACAAGACCAAGATAACGTTATGTGTTTTGGAAAATGAAATGGAACACTTTTGCCGAGAAGAATGCTCTGAATTCCCTCCAAATCATGTGTGAATGGGAATTGCAGGTGTATACAATCGGCAGCATTCAGGTCTCCTGCTAGGCAATTGGCTAAATTTGTTCTGGGTTTGTATTTGTTTTGCCTTCTTCCTTTCTGAATTTTGTATTCTGACACCATACAAAAACGAGCTTAGGCAGAGTATTCATAATAAAATACAAAACGCAGTAAATTGGCATTTCATGCTTAGAAATCTACAGGCAACACGACCAAGATAAGGTAATGTGTTTGGAAAATGAAATGTAACACTTGTAAAGAGGGGACAGCTCTGAATCCCCTCCAAATCGAGTGTGAATGAGATTTTCAGGTGTATTCAATCGGTAGCGTTCAGGTCTCCTGCTAGGCAATTGCCTCAATTTGTTCTGGGTTTGTGTTTGTTTTGCCTTGTTGCTTTCTGAATTTTGTATTCTGACACCATACAAAAACGAGTTTAGGCAGCGTATTCATAATGAAATAAAAAACAAAGGAAATTGGCGTTTCATGCTTAGAAATCTACAGGCAACATGACCAAGATAAGGTTATGTGTTTTGGAAAATGAAATATAACACTTTTGTCGAGGGGACAGCTCTGAATCCCTCCAAATCATGTGTGAATGGGAATTGCAGGTGTATACAATCGGCAGCATTCAGGTCTCCTGCTAGGCAATTGGCTAAATTTGTTCTGGGTTTGTATTTGTTTTGCCTTCTTCCTTTCTGAATTTTGTATTCTGACACCATACAAAA
This sequence comes from Sylvilagus floridanus, assembly GCA_949820135.1. Classification (NCBI taxonomy): domain Eukaryota; kingdom Metazoa; phylum Chordata; class Mammalia; order Lagomorpha; family Leporidae; genus Sylvilagus; species Sylvilagus floridanus. Next base: position 117,314,039 of record OX463233.1, on the reverse strand, counting down.
ACGAGCTTAGGCAGAGTATTCATAATAAAATACAAAACGCAGTAAATTGGCATTTCATGCTTAGAAATCTACAGGCAACACGACCAAGATAAGGTAATGTGTTTGGAAAATGAAATGTAACACTTGTAAAGAGGGGACAGCTCTGAATCCCCTCCAAATTGAGTGTGAATGAGATTTTCAGGTGTATTCAATCGGTAGCGTTCAGGTCTCCTGCTAGGCAATTGCCTCAATTTGTTCTGGGTTTGTGTTTGTTTTGCCTTGTTGCTTTCTGAATTTTGTATTCTGACACCATACAAAAACGAGTTTAGGCAGCGTATTCATAATGAAATAAAAAACAAAGGAAATTGGCGTTTCATGCTTAGAAATCTACAGGCAACATGACCAAGATAAGGTTATGTGTTTTGGAAAATGAAATATAACACTTTTGCCGAGCGGAATGCTCTGAATTCTCTCCAAATCATGTGTGAATCGGAATTTCAGGTGTATACAATCGGAAGCATTCAGGTCTCCTCCTAGGCAATTGCCTCAATTTGTTCTGGGTTTGTGTTTGTTTTGCCTTCTTCCTTTCTGAATTTTTTATTCTGACCCCACACAAAACGAGTTTAGGCAGTGTATTCATAATAAAATACAAAACACAGTAAACTTGCATTTATGCTTAGAAATGTACAGGCAACAGGACTAACATGATTTTTTGTATTTTGGATAATGAAATGTAACGCTTTTGCCAAGGGGACAGCTCTGAATTCCCTCCAAATCGACTGTGAATGGCATTTTCAGGTGTATTCGATCAGCAGCATTCAGGTCTCCTGATTGGAAATTGCCTCAATTAGTTCTGGGTTAGTGTTTGTTTTGCCTTCTTCCTTTCTGAATGTTGTATTCTGACATCACACAAAAGGAGTGTAGGCAAAGTATTCATAATAAAATACAAAACACTGTAAATTGGCATTTAATGCTTAGAAATCTACAGGCAACACGACCAAGATAAGGTGATGTGTTTCGAAAATGAAATGTAACACTTGTAAAGAGGGGACAGCTCTGAATACCCTCCAAATCGAGTGTGAATGAGATTTTCAGGTGTATTCAATCTGAAGCATTCAGGTCTCCTGCTAGGCAATTGCCTGAATTTGTACTGGGTTTGTGTTTGTTTTACTTTCTTCCTTTCTGAATTTTGTATTCTGACAGTATACAAAAACGAGCTTAGGCAGAGTATTCATAATAAAATACAAAACACAGTAAACTTGCATTACATGCTTAGAAATATACAGGCAACAGGACTAACATGATTTTTTGTATTTTGGAAAATGAAATGTAACACTTTTCCAGAGGGGACAGCTCTGAATTCCCTCCAAATCGTGTGTGAATGGGAATTTCAGGTGTATTCCATCGAGAGCATTCAGGTCTCTTTATTGGCAATTGCCTAAATGTGTTCTTGGTTTGTGTTTGTTTTACTTTCTTCCTTTCTGAATTTTGCATTCTGACAGTATACAAAAACCAGTTTAGGCAGAGTATTCATAATAAAATAGAAAACACAGTAAACTTACAATACATGCTTAGTAATCTACAGGCAACACGACCAAGATGATTTTTTGTATTTTGAAAAATGAAATGTAACCCTTTTACAGATGGCACAGCTCTGATTTCCCTCTAAATCGCGTGTCAATGGGATTTTCAGGTATATAAAATCGTCAGCATTCAGGTCTCCTGCTAGGCAATTGCCTAAACGTGTTCTGGGTTTGTGTTTGTTTTGCCTTCCTCTTTCCAAATTTTGTATTCTGACCCCATACAAAAATGAGTTTAGGCAGAGTATTCATAATGAAATAAAAAACACAGTAAACTTGCAATTCATGCTTAGAAATCTACAGGCAACACGACCAAGATAAGCTTATGTGTTTTGAAAAATGAAATATAACACTTTTGCCGAGGGGACAGCTCTGAATCCCTCCAAATCATGTGTGAATGGGAATTTCAGGTGTATTCAATCGGCAGCATTCAGATCTCCTGGTAGGCAATTGCCTCAATTTGTTCTGGGTTTGTGTTTGTTTTGCCTTCTTCCTTTCTGAATTTTGCATTCTGACACCATACAAAAACGAGTTCAGGCAGAGTATTCATAATGAAATACAAAACACAGTAAACTTGCAATTCATGCTTAGAAATCGACAGGCAACACGACCAAGATGATTTTTCTATTTTGAAAAATGAAATGTAACCCTTGTCCAGAGGGGACAGCTCTGAATTCCCTCTAAATCTAGTGTCAATGGGATTTTCAGGTGTATTAAATCAGCAGCATTGAGGTCTCCTGCTAGGCAATTGCCTAAATTTGTTCTGGGTTTGTGTTTGTGTTACCTTCTCCCTTTCTGCATTTTGCATTCTGACACCGTACAAAAATGAGGTTAGGCAGAGTCCAAAAAGCAATAAATAACACAGGAAATGGTGTTTCATGCTTAGAAATCTACAGGCAACAAGACCAAGATAACGTTATGTGTTTTGGAAAATGAAATGGAACACTTTTGCCGAGAAGAATGCTCTGAATTCCCTCCAAATCATGTGTGAATGGGAATTGCAGGTGTATACAATCGGCAGCATTCAGGTCTCCTGCTAGGCAATTGGCTAAATTTGTTCTGGGTTTGTATTTGTTTTGCCTTCTTCCTTTCTGAATTTTGTATTCTGACACCATACAAAAACGAGCTTAGGCAGAGTATTCATAATAAAATACAAAACGCAGTAAATTGGCATTTCATGCTTAGAAATCTACAGGCAACACGACCAAGATAAGGTAATGTGTTTGGAAAATGAAATGTAACACTTGTAAAGAGGGGACAGCTCTGAATCCCCTCCAAATCGAGTGTGAATGAGATTTTCAGGTGTATTCAATCGGTAGCGTTCAGGTCTCTGCTAGGCAATTGCCTCAATTTGTTCTGGGTTTGTGTTTGTTTTGCCTTGTTGCTTTCTGAATTTTGTATTCTGACACCATACAAAAACGAGTTTAGGCAGCGTATTCATAATGAAATAAAAAACAAAGGAAATTGGCGTTTCATGCTTAGAAATCTACAGGCAACATGACCAAGATATGGTTATGTGTTTTGGAAAATGAAATATAACACTTTTGCCGAGCGGAATGCTCTGAATTCTCTCCAAATCATGTGTGAATGGGAATTGCAGGTGTATACAATCGGAAGCATTCAGGTCTCCTCCTAGGCAATTGCCTCAATTTGTTCTGGGTTTGTGTTTGTTTTGCCTTCTTCCTTTCTGAATTTTTTATTCTGACCCCACACAAAACGAGTTTAGTCAGTGTATTCATAATAAAATACAAAACACAGTAAACTTGCATTTATGCTTAGAAATGTACAGGCAACAGGACTAACATGATTTTTTGTATTTTGGATAATGAAATGTAACGCTTTTGCCAAGGGGACAGCTCTGAATTCCCTCCAAATCGACTGTGAATGGCATTTTCAGGTGTATTCGATCAGCAGCATTCAGGTCTCCTGATTGGAAATTGCCTCAATTAGTTCTGGGTTAGTGTTTGTTTTGCCTTCTTCCTTTCTGAATGTTGTATTCTGACATCACACAAAAGGAGTGTAGGCAAAGTATTCATAATAAAATACAAAACACTGTAAATTGGCATTTAATGCTTAGAAATCTACAGGCAACACGACCAAGATAAGGTGATGTGTTTCGAAAATGAAATGTAACACTTGTAAAGAGGGGACAGCTCTGAATCCCCTCCAAATCGAGTGTGAATGAGATTTTCAGGTGTATTCAATCTGAAGCATTCAGGTCTCCTGCTAGGCAATTGCCTGAATTTGTACTGGGTTTGTGTTTGTTTTGCCTTCTTCCTTTCTGAATTTTGTATTCTGACAGTATACAAAAACGAGCTTAGGCAGAGTATTCATAATAAAATACAAAACACAGTAAACTTGCATTACATGCTTAGAAATATACAGGCAACAGGACTAACATGATTTTTTGTATTTTGGAAAATGAAATGTAACACTTTTCCAGAGGGGACAGCTCTGAATTCCCTCCAAATCGTGTGTGAATGGGAATTTCAGGTGTATTCCATCAAGAGCATTCAGGTCTCTTTATTGGCAATTGCCTAAATGTGTTCTTGGTTTGTGTTTGTTTTACTTTCTTCCTTTCTGAATTTTGCATTCTGACAGTATACAAAAACCAGTTTAGGCAGAGTATTCATAATAAAATAGAAAACACAGTAAACTTACAATACATGCTTAGTAATCTACAGGCAACACGACCAAGATGATTTTTTGTATTTTGAAAAATGAAATGTAACCCTTTTACAGATGGCACAGCTCTGATTTCCCTCTAAATCGCGTGTCAATGGGATTTTCAGGTATATATAATCGTCAGCATTCAGGTCTCCTGCTAGGCAATTGCCTAAACGTGTTCTGGGTTTGTGTTTGTTTTGCCTTCCTCTTTCCAAATTTTGTATTCTGACCCCATACAAAAATGAGTTTAGGCAGAGTATTCATAATGAAATAAAAAACACAGTAAACTTGCAATTCATGCTTAGAAATCTACAGGCAACACGACCAAGATAAGCTTATGTGTTTTGAAAAATGAAATATAACACTTTTGCCGAGGGGACAGCTCTGAATCCCTCCAAATCATGTGTGAATGGGAATTTCAGGTGTATTCAATCGGCAGCATTCAGATCTCCTGGTAGGCAATTGCCTCAATTTGTTCTGGGTTTGTGTTTGTTTTGCCTTCTTCCTTTCTGAATTTTGCATTCTGACACCATACAAAAACGAGTTCAGGCAGAGTATTCATAATGAAATACAAAACACAGTAAACTTGCAATTCATGCTTAGAAATCGACAGGCAACATGACCAAGATGATTTTTCTATTTTGAAAAATGAAATGTAACCCTTGTCCAGAGGGGACAGCTCTGAATTCCCTCTAAATCTAGTGTCAATGGGATTTTCAGGTGTATTAAATCAGCAGCATTGAGGTCTCCTGCTAGGCAATTGCCTAAATTTGTTCTGGGTTTGTGTTTGTGTTACCTTCTCCCTTTCTGCATTTTGCATTCTGACACCGTACAAAAATGAGGTTAGGCAGAGTCCAAAAAGCAATAAATAACACAGGAAATGGTGTTTCATGCTTAGAAATCTACAGGCAACAAGACCAAGATAACGTTATGTGTTTTGGAAAATGAAATGGAACACTTTTGCCGAGAAGAATGCTCTGAATTCCCTCCAAATCATGTGTGAATGGGAATTGCAGGTGTATACAATCGGCAGCATTCAGGTCTCCTGCTAGGCAATTGGCTAAATTTGTTCTGGGTTTGTATTTGTTTTGCCTTCTTCCTTTCTGAATTTTGTATTCTGACACCATACAAAAACGAGCTTAGGCAGAGTATTCATAATAAAATACAAAACGCAGTAAATTGGCATTTCATGCTTAGAAATCTACAGGCAACACGACCAAGATAAGGTAATGTGTTTGGAAAATGAAATGTAACACTTGTAAAGAGGGGACAGCTCTGAATCCCCTCCAAATCAAGTGTGAATGAGATTTTCAGGTGTATTCAATCGGTAGCGTTCAGGTCTCCTGCTAGGCAATTGCCTCAATTTGTTCTGGGTTTGTGTTTGTTTTGCCTTGTTGCTTTCTGAATTTTGTATTCTGACACCATACAAAAACGAGTTTAGGCAGCGTATTCATAATGAAATAAAAAACAAAGGAAATTGGCGTTTCATGCTTAGAAATCTACAGGCAACATGACCAAGATAAGGTTATGTGTTTTGGAAAATGAAATATAACACTTTTGCCGAGCGGAATGCTCTGAATTCTCTCCAAATCATGTGTGAATCGGAATTTCAGGTGTATACAATCGGAAGCATTCAGGTCTCCTCCTAGGCAATTGCCTCAATTTGTTCTGGGTTTGTGTTTGTTTTGCCTTCTTCCTTTCTGAATTTTTTATTCTGACCCCACACAAAACGAGTTTAGGCAGTGTATTCATAATAAAATACAAAACACAGTAAACTTGCATTTATGCTTAGAAATGTACAGGCAACAGGACTAACATGATTTTTTGTATTTTGGATAATGAAATGTAACGCTTTTGCCAAGGGGACAGCTCTGAATTCCCTCCAAATCGACTGTGAATGGCATTTTCAGGTGTATTCGATCAGCAGCATTCAGGTCTCCTGATTGGAAATTGCCTCAATTAGTTCTGGGTTAGTGTTTGTTTTGCCTTCTTCCTTTCTGAATGTTGTATTCTGACATCACACAAAAGGAGTGTAGGCAAAGTATTCATAATAAAATACAAAACACTGTAAATTGGCATTTAATGCTTAGAAATCTACAGGCAACACGACCAAGATAAGGTGATGTGTTTCGAAAATGAAATGTAACACTTGTAAAGAGGGGACAGCTCTGAATACCCTCCAAATCGAGTGTGAATGAGATTTTCAGGTGTATTCAATCTGAAGCATTCTCGTCTCCTGCTAGGCAATTGCCTGAATTTGTACTGGGTTTGTGTTTGTTTTGCCTTCTTCCTTTCTGAATTTTGTATTCTGACAGTATACAAAAACGAGCTTAGGCAGAGTATTCATAATAAAATACAAAACACAGTAAACTTGCATTACATGCTTAGAAATATACAGGCAACAGGACTAACATGATTTTTTGTATTTTGGAAAATGAAATGTAACACTTTTCCAGAGGGGACAGCTCTGAATTCCCTCCAAATCGTGTGTGAATGGGAATTTCAGGTGTATTCCATCGAGAGCATTCAGGTCTCTTTATTGGCAATTGCCTAAATGTGTTCTTGGTTTGTGTTTGTTTTACTTTCTTCCTTTCTGAATTTTGCATTCTGACAGTATACAAAAACCAGTTTAGGCAGAGTATTCATAATAAAATAGAAAACACAGTAAACTTACAATACATGCTTAGTAATCTACAGGCAACACGACCAAGATGATTTTTTGTATTTTGAAAAATGAAATGTAACCCTTTTACAGATGGCACAGCTCTGATTTCCCTCTAAATCGCGTGTCAATGGGATTTTCAGGTATATAAAATCGTCAGCATTCAGGTCTCCTGCTAGGCAATTGCCTAAACGTGTTCTGGGTTTGTGTTTGTTTTGCCTTCCTCTTTCCAAATTTTGTATTCTGACCCCATACAAAAATGAGTTTAGGCAGAGTATTCATAATGAAATAAAAAACACAGTAAACTTGCAATTCATGCTTAGAAATCTACAGGCAACACGACCAAGATAAGCTTATGTGTTTTGAAAAATGAAATATAACACTTTTGCCGAGGGGACAGCTCTGAATCCCTCCAAATCATGTGTGAATGGGAATTTCAGGTGTATTCAATCGGCAGCATTCAGATCTCCTGGTAGGCAATTGCCTCAATTTGTTCTGGGTTTGTGTTTGTTTTGCCTTCTTCCTTTCTGAATTTTGCATTCTGACACCATACAAAAACGAGTTCAGGCAGAGTATTCATAATGAAATACAAAACACAGTAAACTTGCAATTCATGCTTAGAAATCGACAGGCAACACGACCAAGATGATTTTTCTATTTTGAAAAATGAAATGTAACCCTTGTCCAGAGGGGACAGCTCTGAATTCCCTCTAAATCTAGTGTCAATGGGATTTTCAGGTGTATTAAATCAGCAGCATTGAGGTCTCCTGCTAGGCAATTGCCTAAATTTGTTCTGGGTTTGTGTTTGTGTTACCTTCTCCCTTTCTGCATTTTGCATTCTGACACCGTACAAAAATGAGGTTAGGCAGAGTCCAAAAAGCAATAAATAACACAGGAAATGGTGTTTCATGCTTAGAAATCTACAGGCAACAAGACCAAGATAACGTTATGTGTTTTGGAAAATGAAATGGAACACTTTTGCCGAGAAGAATGCTCTGAATTCCCTCCAAATCATGTGTGAATGGGAATTGCAGGTGTATACAATCGGCAGCATTCAGGTCTCCTGCTAGGCAATTGGCTAAATTTGTTCTGGGTTTGTATTTGTTTTGCCTTCTTCCTTTCTGAATTTTGTATTCTGACACCATACAAAAACGAGCTTAGGCAGAGTATTCATAATAAAATACAAAACGCAGTAAATTGGCATTTCATGCTTAGAAATCTACAGGCAACACGACCAAGATAAGGTAATGTGTTTGGAAAATGAAATGTAACACTTGTAAAGAGGGGACAGCTCTGAATCCCCTCCAAATCGAGTGTGAATGAGATTTTCAGGTGTATTCAATCGGTAGCGTTCAGGTCTCTGCTAGGCAATTGCCTCAATTTGTTCTGGGTTTGTGTTTGTTTTGCCTTGTTGCTTTCTGAATTTTGTATTCTGACACCATACAAAAACGAGTTTAGGCAGCGTATTCATAATGAAATAAAAAACAAAGGAAATTGGCGTTTCATGCTTAGAAATCTACAGGCAACATGACCAAGATATGGTTATGTGTTTTGGAAAATGAAATATAACACTTTTGCCGAGCGGAATGCTCTGAATTCTCTCCAAATCATGTGTGAATGGGAATTGCAGGTGTATACAATCGGAAGCATTCAGGTCTCCTCCTAGGCAATTGCCTCAATTTGTTCTGGGTTTGTGTTTGTTTTGCCTTCTTCCTTTCTGAATTTTTTATTCTGACCCCACACAAAACGAGTTTAGTCAGTGTATTCATAATAAAATACAAAACACAGTAAACTTGCATTTATGCTTAGAAATGTACAGGCAACAGGACTAACATGATTTTTTGTATTTTGGATAATGAAATGTAACGCTTTTGCCAAGGGGACAGCTCTGAATTCCCTCCAAATCGACTGTGAATGGCATTTTCAGGTGTATTCGATCAGCAGCATTCAGGTCTCCTGATTGGAAATTGCCTCAATTAGTTCTGGGTTAGTGTTTGTTTTGCCTTCTTCCTTTCTGAATGTTGTATTCTGACATCACACAAAAGGAGTGTAGGCAAAGTATTCATAATAAAATACAAAACACTGTAAATTGGCATTTAATGCTTAGAAATCTACAGGCAACACGACCAAGATAAGGTGATGTGTTTCGAAAATGAAATGTAACACTTGTAAAGAGGGGACAGCTCTGAATACCCTCCAAATCGAGTGTGAATGAGATTTTCAGGTGTATTCAATCTGAAGCATTCAGGTCTCCTGCTAGGCAATTGCCTGAATTTGTACTGGGTTTGTGTTTGTTTTGCCTTCTTCCTTTCTGAATTTTGTATTCTGACAGTATACAAAAACGAGCTTAGGCAGAGTATTCATAATAAAATACAAAACACAGTAAACTTGCATTACATGCTTAGAAATATACAGGCAACAGGACTAACATGATTTTTTGTATTTTGGAAAATGAAATGTAACACTTTTCCAGAGGGGACAGCTCTGAATTCCCTCCAAATCGTGTGTGAATGGGAATTTCAGGTGTATTCCATCAAGAGCATTCAGGTCTCTTTATTGGCAATTGCCTAAATGTGTTCTTGGTTTGTGTTTGTTTTACTTTCTTCCTTTCTGAATTTTGCATTCTGACAGTATACAAAAACCAGTTTAAGCAGAGTATTCATAATAAAATAGAAAACACAGTAAACTTACAATACATGCTTAGTAATCTACAGGCAACACGACCAAGATGATTTTTTGTATTTTGAAAAATGAAATGTAACCCTTTTACAGATGGCACAGCTCTGATTTCCCTCTAAATCGCGTGTCAATGGGATTTTCAGGTATATATAATCGTCAGCATTCAGGTCTCCTGCTAGGCAATTGCCTAAACGTGTTCTGGGTTTGTGTTTGTTTTGCCTTCCTCTTTCCAAATTTTGTATTCTGACCCCATACAAAAATGAGTTTAGGCAGAGTATTCATAATGAAATAAAAAACACAGTAAACTTGCAATTCATGCTTAGAAATCTACAGGCAACACGACCAAGATAAGCTTATGTGTTTTGAAAAATGAAATATAACACTTTTGCCGAGGGGACAGCTCTGAATCCCTCCAAATCATGTGTGAATGGGAATTTCAGGTGTATTCAATCGGCAGCATTCAGATCTCCTGGTAGGCAATTGCCTCAATTTGTTCTGGGTTTGTGTTTGTTTTGCCTTCTTCCTTTCTGAATTTTGCATTCTGACACCATACAAAAACGAGTTCAGGCAGAGTATTCATAATGAAATACAAAACACAGTAAACTTGCAATTCATGCTTAGAAATCGACAGGCAACATGACCAAGATGATTTTTCTATTTTGAAAAATGAAATGTAACCCTTGTCCAGAGGGGACAGCTCTGAATTCCCTCTAAATCTAGTGTCAATGGGATTTTCAGGTGTATTAAATCAGCAGCATTGAGGTCTCCTGCTAGGCAATTGCCTAAATTTGTTCTGGGTTTGTGTTTGTGTTACCTTCTCCCTTTCTGCATTTTGCATTCTGACACCGTACAAAAATGAGGTTAGGCAGAGTCCAAAAAGCAATAAATAACACAGGAAATGGTGTTTCATGCTTAGAAATCTACAGGCAACAAGACCAAGATAACGTTATGTGTTTTGGAAAATGAAATGGAACACTTTTGCCGAGAAGAATGCTCTGAATTCCCTCCAAATCATGTGTGAATGGGAATTGCAGGTGTATACAATCGGCAGCATTCAGGTCTCCTGCTAGGCAATTGGCTAAATTTGTTCTGGGTTTGTATTTGTTTTGCCTTCTTCCTTTCTGAATTTTGTATTCTGACACCATACAAAAACGAGCTTAGGCAGAGTATTCATAATAAAATACAAAACGCAGTAAATTGGCATTTCATGCTTAGAAATCTACAGGCAACACGACCAAGATAAGGTAATGTGTTTGGAAAATGAAATGTAACACTTGTAAAGAGGGGACAGCTCTGAATCCCCTCCAAATTGAGTGTGAATGAGATTTTCAGGTGTATTCAATCGGTAGCGTTCAGGTCTCCTGCTAGGCAATTGCCTCAATTTGTTCTGGGTTTGTGTTTGTTTTGCCTTGTTGCTTTCTGAATTTTGTATTCTGACACCATACAAAAACGAGTTTAGGCAGCGTATTCATAATGAAATAAAAAACAAAGGAAATTGGCGTTTCATGCTTAGAAATCTACAGGCAACACGACCAACATAATTTATGTGTTTTGGAAAATGAAATATAACTCTCTTGCTGAGGGGTCAGCTGTGAATTCCCTCCAAATCGTGTGTGAATGGGAATTGCAGGTGCATTCAATCTAAAACATTCAGGTCGCCTGTTATGCTATTGCCTAAATTTGTTCTGGGTTTGTGTTTGTTTTGCCTTCTTCCTTTCTGAATTTTGCATTCTGACAGTATACAAAAACGAGTTTAGGCAGAGTATTCATAATAAAATACAAAACACAGTAAACTTGCATTTCATGCTTAGAAATGTACAGGCAACAGGACTAACATGATTTTTTGTATTTTGGAAAATGAAATGTAACACTTTTGCCGAGGAGACAGCTCTGAATTCCCTCCAAATCCACTGTGAATGGGATTTTCAGGTGTATTCAATCGGCAGCATTCAGGTCTCCTGATTGGCAATTGCCTCAATTTGTTCTGGGTTTGTGTTTGTTTTGACTTCTTCCTTTCTGAATGTTGTATTCTGACACCACACAAAACGAGTGTAGGCAAAGTATTCATAATAAAATACAAAACACAGTAAATTGGCATTTCATGCTTAGAAATCTACAGGCAACACGACCAAGAAAAGGTAATGTGTTTCAAAAATGAAATGTAACACTTGTCAAGAGGGGACAGCTCTGAATCCCCTCCAAATCGAGTGTGAATGAAATTTTCAGGTGTGTTCAATCGGTAGCATTCAGGTCTCCTGCTAGGCAATTGCCTGAATTTGTACTGGGTTTGTGTTTGTTTTGCCTTCTTCCTTTCTGAATTTTGTATTCTGACAGTATACAAAAACGAGCTTAGGCAGAGTATTCATAATAAAATACAAAACACAGTAAACTTGCATTACATGCTTAGAAATATACAGGCAACAGGACTAACATGATTTTTTGTATTTTGGAAAATGAAATGTAACACTTTTCCAGAGGGGACAGCTCTGAATTCCCTCCAAATCGTGTGTGAATGGGAATTTCAGGTGTATTCCATCGAGAGCATTCAGGTCTCTTTATTGGCAATTGCCTAAATGTGTTCTTGGTTTGTGTTTGTTTTACTTTCTTCCTTTCTGAATTTTGCATTCTGACAGTATACAAAAACCAGTTTAGGCAGAGTATTCATAATAAAATAGAAAACACAGTAAACTTACAATACATGCTTAGTAATCTACAGGCAACACGACCAAGATGATTTTTTGTATTTTGAAAAATGAAATGTAACCCTTTTACAGATGGCACAGCTCTGATTTCCCTCTAAATCGCGTGTCAATGGGATTTTCAGGTATATAAAATCGTCAGCATTCAGGTCTCCTGCTAGGCAATTGCCTAAACGTGTTCTGGGTTTGTGTTTGTTTTGCCTTCCTCTTTCCAAATTTTGTATTCTGACCCCATACAAAAATGAGTTTAGGCAGAGTATTCATAATGAAATAAAAAACACAGTAAACTTGCAATTCATGCTTAGAAATCTACAGGCAACACGACCAAGATAAGCTTATGTGTTTTGAAAAATGAAATATAACACTTTTGCCGAGGGGACAGCTCTGAATCCCTCCAAATCATGTGTGAATGGGAATTTCAGGTGTATTCAATCGGCAGCATTCAGATCTCCTGGTAGGCAATTGCCTCAATTTGTTCTGGGTTTGTGTTTGTTTTGCCTTCTTCCTTTCTGAATTTTGCATTCTGACACCATACAAAAACGAGTTCAGGCAGAGTATTCATAATGAAATACAAAACACAGTAAACTTGCAATTCATGCTTAGAAATCGACAGGCAACACGACCAAGATGATTTTTCTATTTTGAAAAATGAAATGTAACCCTTGTCCAGAGGGGACAGCTCTGAATTCCCTCTAAATCTAGTGTCAATGGGATTTTCAGGTGTATTAAATCAGCAGCATTGAGGTCTCCTGCTAGGCAATTGCCTAAATTTGTTCTGGGTTTGTGTTTGTGTTACCTTCTCCCTTTCTGCATTTTGCATTCTGACACCGTACAAAAATGAGGTTAGGCAGAGTCCAAAAAGCAATAAATAACACAGGAAATGGTGTTTCATGCTTAGAAATCTACAGGCAACAAGACCAAGATAACGTTATGTGTTTTGGAAAATGAAATGGAACACTTTTGCCGAGAAGAATGCTCTGAATTCCCTCCAAATCATGTGTGAATGGGAATTGCAGGTGTATACAATCGGCAGCATTCAGGTCTCCTGCTAGGCAATTGGCTAAATTTGTTCTGGGTTTGTATTTGTTTTGCCTTCTTCCTTTCTGAATTTTGTATTCTGACACCATACAAAAACGAGCTTAGGCAGAGTATTCATAATAAAATACAAAACGCAGTAAATTGGCATTTCATGCTTAGAAATCTACAGGCAACACGACCAAGATAAGGTAATGTGTTTGGAAAATGAAATGTAACACTTGTAAAGAGGGGACAGCTCTGAATCCCCTCCAAATTGAGTGTGAATGAGATTTTCAGGTGTATTCAATCGGTAGCGTTCAGGTCTCCTGCTAGGCAATTGCCTCAATTTGTTCTGGGTTTGTGTTTGTTTTGCCTTGTTGCTTTCTGAATTTTGTATCCTACACCATACAAAAACGAGTTTAGGCAGCGTATTCATAATGAAATAAAAAACAAAGGAAATTGGCGTTTCATGCTTAGAAATCTACAGGCAACACGACCAACATAATTTATGTGTTTTGGAAAATGAAATATAACTCTCTTGCCGAGGGGTCAGCTGTGAATTCCCTCAAAATCGTGTGTGAATGGGAATTGCAGGTGCATTCAATCTAAAACATTTAGGTCGCCTGTTTTGCTATTGCCTAAATTTGTTCTGGGTTTGTGTTTGTTTTGCCTTCTTCCTTTCTGAATTTTGCATTCTGACAGTATACAAAAACGAGTTTAGGCAGAGTATTCATAATAAAATACGAAACACAGTAAACTTGCATTTCATGCTTAGAAATGTACAGGCAACAGGACTAACATGATTTTTTGTATTTTGGAAAATGAAATGTAACACTTTTGCCGAGGAGACAGCTCTGAATTCCCTCCAAATCCACTGTGAATGGCATTTTCAGGTGTATTCGATCAGCAGCATTCAGGTCTCCTGATTGGCAATTGCCTCAATTTGTTCTGGGTTTGTGTTTGTTTTGACTTCTTCCTTTCTGAATGTTGTATTCTGACACCACACAAAACGAGTGTAGGCAAAGTATTCATAATAAAATACAAAACACAGTAAATTGGCATTTCATGCTTAGAAATCTACAGGCAACACGACCAAGAAAAGGTAATGTGTTTCAAAAATGAAATGTAACACTTGTCAAGAGGGGACAGCTCTGAATCCCCTCCAAATCGAGTGTGAATGAGATTTTCAGGTGTATTCAATCGGTAGCATTCAGGTCTCCTGCTAGGCAATTGCCTGAATTTGTACTGGGTTTGTGTTTGTTTTGCCTTCTTCCTTTCTGAATTTTGTATTCTGACAGTATACAAAAACGAGCTTAGGCAGAGTATTCATAATAAAATACAAAACACAGTAAACTTGCATTACATGCTTAGAAATATACAGGCAACAGGACTAACATGATTTTTTGTATTTTGGAAAATGAAATGTAACACTTTTCCAGAGGGGACAGCTCTGAATTCCCTCCAAATCGTGTGTGAATGGGAATTTCAGGTGTATTCCATCGAGAGCATTCAGGTCTCTTTATTGGCAATTGCCTAAATGTGTTCTTGGTTTGTGTTTGTTTTACTTTCTTCCTTTCTGAATTTTGCATTCTGACAGTATACAAAAACCAGTTTAGGCAGAGTATTCATAATAAAATAGAAAACACAGTAAACTTACAATACATGCTTAGTAATCTACAGGCAACACGACCAAGATGATTTTTTGTATTTTGAAAAATGAAATGTAACCCTTTTACAGATGGCACAGCTCTGATTTCCCTCTAAATCGCGTGTCAATGGGATTTTCAGGTATATAAAATCGTCAGCATTCAGGTCTCCTGCTAGGCAATTGCCTAAACGTGTTCTGGGTTTGTGTTTGTTTTGCCTTCCTCTTTCCAAATTTTGTATTCTGACCCCATACAAAAATGAGTTTAGGCAGAGTATTCATAATGAAATAAAAAACACAGTAAACTTGCAATTCATGCTTAGAAATCTACAGGCAACACGACCAAGATAAGCTTATGTGTTTTGAAAAATGAAATATAACACTTTTGCCGAGGGGACAGCTCTGAATCCCTCCAAATCATGTGTGAATGGGAATTTCAGGTGTATTCAATCGGCAGCATTCAGATCTCCTGGTAGGCAATTGCCTCAATTTGTTCTGGGTTTGTGTTTGTTTTGCCTTCTTCCTTTCTGAATTTTGCATTCTGACACCATACAAAAACGAGTTCAGGCAGAGTATTCATAATGAAATACAAAACACAGTAAACTTGCAATTCATGCTTAGAAATCGACAGGCAACACGACCAAGATGATTTTTCTATTTTGAAAAATGAAATGTAACCCTTGTCCAGAGGGGACAGCTCTGAATTCCCTCTAAATCGAGTGTCAATGGGATTTTCAGGTGTATTAAATCAGCAGCATTGAGGTCTCCTGCTAGGCAATTGCCTAAATTTGTTCTGGGTTTGTGTTTGTGTTACCTTCTCCCTTTCTGCATTTTGCATTCTGACACCGTACAAAAATGAGGTTAGGCAGAGTCCAAAAAGCAATAAATAACACAGGAAATGGTGTTTCATGCTTAGAAATCTACAGGCAACAAGACCAAGATAACGTTATGTGTTTTGGAAAATGAAATGGAACACTTTTGCCGAGAAGAATGCTCTGAATTCCCTCCAAATCATGTGTGAATGGGAATTGCAGGTGTATACAATCGGCAGCATTCAGGTCTCCTGCTAGGCAATTGGCTAAATTTGTTCTGGGTTTGTATTTGTTTTGCCTTCTTCCTTTCTGAATTTTGTATTCTGACACCATACAAAAACGAGCTTAGGCAGAGTATTCATAATAAAATACAAAACGCAGTAAATTGGCATTTCATGCTTAGAAATCTACAGGCAACACGACCAAGATAAGGTAATGTGTTTGGAAAATGAAATGTAACACTTGTAAAGAGGGGACAGCTCTGAATCCCCTCCAAATTGAGTGTGAATGAGATTTTCAGGTGTATTCAATCGGTAGCGTTCAGGTCTCCTGCTAGGCAATTGCCTCAATTTGTTCTGGGTTTGTGTTTGTTTTGCCTTGTTGCTTTCTGAATTTTGTATCCTACACCATACAAAAACGAGTTTAGGCAGCGTATTCATAATGAAATAAAAAACAAAGGAAATTGGCGTTTCATGCTTAGAAATCTACAGGCAACACGACCAACATAATTTATGTGTTTTGGAAAATGAAATATAACTCTCTTGCCGAGGGGTCAGCTGTGAATTCCCTCAAAATCGTGTGTGAATGGGAATTGCAGGTGCATTCAATCTAAAACATTCAGGTCGCCTGTTTTGCTATTGCCTAAATTTGTTCTGGGTTTGTGTTTGTTTTGCCTTCTTCCTTTCTGAATTTTGCATTCTGACAGTATACAAAAACGAGTTTAGGCAGAGTATTCATAATAAAATACGAAACACAGTAAACTTGCATTTCATGCTTAGAAATGTACAGGCAACAGGACTAACATGATTTTTTGTATTTTGGAAAATGAAATGTAACACTTTTGCCGAGGAGACAGCTCTGAATTCCCTCCAAATCCACTGTGAATGGGATTTTCAGGTGTATTCAATCGGCAGCATTCAGGTCTCCTGATTGGCAATTGCCTCAATTTGTTCTGGGTTTGTGTTTGTTTTGACTTCTTCCTTTCTGAATGTTGTATTCTGACACCACACAAAACGAGTGTAGGCAAAGTATTCATAATAAAATACAAAACACAGTAAATTGGCATTTCATGCTTAGAAATCTACAGGCAACACGACCAAGAAAAGGTAATGTGTTTCAAAAATGAAATGTAACACTTGTCAAGAGGGGACAGCTCTGAATCCCCTCCAAATCGAGTGTGAATGAGATTTTCAGGTGTGTTCAATCGGTAGCATTCAGGTCTCCTGCTAGGCAATTGCCTGAATTTGTACTGGGTTTGTGTTTGTTTTGCCTTCTTCCTTTCTGAATTTTGTATTCTGACAGTATACAAAAACGAGCTTAGGCAGAGTATTCATAATAAAATACAAAACACAGTAAACTTGCATTACATGCTTAGAAATATACAGGCAACAGGACTAACATGATTTTTTGTATTTTGGAAAATGAAATGTAACACTTTTCCAGAGGGGACAGCTCTGAATTCCCTCCAAATCGTGTGTGAATGGGAATTTCAGGTGTATTCCATCGAGAGCATTCAGGTCTCTTTATTGGCAATTGCCTAAATGTGTTCTTGGTTTGTGTTTGTTTTACTTTCTTCCTTTCTGAATTTTGCATTCTGACAGTATACAAAAACCAGTTTAGGCAGAGTATTCATAATAAAATAGAAAACACAGTAAACTTACAATACATGCTTAGTAATCTACAGGCAACACGACCAAGATGATTTTTTGTATTGTGAAAAATGAAATGTAACCCTTTTACAGATGGCACAGCTCTGATTTCCCTCTAAATCGCGTGTCAATGGGATTTTCAGGTATATAAAATCGTCAGCATTCAGGTCTCCTGCTAGGCAATTGCCTAAACGTGTTCTGGGTTTGTGTTTGTTTTGCCTTCCTCTTTCCAAATTTTGTATTCTGACCCCATACAAAAATGAGTTTAGGCAGAGTATTCATAATGAAATAAAAAACACAGTAAACTTGCAATTCATGCTTAGAAATCTACAGGCAACACGACCAAGATAAGCTTATGTGTTTTGAAAAATGAAATATAACACTTTTGCCGAGGGGACAGCTCTGAATCCCTCCAAATCATGTGTGAATGGGAATTTCAGGTGTATTCAATCGGCAGCATTCAGATCTCCTGGTAGGCAATTGCCTCAATTTGTTCTGGGTTTGTGTTTGTTTTGCCTTCTTCCTTTCTGAATTTTGCATTCTGACACCATACAAAAACGAGTTCAGGCAGAGTATTCATAATGAAATACAAAACACAGTAAACTTGCAATTCATGCTTAGAAATCGACAGGCAACACGACCAAGATGATTTTTCTATTTTGAAAAATGAAATGTAACCCTTGTCCAGAGGGGACAGCTCTGAATTCCCTCTAAATCTAGTGTCAATGGGATTTTCAGGTGTATTAAATCAGCAGCATTGAGGTCTCCTGCTAGGCAATTGCCTAAATTTGTTCTGGGTTTGTGTTTGTGTTACCTTCTCCCTTTCTGCATTTTGCATTCTGACACCGTACAAAAATGAGGTTAGGCAGAGTCCAAAAAGCAATAAATAACACAGGAAATGGTGTTTCATGCTTAGAAATCTACAGGCAACAAGACCAAGATAACGTTATGTGTTTTGGAAAATGAAATGGAACACTTTTGCCGAGAAGAATGCTCTGAATTCCCTCCAAATCATGTGTGAATGGGAATTGCAGGTGTATACAATCGGCAGCATTCAGGTCTCCTGCTAGGCAATTGGCTAAATTTGTTCTGGGTTTGTATTTGTTTTGCCTTCTTCCTTTCTGAATTTTGTATTCTGACACCATACAAAAACGAGCTTAGGCAGAGTATTCATAATAAAATACAAAACGCAGTAAATTGGCATTTCATGCTTAGAAATCTACAGGCAACACGACCAAGATAAGGTGATGTGTTTGGAAAATGAAATGTAACACTTGTAAAGAGGGGACAGCTCTGAATCCCCTCCAAATTGAGTGTGAATGAGATTTTCAGGTGTATTCAATCGGTAGCGTTCAGGTCTCCTGCTAGGCAATTGCTTCAATTTGTTCTGGGTTTGTGTTTGTTTTGCCTTGTTGCTTTCTGAATTTTGTATTCTGACACCATACAAAAACGAGTTTAGGCAGCGTATTCATAATGAAATAAAAAACAAAGGAAATTGGCGTTTCATGCTTAGAAATCTACAGGCAACACGACCAACATAATTTATGTGTTTTGGAAAATGAAATATAACTCTCTTGCTGAGGGGTCAGCTGTGAATTCCCTCAAAATCGTGTGTGAATGGGAATTGCAGGTGCATTCAATCTAAAACATTCAGGTCGCCTGTTATGCTATTGCCTAAATTTGTTCTGGGTTTGTGTTTGTTTTGCCTTCTTCCTTTCTGAATTTTGCATTCTGACAGTATACAAAAACGAGTTTAGGCAGAGTATTCATAATAAAATACAAAACACAGTAAACTTGCATTTCATGCTTAGAAATGTACAGGCAACAGGACTAACATGATTTTTTGTATTTTGGAAAATGAAATGTAACACTTTTGCCGAGGAGACAGCTCTGAATTCCCTCCAAATCCACTGTGAATGGGATTTTCAGGTGTATTCAATCGGCAGCATTCAGGTCTCCTGATTGGCAATTGCCTCAATTTGTTCTGGGTTTGTGTTTGTTTTGACTTCTTCCTTTCTGAATGTTGTATTCTGACACCACACAAAACGAGTGTAGGCAAAGTATTCATAATAAAATACAAAACACAGTAAATTGGCATTTCATGCTTAGAAATCTACAGGCAACACGACCAAGAAAAGGTAATGTGTTTCAAAAATGAAATGTAACACTTGTCAAGAGGCGACAGCTCTGAATCCCCTCCAAATCGAGTGTGAATGAGATTTTCAGGTGTGTTCAATCGGTAGCATTCAGGTCTCCTGCTAGGCAATTGCCTGAATTTGTACTGGGTTTGTGTTTGTTTTGCCTTCTTCCTTTCTGAATTTTGTATTCTGACAGTATACAAAAACGAGCTTAGGCAGAGTATTCATAATAAAATACAAAACACAGTAAACTTGCATTACATGCTTAGAAATATACAGGCAACAGGACTAACATGATTTTTTGTATTTTGGAAAATGAAATGTAACACTTTTCCAGAGGGGACAGCTCTGAATTCCCTCCAAATCGTGTGTGAATGGGAATTTCAGGTGTATTCCATCGAGAGCATTCAGGTCTCTTTATTGGCAATTGCCTAAATGTGTTCTTGGTTTGTGTTTGTTTTACTTTCTTCCTTTCTGAATTTTGCATTCTGACAGTATACAAAAACCAGTTTAGGCAGAGTATTCATAATAAAATAGAAAACACAGTAAACTTACAATACATGCTTAGTAATCTACAGGCAACACGACCAAGATGATTTTTTGTATTTTGAAAAATGAAATGTAACCCTTTTACAGATGGCACAGCTCTGATTTCCCTCTAAATCGCGTGTCAATGGGATTTTCAGGTATATAAAATCGTCAGCATTCAGGTCTCCTGCTAGGCAATTGCCTAAACGTGTTCTGGGTTTGTGTTTGTTTTGCCTTCCTCTTTCCAAATTTTGTATTCTGACCCCATACAAAAATGAGTTTAGGCAGAGTATTCATAATGAAATAAAAAACACAGTAAACTTGCAATTCATGCTTAGAAATCTACAGGCAACACGACCAAGATAAGCTTATGTGTTTTGAAAAATGAAATATAACACTTTTGCCGAGGGGACAGCTCTGAATCCCTCCAAATCATGTGTGAATGGGAATTTCAGGTGTATTCAATCGGCAGCATTCAGATCTCCTGGTAGGCAATTGCCTCAATTTGTTCTGGGTTTGTGTTTGTTTTGCCTTCTTCCTTTCTGAATTTTGCATTCTGACACCATACAAAAACGAGTTCAGGCAGAGTATTCATAATGAAATACAAAACACAGTAAACTTGCAATTCATGCTTAGAAATCGACAGGCAACACGACCAAGATGATTTTTCTATTTTGAAAAATGAAATGTAACCCTTGTCCAGAGGGGACAGCTCTGAATTCCCTCTAAATCGAGTGTCAATGGGATTTTCAGGTGTATTAAATCAGCAGCATTGAGGTCTCCTGCTAGGCAATTGCCTAAATTTGTTCTGGGTTTGGGTTTGTGTTACCTTCTCCCTTTCTGCATTTTGCATTCTGACACCGTACAAAAATGAGGTTAGGCAGAGTCCAAAAAGCAATAAATAACACAGGAAATGGTGTTTCATGCTTAGAAATCTACAGGCAACAAGACCAAGATAACGTTATGTGTTTTGGAAAATGAAATGGAACACTTTTGCCGAGAAGAATGCTCTGAATTCCCTCCAAATCATGTGTGAATGGGAATTGCAGGTGTATACAATCGGCAGCATTCAGGTCTCCTGCTAGGCAATTGGCTAAATTTGTTCTGGGTTTGTATTTGTTTTGCCTTCTTCCTTTCTGAATTTTGTATTCTGACACCATACAAAAACGAGCTTAGGCAGAGTATTCATAATAAAATACAAAACGCAGTAAATTGGCATTTCATGCTTAGAAATCTACAGGCAACACGACCAAGATAAGGTAATGTGTTTGGAAAATGAAATGTAACACTTTTGCAGAGGTGAATGCTCTGAATTACTTCCAAATCATGTGTGAAAGGAAATTTCAGGTGTATTCAATTGGCAGCATTCAGGTCTCCTGAGAGGCAATGGCCTCAATTTGTTCTGGGTTTGTGTTTGTTTTGCTATCTTCCTTTCTGAATTTTGCATTCTGACAGTATACAAAAACGAGTTTAGGCAGAGTATTCATAATAAAATACAAAACACAGTAAACTTGCAATTCATGCTTAGAAATCTACAGGCATCATGACCAAGATGATTTTTTGTATTTTGAAAAATGAAATGTAACAATTTTCCAGAGGAGACAGCTCTGATTTCCCTCTAAATCGAGTGTCAATCTGATTTTCAGGTATATAAAATCGTCCGCATTCAGGTCTCTTGATTGGCAATTGCCTCAATTAGTTCTGGGTTTGTGTTTGTTTTGCCTTCTTCCTTTCTGAATTTTGTATTCTGACACCATACAAAAACGAGTTTAGGCAGAGTATTCATAATAAAATCAAATCTCAGGAAATTGGCATTTTATCCTTATAAATCTACAGACAACACAACCAAGATAAGGTTATATGTTTGGAAAATAAAATGTAACCCTTTTCCAGAGGGGACAGCTCTGAATTCCCTTCAAATAGAGTGTCAATGGGATTTTCAGGTGTATTCCATCCGCAGCATTCAGGTCTCCTGCTAGGCAATTGCCTAAATTTGTTCTGGGTTTGTGTTGGTTTTGCCTAATTCCTTTCTGAAATTTGCATTCTGACACCATACAAATACGAGTTTAGGCAGAGTATCCATGATGCAATAAATAACACAGGAAACAGCGTTTCATTCTTAGAAATCTACAGGCAACACGACCAAGATGAGGTTATGTGTTTTGAAAATGAAATGTAACACTTTTGCCGAGGGGACAGCTCTGAATTCCCTCCAAATCATATGTGAATGGGAATTGCAGGTGTATACAATCGGCAGCATTCAGGTCTCCTGGGAGGCAATTGCCTCAATTTGTTCTGGGTTTGTGTTTGTTTTGCCTTCTTCCTTTCTGAATTTTGCATTCTGACACCATACAAAAAAGAGTTTAGGCAGAGTATTCCTAATGAAATAAAAAACAAAGGAAATTGGTGTTTCATGCTTAGAAATCTACAGGCAACATGACTAAGATAAGGTTATGTGTTTTGGAAAATGAAATATAACACTTTAGCCGAAGGGACAGCTCTGAATTCCCTCCAAATCCAGTGTGAATGGGATTATCAGGTGTATTCAATTGTCAGCATTCAGGTCTCTTGATTGGGAATTGCCTAAATTTGTTCTGGGTTTGTGTTTCTTTTGCCTTCTTCCTTTCTGAATGTTGTATTCTGACACCACACAAAACGAGTTTAGGCAAAGTATTCATAATAAAATACTAAACACAATAAATTGGAATTTCATGCTTAGAAATCTACAGGCAACACGACCAAGATATGGTTATGTGTTTTGGAAAATGAAATGTAACACTTGTCAAGAAGGGACAGCTCTGAATCCCCTCCAAAATCGAGTGTAAATGATATTTTCAGGTGTATTCAATCATCAGCATTCAGTTCTCTTGATTGACAATTGCCTCAATTTGTTCTGGGTTTGTGTTTGTTTTACCTTCTTCCTTTCCAAATTTTGTGTTCTGACACCATATAAAATGAGGTGAGGCAGAGTCCACAAAGCAATAAATAACACAGGAAACGGCGTTTCATGCTTAGAAATCTACAGGCAACACGAACAATATGATTTTTTGTAATTTGGAAAATGAAATGTAACCCATTTGCCGAGGGCACAGCTCTGAATTCCCTCCAAATCATGTGTGAATGGGATTTTCAGGTGTATTCAATTGGCAGCATTCAGGTCTCCTGCTAAGCAATTGCCTCAATTTGTTCTGGGTTTGTGTTTGTTTTGCCTTCTTCCTTTCTGAATGTTGTATTCTGACACCAAACAAAACAAGTTTAGGAAAAGTATTCATAATAAATTACAAAACACAATTCATTGGCATTTCAAGCTTAGAAATCCACAGGCAACACAACCAGGATAAGGTTATGTGTTTTTGAAAATGAAGTGTAACACTTTTCAAGAGGGGACAGCTCTGAATTTGCTCCAAATCAAGTGTGAATGAGATTTTCAGGAGTATTCAATCGGCAGCATTCACGTCTCTTGATTGGCAATTGCCTAAATTTGTTCTCGGTTTGTGTTCATTTTACTTTCTTCCTTTCTGAATTTTGTATTCTGACACCATACAAAAATGAGTTTTGGGAGAGTATTCATAATGAAATAAAAAAACAAAGTAAATTGGCTTTTTGTGTAGAAATTTAGAGGCATCACAACCAAGATAAGTTATGTGTTTTGGAAAATGAAATGTAGCCCTTGTCAGAGGGGACAGCTCTGAATTCCCTCCCAATTGAGTGTGAATGGGATTTTCAGCTGTATTCAATCAGCAGCATTCAAGTATCTGATTGGCAATTGCCTCAATTTGTTCTGGGTTTGTGTTTGTTTTGCTTTCTTCCTTTCTGAATTTTGTATTCTTACACCATACAAAAATGAGGTTAGGCTGAGTCCACAAAGCAATAAATAACACAGGAAACGGCGTTTCATACTTAAAAATCTACAGGCAAACGACCAAGATAAGGTTATGTGTTTTGGAAAATGAAATGTAACACTTTTGCCGAGGGGAATGCTCTGAATTCGCTCCAAATCATGTGTGAATGGGAATTTCAGGTGTATTCAATTGTCAGCATTCAGGTCTGTTGATTGGCAATTGCGTCCATTTGTTCTGGGTTTGTGTTTGTTTTGCCTTCTTCCTTTCTGAATGTTGTATTCTGACACCACACAGAACGAGTTTAGGCAGAGTATTCATATTAAAATACAAAACACAGTAAACTTGCAATTCATGCTTAGAAATCTACAGGCAACACGACCAAGATAATTTTTGTATTTTGAAAAATGAAATGTATCCCTTTTCCAGAGAGGACAGCTCTGTATTTCCTTTAAATCGAGTGTCAATGTGATTTTCAGGTGTAGAAAATCGTCAGCATTCAGGTCTCTTGATTGGCAATTGCCTCAATTTGTTGTGGGTTTGTGTTTGTTTTACTTTCTTCCTTTCTGAATTTTGTATCCTGACACCATACAAAAATGAGTTTAGGGAGAGTATTCATAATGAAATAAAAAAAAAGGAAATTGGCATTTCATGCTTAGAAATCTACAAGCAAAACGACCAAGATAAAGTTATGTGTTCGGAAAATGAAATGTAACACTTGTCAAGAGGGGACAGCACTGAATCCCCTCCAAATTGAGTGTGATTTAGATTTTCAGGTGTATTCACTCGGTAGCATTCAGGTCTCCTGCTAGGCAATCGCCTAAATTTGTTATGGGTTTGTGTTTGTTTTCCCTTCTTCCTTTCCAAATTTTGTATTCTGACACCATACAAAAATGAGGTTAGGCAGAGTCCACAAAGCAATAAATAACACAGGATATGGCGTTTCACGCTTAGAAATCTACAGGCAACACGACCAAGATGAATTTTTGTGTTTTGGAAAATGAAATCGCCTAAATTTGTTATGGGTTTGTGTTTGTTTTGCCTTCTTCCTTTCTGAATTTTGCATTCTGACACCATACAAAAACGAGTTTAGGCAGAGTATTCATAATAAAATACAAAACACAGTAAACTTGCATTTCATGCTTAGAAATCTACAGGAAACACGACCAAGATGAGATTTTGTGTATTGAAAAATGAAATGTATCCCATTTCCAGAGGGGACAGCTCTGTATTCCCTCTTAATCGAGTGTCAATGGGATTTTCAGGTGTATAAAATCGTCAGCATTCAGTTCTCTTGATTGGCAATTGCCAAAACGTGTTCTGGGTTTGTGTTTGTTTTACTTTCTTCCTTTCTGAATTTTGTATTCTGACACCATACAAAAATGAGTTTAGGCAGAGTATTCATAATAATATACAAAACTCAGGAAATTGGCATTTTATTCTTAGAAATCTACAAGCTAAAAGACAAAGATAAGGTTATGTGTTTTGGAAAATGAAATGTAACCCTTTTCCAGTGGGAACAGCTCTGAATTCCCTTCAAATCAAGTGTGAATGGGATTTTCAGGTGTACTCAATCGGCAGCATTCAGGTCTCCTGCTAGGCAATTGCCTCAATTTGTTCTGGGTTTGTGTTTGTTTTGCCTTCTGTCTTTCTGAATTTAGTATTCTGACACCATACAAAAACGAAAACGAGTTAAGCAGAGTATTCATAATGAAATAAAAAACAAAGGAAATTGGCCTTTCATGCTTAGAAATCTACAGGCAACACGACCAAGATAAGGTTATGTGTTTTGGAAAATGAAATATAACACTTTTGCCAAAGGGACAGCTCTGAATTCCCTCCAAATCATGTGTGAATGGGATTTTCAGGTGTATTCAATCAGCAACATTCAGGTCTCGATTGGCAATTGCCTCAATTAGTTCTGGGTTTGTGTTTGTTTTGCATTCTTCCTTTCTGAATGTTGTATTCTGACACCACACAAAACGAGTTTAGGCAAAGTATTCATAATAAAATACAAAACGCAGTAAATTGGCATTTCATGCTTAGAAATTTGCAGGCAAAACGACCAAGATAAGGTAATGTGTTTAAAACTGAAATGTAACACTTGTCAAGAGGGGACAGCTCTGAATCCCCTCCAAATCGAGTGTGAATGAGATTTTCAGGAGTATTCAATTGGTAGCATTCAGGTCTCCTGCTAGGCAATCGCCTAAATTTGTTCTGGGTTTGTGTTGGTTTTCCCTTCTTCCTTTCCAAATTTTGTATTCTGACACCATACAAAAATGAGGTTAGGCAGAGTCCACAAAGCAATAAATAACACAGGAAATGGCGTTTCATGCTTAGAAATTACAGGAAACACGACCAAGATAAGGTTATGTGTTTTGGAAAATGAAATGTAACACTTTTGCCGAGGGGAATGCTCTGAATTCCCTCCAAATCATGTGTGAATGGGAATTTCAGGTGTATACAATCGGCAGCATTCAGGTCTCCTGCTAGGCAATTGGCTAAATTTGTTCTGGGTTTGTGTTTGTTTTGCCTTCTTCCTTTCTGGATTTTGTATTTGACACCATACAAAAACGAGTTCAGGCAGAGTATTCATAATGAAATAAAAAACAAAGTAAAATGGCATTTCATGCTTAGAATTCTACAGGCAACAAGACCAACATAAGGTTATGTGTTTTGGAAAATGAAATATAACACTTTTGCTGAGGGGACAGCTCTGAATTCCCTCCAAATCGTGTGGGAATGGGAATTTCAGGTGTATTCCATATGCAGCATTCAGGTCTCCTGCTATGCAACTGCCACAATTTGTTCTGGGTTTCTGTTTGTTTTGCCTTCTTCCTTTCTGAATTTTGTATTCTGACACCATACAAAAATGAGTTTAGGCAGAGTATTCATAATGAAATAATAAACAAAGGAAATTGGTGTTTCATGCTTAGAAATCTATAGGCAACACGACCAAGATAAGGTTATGTGTTTTGGAAAATGAAATATAACACTTTTGCCGAGGGGAATGTTCTGAATTCCCTACAAATCATGTGAGAATGGGAATTTCAGGTACATACAATCGTCAGCATTCAGGTCTCCTGCTAGGCAATTGCCTAAATTTGTTCTGGGTTTGTGTTTGTTTTGCCTTCTTCCTTTCTGAATGTTGTATTCTGACACTATACAAAAACAAGTTTAGGCAGAGTATTCATAATGAAATAAAAAACAAAGGAAATTGGCGTTTCATGCTTAGAAATATACAGGCAACACGAAAAAGATAAGGTTATGAGTTTTGGAAAATGAAATATAACACTTTTGCCAAAGGGACAGCTCTGAATTCCCTCCAAATCATGTGTGAATGGGATTTTCAGGTGTATTCAATCGGCATCATTCAGGTCTCGATTGGCAATTGCCTCAATTAGTTCTGGGTTTGTGATTGTTTTGCATTCTTCCTTTCTGAATGTTGTATTCTGACACCACACAAAACGAGTTTAGGCAAAGTATTCATAATAAAATACAAAACGCAGAAAATTAGCATTTCATGCTTAGAAATCTGCAGGCAAAACGACCAAGATAAGGTAATGTGTTTAAAACTGAAATGTAACACTTGTCAAGAGGGGACAGCTCTGAATCCCCTCCAAATCGAGTGTGAATGAGATTTTCAGGAGTATTTAATTGGTAGCATTCAGGTCTCCTGCTAGGCAATCGCCTAAATTTGTTCTGGGTTTGTGTTGGTTTTCCCTTCTTCCTTTCCAAATTTTGTATTCTGACACCATACAAAAATGAGGTTAGGCAGAGTCCACAAAGCAATAAATAACACAGGAAATGGCGTTTCATGCTTAGAAATTACAGGAAACAAGACCAAGATAAGGTTATGTGTTTTGGAAAATGAAATGTAACACTTTTGCCAAGGGGAATGCTCTGAATTCCCTCCAAATCATGTGTGAATGGGAATTTCAGGTGTATACAATCGGCAGCATTCAGGTCTCCTACTAGGCAATTGCCTCAATTTGTTCTGGGTTTGTGTTTGTTTTGCCTTCTTCCTTTCTGAATTTTGTATTCTGACACCATACAAAAACGAGTTTAGGCAGAGTATTCATAATGAAATAATAAACAAAGGAAATTGGTGTTTAATGCTTAGAAATCTACAGGCTACACGACCAAGATAAGGTTATGTGTTTTGGAGAATGAAATATAACACTTTTGCCGAGGGGAATGTTCTGAATTCCCTAGAAATCATGTGTGAATGGGAATTTCAGGTACATACAATCGTCAGCATTCAGGTCTCCTGCTAGGAAATTGCCTCAATTTGTTCTGGGTTTGTGTTTGTTTTGCCTTCTTCCTTTCTGAATGTTGTATTCTGACACCACACAAAACGAGTTTAGGCAAAGTATTCATAATAAAATACAAAACACAGTAAACTTGCATTTCATGCTTAGAAATGTACAGGCAACAGGACTAACAGGATTTTTTGTCTTTTTGATAATGAAATGTAACACTTGTTAAGAGGGGACAGCTCTGAATCCCCTCGAAATCGACTGTGAATGGGATTTTCAGGTGTATTCAATCGGCAGCATTCAGGTCTCTTGATTGGCAATTGCCTTAATTAGTTCTGGGTTTGTGTTTGTTTTGCCTTCTTCCTTTCTGAATGTTGTATTCTGACACCATACAAAAACGAGTTTAGGCAAATCATTCATAATTAAATACAAAACAGAGTAAATTGGCATTTTATGCTTAGAAATCTACAGGCAACACGACCAAGGTAAGGTATTGTGTTTGGAAAATGAAATGTAACACTTGTCAAGAGGGGACAGCTCTGAATCCCCTCGAAATCGAGTGTGAATGAGATTTTCAGGTGTACTCAATCGGCAGGATTCAGGTCTCCTGCTAGGCAATTGCCTAAATTTGTTCTGGGTTTGTGTTTGTTTTGCCTTCTTCCTTTCTGAATGTTGTATTCTGACACCATACAAAAACGATTTTAGGCAGAGTATTCATAATGAAATAAAAAACAAAGGAAATTGGCGTTTCATGCTTAGAAATCTACAGGCAACACGACCAAGATAAGGTTATGTGTTTTGGAAAATGAAATATAACACTTTTGCCGAGGGGAATGCTCTGAATTCCCTACAAATCATGTGCGAATGGGATTTTCAGGAGTATTCAATCGGCAGCATTCAGGTCTCCTGCTAGGCAATTGCCACAATTTGTTCTGGGTTTCTGTTTGTTTTGCCTTCTTCCTTTCTGAATTTTGCATTCTGACACCATACAAAAATGAGTTTAGGCAGAGTATTCATAATCAAATAAAAAATAAAGCCTATTGGCCTTTCATGCTTTGAAATCTACAGGCAACAATACCAACATAAGGTTATGTGTCTTGTAAAATGAAATATAACACTTTTGCTGAAGGGACAGCTCTGAATCCCCTCCAAATCGTGTGTGAATGGGAATTGCAGGTGTATTCAATCGGCAGCATTCAGGTCTACTGGTAGGAAATTGCCTCAATTTGTTCTGGGTTTGTGTTTGTTTTGCCTTCTTCCTTTCTGAATTTGCATTCTGACACCATACAAAAACGAGTTTAGGCAGAATATTCATAATGAAATAAAAATAACAGTAAACTTGCATTTCATGCTTAGAAATGTACAGGCAACAGGACTAACATGATTTTTTGTATTTTGGAAAATGAAATGTAACACTTTTGCCGAGGGGACAGCTCTGAATTCCCTCCAAATCGACTGTGAATGGGATTTTCAGGTGTATTCAATCGGCAGCATTCAGGTCTCCTGATTGGCAATTGCTTCAATTAGTTCTGGGTTTGTGTTTGTTTTGCCTTTTCTTTCTGAATGTTGTATTCTGACACCATACAAAAACGAGTTTAGGCAAAGTATTCATAATAAAATGCAAAACACAATAAATTGGCATTTCATGCTTAGAAATCTACAGGCAACACGACCAAGATAAGGTGATGTGTTGGGAAAATGAAATGTAACTCTTATCAAAATGGGACAGCTCTGAATCCCCTCCAAATCGAGTGTGAATGAGATTTTCAGGTGTATTTAATATGTAGCATTCAGGTCTCTTGATTGGCAATCGCCTAAATTTGTTCTGGGTTTGTGTTTGTTTTACCTTCTTCCTTTCCAAATTTTGTATTCTGACACCATACAAAAATGAGGTTAGGCAGAGTCCACAAAGCAATAAATTACACAGGAAATGGCGTTTCATGCTTAGAAATCTACAGGCAACAAGACCAAGATGAGATTTTGTGTTTTGGAAAATGAAATGTAACCCTTGTCCAGAGGGGCAGCTCTGAATTCCCTCCAAATCGAGTGTGAATGGCATTTTCAGGTGTATTCAATCGGCAGCATTCAGGTCTCTTGATTGGCAATTGCCTAAATTTGTTCTGGGTTTGTGTTTGTTTTACTTTCTTCCTTTCTGAATTTTGTATTCTGACACCATACAAAAATAGTTTAGGAAGAGTATTCATAATGAAAAAAACAACAAAACAAATTGGCTTTTCATGCGTAGAAATCTACAGGCAACACGACCAAGATAAGGTTATGTGTTTTGGAAAATGAAGTGTAACCCTTTTCCAGAGGGGCTTCTCTGAATTCCCTCCAAATCGAGTGTGAATGAGAGTTGCAGGTGTATTCAATCGAGAGCATTCAGGTCTGCTGGTAGGCAATTTCCTCAATTAGTTCTAGGTTTGTGTTTGTTTTGCCCTCTTCCTTTCTGAATTTTGCATTCTGACACCATAGAAAAACGAGTTTAGGCAGAGTATTCATAATAAAATACAAAACACAGTAAACTTGCATTTCATGCTTAGAAATCTACAGGCAACAAGACGAAAATGAGTTTTTGTGTTTTGGAAAATGAAATGTAACACTTTTGCCGAGGGGAATGCTCTGAATTCCCTCCAAATCATGTGTGAATGGGATTTTCAGGTGTATACAATCGGCAGCATTCAGGTCTCCAGCTAGGCAATTGCCTCAATTTGTTCTGGGTTTGTGTTTGTTTTGCCTTCTTCCTTTCTGAATTTTGCATTCTGACACCATACAAAAACGAGTTTAGGCAGAGTATTCATAATGAAATAAAAAACAAAGGAAATTGGCGTTTCATGCTTAGAAATCTACAGGCAACACAACCAACATTAAGGGACAGCTCTGACTTCCCTCCAAATGCAGTGTGAATGGGATTTTCAGGTGTATTCAATTGTCAGCATTCAGGTCTGTTGTTTGGCAATCGCCTAAATTTGTTCTGGGTTTGTGTTTGTTTTAGCTTCTTCCTTTCCAAATTTTGTATTCTGTCACCATACAAAAATGAGGTTAGGCAGAGTCCACAAAGCAATAAATAACACAGGAAATGGCGTTTCATGCTTAGAAATCTACAGGCAACAAAGCCAAGATAAGGTTATGTGTTTCGGATAATGAAATGTAACACTTTTGCCGAGGGGAATGCTTTGAATTCCCTCCAAATCATGTGTGAATGGGAATTTCATTTGTACACAATCGGCAGCATTCAGGACTCCTGCTAGGCAATTGCCTAAATTTGTTCTGGGTTTGTGTTTGTTTTGCCTTCTTCCTTTCTGAATGTTGTATTCTGACACTATACAAAAACAAGTTTAGGCAGAGTATTCATAATGAAATAAAAAACAAAGGAAATTGGCGTTTCATGCTTAGAAATATACAGGCAACACGAAAAAGATAAGGTTATGAGTTTTGGAAAATGAAATATAACACTTTTGCCAAAGGGACAGCTCTGAATTCCCTCCAAATCATGTGTGAATGGGATTTTCAGGTGTATTCAATCGGCATCATTCAGGTCTCGATTGGCAATTGCCTCAATTAGTTCTGGGTTTGTGATTGTTTTGCATTCTTCCTTTCTGAATGTTGTATTCTGACACCACACAAAACGAGTTTAGGCAAAGTATTCATAATAAAATACAAAACGCAGAAAATTAGCATTTCATGCTTAGAAATCTGCAGGCAAAACGACCAAGATAAGGTAATGTGTTTAAAACTGAAATGTAACACTTGTCAAGAGGGGACAGCTCTGAATCCCCTCCAAATCGAGTGTGAATGAGATTTTCAGGAGTATTCAATTGGTAGCATTCAGGTCTCCTGCTAGGCAATCGCCTAAATTTGTTCTGGGTTTGTGTTGGTTTTCCCTTCTTCCTTTCCAAATTTTGTATTCTGACACCATACAAAAATGAGGTTAGGCAGAGTCCACAAAGCAATAAATAACACAGGAAATGGCGTTTCATGCTTAGAAATTACAGGAAACAAGACCAAGATAAGGTTATGTGTTTTGGAAAATGAAATGTAACACTTTTGCCAAGGGGAATGCTCTGAATTCCCTCCAAATCATGTGTGAATGGGAATTTCAGGTGTATACAATCGGCAGCATTCAGGTCTCCTACTAGGCAATTGCCTCAATTTGTTCTGGGTTTGTGTTTGTTTTGCCTTCTTCCTTTCTGAATTTTGTATTCTGACACCATACAAAAACGAGTTTAGGCAGAGTATTCATAATGAAATAATAAACAAAGGAAATTGGTGTTTAATGCTTAGAAATCTACAGGCTACACGACCAAGATAAGGTTATGTGTTTTGGAGAATGAAATATAACACTTTTGCCGAGGGGAATGTTCTGAATTCCCTAGAAATCATGTGTGAATGGGAATTTCAGGTACATACAATCGTCAGCATTCAGGTCTCCTGCTAGGAAATTGCCTCAATTTGTTCTGGGTTTGTGTTTGTTTTGCCTTCTTCCTTTCTGAATGTTGTATTCTGACACCACACAAAACGAGTTTAGGCAAAGTATTCATAATAAAATACAAAACACAGTAAACTTGCATTTCATGCTTAGAAATGTACAGGCAACAGGACTAACAGGATTTTTTGTCTTTTTGATAATGAAATGTAACACTTGTTAAGAGGGGACAGCTCTGAATCCCCTCGAAATCGACTGTGAATGGGATTTTCAGGTGTATTCAATCGGCAGCATTCAGGTCTCTTGATTGGCAATTGCCTTAATTAGTTCTGGGTTTGTGTTTGTTTTGCCTTCTTCCTTTCTGAATGTTGTATTCTGACACCATACAAAAACGAGTTTAGGCAAATCATTCATAATTAAATACAAAACAGAGTAAATTGGCATTTTATGCTTAGAAATCTACAGGCAACACGACCAAGGTAAGGTATTGTGTTTGGAAAATGAAATGTAACACTTGTCAAGAGGGGACAGCTCTGAATCCCCTCGAAATCGAGTGTGAATGAGATTTTCAGGTGTACTCAATCGGCAGGATTCAGGTCTCCTGCTAGGCAATTGCCTAAATTTGTTCTGGGTTTGTGTTTGTTTTGCCTTCTTCCTTTCTGAATGTTGTATTCTGACACCATACAAAAACGATTTTAGGCAGAGTATTCATAATGAAATAAAAAACAAAGGAAATTGGCGTTTCATGCTTAGAAATCTACAGGCAACACGACCAAGATAAGGTTATGTGTTTTGGAAAATGAAATATAACACTTTTGCCGAGGGGAATGCTCTGAATTCCCTACAAATCATGTGCGAATGGGATTTTCAGGAGTATTCAATCGGCAGCATTCAGGTCTCCTGCTAGGCAATTGCCACAATTTGTTCTGGGTTTCTGTTTGTTTTGCCTTCTTCCTTTCTGAATTTTGCATTCTGACACCATACAAAAATGAGTTTAGGCAGAGTATTCATAATCAAATAAAAAATAAAGCCTATTGGCCTTTCATGCTTTGAAATCTACAGGCAACAATACCAACATAAGGTTATGTGTCTTGTAAAATGAAATATAACACTTTTGCTGAAGGGACAGCTCTGAATCCCCTCCAAATCGTGTGTGAATGGGAATTGCAGGTGTATTCAATCGGCAGCATTCAGGTCTACTGGTAGGAAATTGCCTCAATTTGTTCTGGGTTTGTGTTTGTTTTGCCTTCTTCCTTTCTGAATTTGCATTCTGACACCATACAAAAACGAGTTTAGGCAGAATATTCATAATGAAATAAAAATAACAGTAAACTTGCATTTCATGCTTAGAAATGTACAGGCAACAGGACTAACATGATTTTTTGTATTTTGGAAAATGAAATGTAACACTTTTGCCGAGGGGACAGCTCTGAATTCCCTCCAAATCGACTGTGAATGGGATTTTCAGGTGTATTCAATCGGCAGCATTCAGGTCTCCTGATTGGCAATTGCTTCAATTAGTTCTGGGTTTGTGTTTGTTTTGCCTTCCTCCTTTCTGAATGTTGTATTCTGACACCATACAAAAACGAGTTTAGGCAAAGTATTCATAATAAAATGCAAAACACAATAAATTGGCATTTCATGCTTAGAAATCTACAGGCAACACGACCAAGATAAGGTGATGTGTTGGGAAAATGAAATGTAACTCTTATCAAAATGGGACAGCTCTGAATCCCCTCCAAATCGAGTGTGAATGAGATTTTCAGGTGTATTTAATATGTAGCATTCAGGTCTCTTGATTGGCAATCGCCTAAATTTGTTCTGGGTTTGTGTTTGTTTTACCTTCTTCCTTTCCAAATTTTGTATTCTGACACCATACAAAAATGAGGTTAGGCAGAGTCCACAAAGCAATAAATTACACAGGAAATGGCGTTTCATGCTTAGAAATCTACAGGCAACAAGACCAAGATGAGATTTTGTGTTTTGGAAAATGAAATGTAACCCTTGTCCAGAGGGGCAGCTCTGAATTCCCTCCAAATCGAGTGTGAATGGCATTTTCAGGTGTATTCAATCGGCAGCATTCAGGTCTCTTGATTGGCAATTGCCTAAATTTGTTCTGGGTTTGTGTTTGTTTTACTTTCTTCCTTTCTGAATTTTGTATTCTGACACCATACAAAAATAGTTTAGGAAGAGTATTCATAATGAAAAAAACAACAAAACAAATTGGCTTTTCATGCGTAGAAATCTACAGGCAACACGACCAAGATAAGGTTATGTGTTTTGGAAAATGAAGTGTAACCCTTTTCCAGAGGGGCTTCTCTGAATTCCCTCCAAATCGAGTGTGAATGAGAGTTGCAGGTGTATTCAATCGAGAGCATTCAGGTCTGCTGGTAGGCAATTTCCTCAATTAGTTCTAGGTTTGTGTTTGTTTTGCCCTCTTCCTTTCTGAATTTTGCATTCTGACACCATAGAAAAACGAGTTTAGGCAGAGTATTCATAATAAAATACAAAACACAGTAAACTTGCATTTCATGCTTAGAAATCTACAGGCAACAAGACGAAAATGAGTTTTTGTGTTTTGGAAAATGAAATGTAACACTTTTGCCGAGGGGAATGCTCTGAATTCCCTCCAAATCATGTGTGAATGGGATTTTCAGGTGTATACAATTGGCAGCATTCAGGTCTCCAGCTAGGCAATTGCCTCAATTTGTTCTGGGTTTGTGTTTGTTTTGCCTTCTTCCTTTCTGAATTTTGCATTCTGACACCATACAAAAACGAGTTTAGGCAGAGTATTCATAATGAAATAAAAAACAAAGGAAATTGGCGTTTCATGCTTAGAAATCTACAGGCAACACAACCAACATTAAGGGACAGCTCTGACTTCCCTCCAAATGCAGTGTGAATGGGATTTTCAGGTGTATTCAATTGTCAGCATTCAGGTCTGTTGTTTGGCAATCGCCTAAATTTGTTCTGGGTTTGTGTTTGTTTTAGCTTCTTCCTTTCCAAATTTTGTATTCTGTCACCATACAAAAATGAGGTTAGGCAGAGTCCACAAAGCAATAAATAACACAGGAAATGGCGTTTCATGCTTAGAAATCTACAGGCAACAAAGCCAAGATAAGGTTATGTGTTTCGGATAATGAAATGTAACACTTTTGCCGAGGGGAATGCTTTGAATTCCCTCCAAATCATGTGTGAATGGGAATTTCATTTGTACACAATCGGCAGCATTCAGGACTCCTGCTAGGCAATTGGCTAAATTTGTTCTGGGTTTGTGTTTGTTTTGCCTTCTTCGTTTCTGAATTTTGCATTCTGACACCATACAAAAATGAGTTTAGGCAGAGTATTCATAATGAAATAGAAACACAGTAAACTTGCATTTCATGCTTTGAAATCTACAGGCAGCACGACCAATACGATTTTTTGTATTTTGGAAAATGAAATGTAACCCTTTTGCCGAGGGGCAGCTCTGAATTCCCTCCAAATCCAGTGTGAATGGGACTTTCAGGTGTATTCAATTGTCAGCATTCAGTTCTGTTGATTGGCAATTGCGTCCATTTGTTCTGGGTTTGTGTTTGTTTTGCCTTCTTCCTTTCTGAATGTTGTATTCTGACACCACACAAAACGAGTTTAGGCAAAGTATTCATTATAAAATACAAAACACAATTTATTGGCACTTCATGCTTAGAAATTTACAGGCAACCCAACCAAGATAAGGTTATGTGTTTTGGAAAATGAAATGTAACACTTGTCAAGAGGGGACAGCTCTGAATTTGCTCCAAATCGAGTGTGAATGAGATTTTTAGGAGTATTCCATCCGCAGCATTCAGGTCTCTTGATTGGCAATTGCCTAAATTTGTTCTGGGTTTGTGTTTGTTTTACTTTCTTCCTTTCTGAATTTTGTATTCTGACACCATACAAAAATGAGTTTAGGAAGAGTATTCATAATGAAATAAATAACAAAGCAAATTGGCATTTAATGCATAGAAATCTACAGGCAACACGACCAAGATAAGGTTATGTGGTTTGGAAAGTTAAATGTAACCCTTTTCCAGAGGGGACAGCTCTGAATCCCCTCCAAATAGAGTGTGAATGAGAGTTTCAGGTGTATTCAATCGAGAGCATTCAGGTCTGCTGGTAGGCAATTGCCTAAATTTGTTCTGGGTTTTTGTTTGTTTTGCCTTCTTCCTTTCTGAATTTTGTTTTCTGACACCATACATAAATGAGGTAGCCGGAGTCCATAAAGCAATAAATAACACAGGAAATGGCGTTTAATGCTTAGAAATCTACTGACAACACGACCAAGATGAGGTTTTCTGTTTTGGCAAATGAAATATAAAGCTTTTCCAGAGAGGACAGCTGTGAATTCCCTCCAAATCGAGTGTGAATGGGATTTTGAGGTGTATTTCATCGGCAGCATTCAGGTCTCCTGGTAGGCAATTGCCTCAATTTGTTCTGGGTTTGTGTTTGTTTTGCCTTCTTCCTTTCTGAATGTTGTATTCTGACACCATACAAAAACGAGTTTAGGCAGAGTATTCATAATGAAATAAAAAACAAAGGAAATTGGCGTTTCATGCTTAGAAATCTACAGGCAACACGACCAAGATAAGGTTATGTGTTTTGGAGAATGAAATATAACACTTTTGCCGAGGGGAATGTTCTGAATTCCCTAGAAATCATGTGTGAATGGGAATTTCAGGTACATACAATCGTCAGCATTCAGGTCTCCTGCTAGGAAATTGCCTCAATTTGTTCTGGGTTTGTGTTTGTTTTGCCTTCTTCCTTTCTGAATGTTGTATTCTGACACCACACAAAACGAGTTTAGGCAAAGTATTCATAATAAAATACAAAACACAGTAAACTTGCATTTCATGCTTAGAAATGTACAGGCAACAGGACTAACAGGATTTTTTCTCTTTTTGATAATGAAATGTAACACTTGTTAAGAGGGGACAGCTCTGAATCCCCTCGAAATCGAGTGTGAATGAGATTTTCAGGTGTACTCAATCGGCAGGATTCAGGTCTCCTGCTAGGCAATTGCCTAAATTTGTTCTGGGTTTGTGTTTGTTTTGCCTTCTTCCTTTCTGAATGTTGTATTCTGACACCATACAAAAACGAGTTTAGGCAAATCATTCATAATTAAATACAAAACACAGTAAATTGGCATTTTATGCTTAGAAATCTACAGGCAACACGACCAAGGTAAGGTATTGTGTTTGGAAAATGAAATGTAACACTTGTCAAGAGGGGACAGCTCTGAATCCCCTCGAAATCGAGTGTGAATGAGATTTTCAGGTGTACTCAATCGGCAGGATTCAGGTCTCCTGCTAGGCAATTGCCTAAATTTGTTCTGGGTTTGTGTTTGTTTTGCCTTCTTCCTTTCTGAATGTTGTATTCTGACACCATACAAAAACGATTTTAGGCAGAGTATTCATAATGAAATAAAAAACAAAGGAAATTGGCGTTTCATGCTTAGAAATCTACAGGCAACACGACCAAGATAAGGTTATGTGTTTTGGAAAATGAAATATAACACTTTTGCCGAGGGGAATGCTCTGAATTCCCTACAAATCATGTGCGAATGGGATTTTCAGGAGTATTCAATCGGCAGCATTCAGGTCTCCTGCTAGGCAATTGCCACAATTTGTTCTGGGTTTCTGTTTGTTTTGCCTTCTTCCTTTCTGAATTTTGCATTCTGACACCATACAAAAATGAGTTTAGGCAGAGTATTCATAATCAAATAAAAAATAAAGCCTATTGGCCTTTCATGCTTTGAAATCTACAGGCAACAATACCAACATAAGGTTATGTGTCTTGTAAAATGAAATATAACACTTTTGCTGAAGGGACAGCTCTGAATCCCCTCCAAATCGTGTGTGAATGGGAATTGCAGGTGTATTCAATCGGCAGCATTCAGGTCTACTGGTAGGAAATTGCCTCAATTTGTTCTGGGTTTGTGTTTGTTTTGCCTTCTTCCTTTCTGAATTTGCATTCTGACACCATACAAAAACGAGTTTAGGCAGAATATTCATAATGAAATAAAAATAACAGTAAACTTGCATTTCATGCTTAGAAATGTACAGGCAACAGGACTAACATGATTTTTTGTATTTTGGAAAATGAAATGTAACACTTTTGCCGAGGGGACAGCTCTGAATTCCCTCCAAATCGACTGTGAATGGGATTTTCAGGTGTATTCAATCGGCAGCATTCAGGTCTCCTGATTGGCAATTGCTTCAATTAGTTCTGGGTTTGTGTTTGTTTTGCCTTCCTCCTTTCTGAATGTTGTATTCTGACACCATACAAAAACGAGTTTAGGCAAAGTATTCATAATAAAATGCAAAACACAATAAATTGGCATTTCATGCTTAGAAATCTACAGGCAACACGACCAAGATAAGGTGATGTGTTGGGAAAATGAAATGTAACTCTTATCAAAATGGGACAGCTCTGAATCCCCTCCAAATCGAGTGTGAATGAGATTTTCAGGTGTATTTAATATGTAGCATTCAGGTCTCTTGATTGGCAATCGCCTAAATTTGTTCTGGGTTTGTGTTTGTTTTACCTTCTTCCTTTCCAAATTTTGTATTCTGACACCATACAAAAATGAGGTTAGGCAGAGTCCACAAAGCAATAAATTACACAGGAAATGGCGTTTCATGCTTAGAAATCTACAGGCAACAAGACCAAGATGAGATTTTGTGTTTTGGAAAATGAAATGTAACCCTTGTCCAGAGGGGCAGCTCTGAATTCCCTCCAAATCGAGTGTGAATGGCATTTTCAGGTGTATTCAATCGGCAGCATTCAGGTCTCTTGATTGGCAATTGCCTAAATTTGTTCTGGGTTTGTGTTTGTTTTACTTTCTTCCTTTCTGAATTTTGTATTCTGACACCATACAAAAATAGTTTAGGAAGAGTATTCATAATGAAAAAAACAACAAAACAAATTGGCTTTTCATGCGTAGAAATCTACAGGCAACACGACCAAGATAAGGTTATGTGTTTTGGAAAATGAAGTGTAACCCTTTTCCAGAGGGGCTTCTCTGAATTCCCTCCAAATCGAGTGTGAATGAGAGTTGCAGGTGTATTCAATCGAGAGCATTCAGGTCTGCTGGTAGGCAATTTCCTCAATTAGTTCTAGGTTTGTGTTTGTTTTGCCCTCTTCCTTTCTGAATTTTGCATTCTGACACCATAGAAAAACGAGTTTAGGCAGAGTATTCATAATAAAATACAAAACACAGTAAACTTGCATTTCATGCTTAGAAATCTACAGGCAACAAGACGAAAATGAGTTTTTGTGTTTTGGAAAATGAAATGTAACACTTTTGCCGAGGGGAATGCTCTGAATTCCCTCCAAATCATGTGTGAATGGGATTTTCAGGTGTATACAATCGGCAGCATTCAGGTCTCCAGCTAGGCAATTGCCTCAATTTGTTCTGGGTTTGTGTTTGTTTTGCCTTCTTCCTTTCTGAATTTTGCATTCTGACACCATACAAAAACGAGTTTAAGCAGAGTATTCATAATGAAATAAAAAACAAAGGAAATTGGCGTTTCATGCTTAGAAATCTACAGGCAACACAACCAACATTAAGGGACAGCTCTGACTTCCCTCCAAATGCAGTGTGAATGGGATTTTCAGGTGTATTCAATTGTCAGCATTCAGGTCTGTTGTTTGGCAATCGCCTAAATTTGTTCTGGGTTTGTGTTTGTTTTACCTTCTTCCTTTCCAAATTTTGTATTCTGTCACCATACAAAAATGAGGTTAGGCAGAGTCCACAAAGCAATAAATAACACAGGAAATGGCGTTTCATGCTTAGAAATCTACAGGCAACAAAACCAAGATAAGGTTATGTGTTTTGGAAAATGAAATGTAACACTTTTGCCGAGGGGAATGCTTTGAATTCCCTCCAAATCATGTGTGAATGGGAATTTCAGTTGTACACAATCGGCAGCATTCAGGACTCCTGCTAGGCAATTGGCTAAATTTGTTCTGGGTTTGTGTTTGTTTTGCCTTCTTCGTTTCTGAATTTTGCATTCTGACACCATACAAAAAAGAGTTTAGGCAGAGTATTCATAATGAAATAGAAACACAGTAAACTTGCATTTCATGCTTTGAAATCTACAGGCAGCACGACCAATACGATTTTTTGTATTTTGGAAAATGAAATGTAACCCTTTTGCCGAGGGGCAGCTCTGAATTCCCTCCAAATCCAGTGTGAATGGGACTTTCAGGTGTATACAATCGGCAGCATTCAGGTCTCCAGCTAGGCAATTGCCTCAATTTGTTCTGGGTTTGTGTTTGTTTTGCCTTCTTCCTTTCTGAATGTTGTATTCTGACACCACACAAAACGAGTTTAGGCAAAGTATTCATTATAAAATACAAAACACAATTTATTGGCACTTCATGCTTAGAAATTTACAGGCAACCCAACCAAGATAAGGTTATGTGTTTTGGAAAATGAAATGTAACACTTGTCAAGAGGGGACAGCTCTGAATTTGCTCCAAATCGAGTGTGAATGAGATTTTTAGGAGTATTCCATCCGCAGCATTCAGGTCTCTTGATTGGCAATTGCCTAAATTTGTTCTGGGTTTGTGTTTGTTTTACTTTCTTCCTTTCTGAATTTTGTATTCTGACACCATACAAAAATGAGTTTAGGAAGAGTATTCATAATGAAATAAATAACAAAGCAAATTGGCATTTAATGCATAGAAATCTACAGGCAACACGACCAAGATAAGGTTATGTGGTTTGGAAAGTTAAATGTAACCCTTTTCCAGAGGGGACAGCTCTGAATCCCCTCCAAATAGAGTGTGAATGAGAGTTTCAGGTGTATTCAATCGAGAGCATTCAGGTCTGCTGGTAGGCAATTGCCTAAATTTGTTCTGGGTTTTTGTTTGTTTTGCCTTCTTCCTTTCTGAATTTTGTTTTCTGACACCATACATAAATGAGGTAGCCGGAGTCCATAAAGCAATAAATAACACAGGAAATGGCGTTTAATGCTTAGAAATCTACTGACAACACGACCAAGATGAGGTTTTCTGTTTTGGCAAATGAAATATAAAGCTTTTCCAGAGAGGACAGCTGTGAATTCCCTCCAAATCGAGTGTGAATGGGATTTTGAGGTGTATTTCATCGGCAGCATTCAGGTCTCCTGCAAGGCAATTGCCTCAATTTGTTCTGGGTTTGTGTTTGTTTTGCCTTCTTCCTTTCTGAATTTTGCATTCTGACACCATACAAAAACGAGTTTAGGCAGAGTATTCATAATGAAATAAAAAACAAAGGAAATTGGCGTTTCATGCTTAGAAATCTACAGGCAACACAACCAACATAAGGTTATGTGTTTTGGAAAATGAAATATAACACTTATGCCGAAGGGACAGCTCTTAATTCCCTCCAAATGCAGTGTGAATGGGATTTTCAGGTGTATTCAATTGTCAGCATTCAGGTCTGTTGTTTGGCAATCGCCTAAATTTGTTTTGGGTTTGAGTTTGTTTTACCTTCTTCCTTTACAAATTTTGTATTCTGACACCATACAGAAATGAGGTTAGGCAGAGTCCACAAAGCAGTAAATAACACAGGAAATGGCGTTTCATGCTTAGAAATCTACAGGCAACAAAGCCAAGATAAGGTTATGTGTTTTGGAAAATGAAATGTAACACTTTTGCCGAGGGGAATGCTTTGAATTCCCTCCAAATCATGTGTGAATGGGAATTTCGGTTGTACACAATCGGCAGCATTCAGGACTCCTGCTAGGCAATTGGCTAAATTTGTTCTGGGTTTTTGTTTGTTTTGCCTTCTTCGTTTCTGAATTTTGCATTCTGACACCATACAAAAAAGAGTTTAGGCAGAGTATTCATAATGAAATAGAAACACAGTAAACTTGCATTTCATGCTTTGAAATCTACAGGCAACACGACCAATACGATTTTTTGTATTTTGGAAAATGAAATGTAACCCTTTTGCCGAGGGGCAGCTCTGAATTCCCTCCAAATCCAGTGTGAATGGGACTTTCAGGTGTATTCAATTGTCAGCATTCAGGTC
Organism: Sylvilagus floridanus; assembly: GCA_949820135.1. Classification (NCBI taxonomy): domain Eukaryota; kingdom Metazoa; phylum Chordata; class Mammalia; order Lagomorpha; family Leporidae; genus Sylvilagus; species Sylvilagus floridanus. Next base: position 117,271,199 of record OX463233.1, on the reverse strand, counting down.
TGTTGATTGGCAATTGCGTCCATTTGTTCTGGGTTTGTGTTTGTTTTGCCTTCTTCCTTTCTGAATGTTGTATTCTGACACCACACAAAACGAGTTTAGGCAAAGTATTCATTATAAAATACAAAACACAATTTATTGGCACTTCATGCTTAGAAATTTACAGGCAACCCAACCAAGATAAGGTTATGTGTTTTTGAAAATGAAATGTAACACTTGTCAAGAGGGGACAGCTCTGAATTTGCTCCAAATCGAGTGTGAATGAGATTTTCAGGAGTATTCAATCCGTAGCATTCAGGTCTCTTGATTGGCAATTGCCTAAATTTGTTCTGGGTTTGTGTTTGTTTTACTTTCTTCCTTTCTGAATTTTGTATTCTGACACCATACAAAAATGCGTTTAGGAAGAGTATTCATAATGAAATAAATAACAAAGCAAATTGGCATTTCATGCATAGAAATCTACAGGCAACACGACCAAGATAAGGTTATGTGTTTTGGAAAATTAAATGTAACCCTTTTCCAGAGGGGACAGCTCTGAATCCCCTACGAATCGAGTGTGAATGAGAGTTTCAGGTGTATTCAATCCAGAGCATTCAGGTCTGCTGGTAGGCAATTGCCTAAATTTGTTCTGGGTTTTTGTTTGTTTTGCCTTCTTCCTTTCCAAATTTTGCATTCTAACACCATACAAAAATGTGTTTAGGGAGAGTATTCATAATGAAATGAAAAACAAAGCAAATTGGCGTTTCATGCTTAGAAATCTACAGACAGCAAGACCAAGATGAGGTTTTCTGTTTTGGCAAATGAAATATAAAGCTTTTCCAGAGAGGACAGCTGTGAATTCCCTCCAAATCGAGTGTGAATGGGATTTTCAGCTGTATTCAATCGGCAGCATTCAGGTCTGTTGATTAGCAATTGCGTCCATTTGTTCTGGGTTTGTGTTTGTTTTGCCTTCTTCCTTTCTGAATGTTGTATTCTGACACCATACAAAAACGAGTTTAGGCAGAGTATTCATAATGAAATAAAAAACAGAGGATATTTGTATTTCATTCTTACAAATCTATAGGCAATATGAACAAGATAAGGTTATGTGTTTTGGAAAATGAAATATAACACTTTTGCTGAGGGGAATGCTCTGAATTCCCTCCAAATCATGTGTTTATGGGAATTTCAGGTGTATTCCATATGCAGCATTCAGGTCTCCTGCTAGGCAATTGCCTAAATTTGTTTTGGGTTTGTGTTTGTTTTGCCTTCTTCCTTTCTGAATTTTGTATTCTGACACCATACAAAAATGAGTTTAGGCAGAGTATTGATAATGAAATAAAAAACAAAGGAAATTGGCGTTTCATGCTTAGAAATCTACAGGCAACACAACCAACATAAGGTTATGTGTTTGGAAAATTAAATGTAACCCTTTTGCAGAGTGGGCAACTCGGAATTCCCTCCAAATCTAGTGTGAATAAGATTTTCAGGTGTATTCAATCGGCAACATTCAGGTCTCCTGCTAGGCAATTGCCTAAATTTGTTCTGGGTTTTTGTTTGTTTTGCCTTCTTCCTTTCCAAATTTTATATTCTGAGCTCATACAAAAATCAGGTTAGGCGGAGTATTCATAATGAAATAAAAAACACAGCAAATTGGCTTTTCAAGCAGAGAAATCTACAGGAAACACGATCAAGATAATGTTTTCTGTTTAGAAAAATGGAATACAAAACATTTCTTGAGGAGACAGCACTGATTTCCATCCCAGTCGAGATTGTCTCAGATTTTCAAGTGTATTCAATCAGCAGCATTCAGCTCTCTTGATTGGCAATTGCCTCAATTTGTTCTGGGTTTCTGTTTGTTTTGCCTTCTTCCTTTCCAAATTTTGTATTCAGTCACCATAGAAAACTGAGGTTAGGCAGAGTATCCTTAATGAAATAAAAAACACAGCAGATTGACGTTTCACGCTTAGAAATCTACAGGCCACACGACCAAGATGACTTTTTGTGTTTTGCAAAATGTAATGTGACACTTTTGCCAGGTTGACAGCACTGAATTCCCCCAACATTCAGTGTGAATGGTATTTTCAGGTATATTCAATCAGCAGCATTCAGGTTTCTTTCTAGGCAATTGCCAAAATTTGTTCTGGGTTTCTGTTTGTTTCGCCTTCTTCCTTTCCAAATTTTGTATGCTGACACCATAC